>JAEQBH010003474.1:0-343008 GCA_016808115.1 Tetrastigma voinierianum | reverse complement strand
TAAAATGTATTTGTTAAAGGCTTCGCCAAGGTCCCTGGTTTAGGTTCGCATCCACCAATTTGGTCGACGGGCTCGAGGGTTTCGCATAGAGGGCCACTCCCAACTCTCTGAGCCGAGACCAAATGTGGTGAGTGTGTGAGTACGAATTAGCTTCCGTGGAGAGCCCTCAAGTTCAAGAAATCACCGCAGAGTCGACAAACGGCTTAGGGCAATGGCAGAGAACCAAAACTATCTATAACGCTTACATCGACATAGCGACGGATGTAGGCAACAATGTAATGGTTCTACTCTCAGAACTCGGCTCTCACCCTCGGGCATGCTCAACAGCTAGGACAAGACTGCTCTCCATACCCTTGTATGCATTGGTCAAGGGGTGGAGTTTGAATGTGGGGAAGATATTAGAATAGTCCATTTTGGACCACGCTAAGAACAACTTCTCAAGGAACATCCCCCACCCTGCCTTGATCACTCTCCTGTGCATCAAGGGGGGTGTAACATTCAGCGAGACAAAGGAGAGTACCCAAGATCCTCTCCTCTTACTCTCACTTGGGTCCTAAAAACTCGAGCACAAGGTGAAGAGGTAGAAAGAGAAAGAAAGAGAAAAAGTGCATATACAAATTTTGTTAAGGAAGGCACCAAGTAGCTGAAGAGGAGCGTAAACTAAGAAATGGGGTTTCGAATAATACCCGTATGTACTCCTGCTCTCCCCCAAGTACGAAGAAATATCAGCTCGCTCACAATGCAGCAGAAAAGAGGGAAGATGAGAGGCGTAAGAGCAAGCAGAGCAGACTTTCGAGTTGTTCTACATCAGACGAGGAGGATAAAGAGATGAGGATGAGCAAATCAGTGGAAGAAACCAAGATGGAGAGATGAAAATCTAATACATAAAATAGAACAAGAGAGGAAAACTTATGCTAGCTCTTCAATGTATGGATGAGGAATGGAGAGAAGAGCTAGCCCAAAGGAATAGGCATTGGCAGGCCGAAAATGAAAAGAAACAAAGAGCATTTACAATGATCGCCTCGAGATCAAGAGTCGATCACATATGGAGGTTAGGAAAAGAAATGGAATGTAACCCATTCCAAAGGTCAAGCCTCGGGGCATCTCTGTTGAACACTCAGAAGGAGATCAAAGCTACCATCCAAAAGACGGATGAAGAGCCAGGAGTCCGCCCGAACTACAAGAGAAATCAGGGACATGTGAAAGTATCAGACCCAGCGAACTGCAACATAATAAAAGATGTATCAAGCCTAAGGTGAGCTCGAAAAATTCCTAAATTCCATCAAGTGAGGCAAAATGAGCCTTACTGGGCAAAGACATTCGAACACAAGAGTGGTACCCCTTTAACAAGGATGGAGGTGGCTCAACTGGAAAACTAGAACCCTCCATCCCTTAGTTCACACCCTCTAATGCCAGTTATAAGTATGAGCCAATAAACCTCAAGCCCTCAAAATCCCAATACCACGAAAAGAGGAAATAGCTCTCTCTCTATCTTCTCTCAGATTTCTCTCTTCTAATCTATAAATGTAATTCTTCCCTCTTTACTAAAAAGGCGCTTCTCAAATTTTTGTACAGACTTTCTATTCTTATTTTCTTTTAATTTTACAATTTCGGAATTTTAATAAGCTTCGAAAGCATGAGTGAGTTTTTCCGAATAAATGAGAAATTAGTACGCCAATGTAAAAATTCCCGCAGAGTTGAAAAAATCATTGATGTCGACAGATATTTTCCGGGCTGAGCCTATAATTGTCGCTTAAGGACTATAAGAAAATTTGTTGAAATGTCGGGTGTTATATTACACACCAAATGAACCGAATTACTTAATCGTAATGACTTGTAAAATGGAACAATAACATAACAATTTGTTTTAAACCAAACAAGTCAAGTCTCAAATGCAAATAGTCAAAATCGGTGACAAGATTTTAAGTCAGGATGTCAAGGATAAATAAGCCAAATTTTTAGATTCCGAAATCAAATTGAAATCAAAGATAATAAGGCTATTAATTCTAGTCAAATTGAACAAAAGATAGTTCGTAAATGACTAAACTAACACACCGGTCAAGTACCTTAAAACTTATCAGGTTTTCGGGTTAGAAAACTTATGGACTTACCATCAAAAATCTATAAAATGTCCTAGAACTTGTTGCATTATTATTCAAGGAGAAATCCTATGCATCACAACCAGCAAAAAATGATTTAGGTCATCTCAACGCTTCGACTTTCAAAAGTCTACCTCGAGGCGTTATAAGCATATACCGTACCTATTTTGAGCCTAACGCCGCCATCATCACAGCCTAAAAAGAAAAGCCTTAAACCTTTCTTAAGTCTTACCTTATAGTAAAGAACCCTTAATTTACCTAAAACTGCAGATCAATATAGTAGAAATGATCAAGAGGATAAGTTTGGGGGAGTACAAATTTGAATTGAAATGGAGAAGGAGAACTAAGGATGAGAAAGGAAGACAATTACGAAAAAGTTGTACTAAAGGAGGTGTAGAACATAAAATTGAGAAGCTGAAAAAGAATGACAGTTTCAAGGAGTGAGTTTTACCTCAGGAAATTTACTCGACTAGCAATTAAGTCCTTAGTGTTTTACACCTAAGACTCCTAATGTCAACCGATATGAGAGCATCGACCCAAAGCTTGTTAAGGCAGTAGAAGCTTAAAAGGTAAAACATTGCACCACTCCAAAGCCTGAAACAAAATGATAGAAAAGAGCTTCTAGAGAAAAATTGAAAATAGTAGTGGAAAAGAAAAAAAAAAAGCCACAGAAAATAAAATACAGAAAAATGCACTAGAACAAGTTTGGTGGTACTAAAGGGTAGTTGTGAAGAAAAATAGGTTGAGCATGAAGGAAAAATGTTGAGAAAATATATGCAGTTTGGGTAAACTTGAGCCTAAAATGTCCAGTTATCTACCTAAGTACCCTAGCCATACATTACAAGCTCAAAAGACCTATTTGATTCTGAGGGTCGTGTTATGTCTACATTAGTGGTGAATAATATGACCAACAAGCCTATGGGACTTAAATTACTCTAAAAGAATGTCATCCTGCAAAGTAACTCTCATAAAGCTACCTAATCTACAAATTAGTTATAAAGGGAAGACCAGCACACACTCCCAGAGTTAAGAATTGTATATATTTATTAACTATGAATTACATGCTGTATTGGATGATCTAAGTTGAAAATTTTTAAGATTCTGAAAATTAAGCTTAATTAGAATTGATGTCACAACTGAAATACTACTAAAGCCTAAATGTTGATCTGATTGAAAATATGATTTAATTGAAAATTGTCCTTTAAATTTGATTTTTATTATTTGAGGACAAACAAATAGTCTTTTATTTGCTTGAGGACAATCAAAACTTTAAGTTTGGGGAAGTTAGATGAGTCTAAAACTCATCTATTTTTAAGCCCATTTTTCAAGTATATTTCAAGTTAAAAGTTAATTTTAATGCAAAATTATGGAGCTCTCACCTAGATTTATGTTTTGTAGGAACTTAAGGAAAAAGAGAATTCAAAGATAAAAATGGAGTACTTAATCAAAGATTGTGTAAAGAAAAGGGCCATTGTCAAGGGACATTAGATTTCCAAATGTCGCGACATTATGTGGAGAAGGTCTTCGACGCCATCGCACGTTCTTTTCCGCCACAGCAGGCTTCCACTGGTCACCAAGAGATGGTACGCAAGATATGCCAATGTCAGCGACACCATTATCATTATGACATCAGGCAACATCAAGTTAATCACGAAGCACAACTCAATGTCGCGTATCAAAAGCAAACTGAAGCGGGGCCAAACTATACAGCCATCTAATGTCACACATCGCCTCGCAGATGGCTGATCGCTTCACAGCAGGAGAAGAACTGAATTGTTTAAATGGCGCGACATTGCCACGACATCATGGCGACATCATAACAAGCCTCAACTAGTGAAGAAATCAGTTGAACGCTGACGCGACATCAAAGCAATGTCACAACATTGCTGGGCGCCCAAACACCAGATCTAAACATCCAATGTCATGGCGATCGATCAATGATGTCGCTGACATCATATCAAAGCAAAATTGTCAGTGAGATAAGTCCACGTCATGACATCGCCTACAACATCGCGGCAGAGCCTCGTAACAACAAGATTCAATGTTGTGACATCAACAAGTGAACTACAAGCAGTGTCACGACATCAAGGAAAGAATGTAAGAACAAAGGCATCGGTAAGTTATGTCGCGACATTGACTTAGTGTCGCAACATCAATTAAATTTCACGACATCAAAACAGAGAACTACAGCAATGTTGCAACATCAAACCTGAGCATCCAAGTTGAAACACTACAGAACAGTGTCGCAAAATCAATTCAATGTCGCAACATCAACTCAATGTCGCAACACAAGAAAGGCAATGTCGTGACATCGGAATTAATCTACAACACTGAATCTTAATGTCGTAACATCGTCACGATATCAATTTCTATCACTATAATTTCAAGAATTCGTTTAGTAGATTTTCAATGTCGACATCGATGACCCACGACATTGAAAACTCCTGGCGTTCGACATCACCACGACATCAGCCAGTGGTAGCATTTACGGGTTCATGCGTTGATTCTAGCTTTGCTTTGGGCCCAAGACTTAATGTGTGATGCCCCCAAAACCGGGTGTCCATTGACCACCACAACCCGTGGAAATCTACATGCCCCACGTCATGAGACCCATGCTACATGTGTAAAACAAATTTAACAAAGGCCCGTACATCCATACAACTCAATTATATATTTTATACAAAAAGAATTTGTTTACAATTGTATTTAATTACAATTTATACAAAATGAGTCACTTGCCCCAAATTTTACAAAAAAATACAAGATAAGGTCGACTTGGCCATTTCTTCGCCTCTAAGGCCCCGATGACCCATCCTCAAGAGTCATTCCTCAGACTAAATAGTATTTCCTTGACAAGGCGAGCAATGCCCGTGAGGAATTTCCCTACTGGGTTACTCCCCACCTAAGGGTGGATGCAATGGCACACCAAACATTTAACACATGCTAATATATCACTCATGCATATATTAACAAGATTAATTCCATAAATCATGTTATTCAATTTATAACAATAACATAAGATTAGCTCACATGGGCTAAGGTACAATCCGGCAGTTCATCTTGGAACTGCCCACAAAATCACACTCAGCATGTTATTCACTCATGGTAATAACACAACATCACACAATCACGTTAAATGTACTCGTGGACTGGCCCAAAACCACTCAGTGGATTTCTCACTCTGGCCCAAATCTTTGGTCTAAACTACTCTTGGCCATCCAGTCTCAATGATATCCCCACTCCATTACATGGCCCTTAAACAAAAAGTAAAGCAAGTGGAGGAAAAACCCCTACTTCCTCCCCGGAGTCTTGGTCGAAACTCCTCAAAACCAAGACCCATGCAGCCCTCGCTCGAGGAGCAACTTTGCTTTTCGTCAATGAGTTCGCCAGACGGCTCACCTGAAATCTAAGTAGAGAGAAGTGAGAGCTTCTCACCTAGATTCTCCTCTTCCTCCTCCGCTGGCCTCCCTCTCTTCTTCCCTCTCCCAAACTGATCTGGGTCATGGTCGTCAAGAGAATTGTCCTCCACTCGCAAGGCCGCCTTCCATCGGCCACGAGATTACACCCTTTATCCTTATCCATCTACCTTAAGATTTTCACCAACAAGATGACGCCATGTGTCTCAAGTGAGCCCCATTTGACCTCGGTTTGGATCAGATCTGCACCGACACGTGGAGCCTCTCGCCACCCAAAACGCGCTGTTCTCCCAGATCCTCTCTGCTCAAAAACGTGAAACTTAACGCTCCTGTAATTCTATGAAATTCGACGTGGTAGCTAGATTTCACGAGACGATTCCAATGGTAAAGTTCGTTTCATCATCCGAGATCTAGAAAATTTTCGGATTTTGACCTAAATTACCATTTCATCCTTCCTAAGGAAATCTGGATTTTCCGGGGTCTCACACTTAAGCCTATAAATATAAGCTCCTAAGGAATAGTTCATACCTTCCAACGGTTTTTCATCAAGTACTGCAGTTTTCTGGGAGAGCTAAAGTCTCATCAGATATATATTTTTTCTTTTTTCTTTTTTTTAGTTTGTTTTCTAGATTTGGTTTTTCTTTCGCATTAGAATAGTGATCGAATCGATTCGAGCCGGATGAATGCAAATCGGCTTAAATTTATGTTTGAATTTAAATGGAATTCGGAATTTTTCCGAATTCGCTTTTATTCTCTAGTTTGACATAATTTCAATTGAATTTGCTCGATCAACTATTGTTTATTTCAGATCCGGGATTCGAGAGGCTCACCCTCTTTGAAAGAATCTATCGTCAATTACGTTTTTAGTGTTATAAATGTTGCTTGGTATGAAAGTCAGAGTGATTTAATTCGATATTAATTCCTACATTGAGTCGTTTCCAATATCAATAATGGTACCTAAAAGAGATGTAATTACTGCTTTGATTTCTAAGAATGCCCTCCGAGTGACACATAGTTGATGTAACGCCCGTCCCGAGAGGGTGCATGTATGTGTAACTCAGATGGTGCACCAAAGGTTTCCTTAATTATTTTAGTTCCATATCGCACTTCGGAAAGTCGCTTTAAGGGTGAAATTATAACGCTTTCAAAGAATTGTGACACTTTTGCACTACAAAGCAGGTTGAAATTCCAATTATAATTCTTAAAATGATAATAATAATAAATTACCGTAATTGCTCGCGGTGTCTAGAAAATTCCTTCGTATCTCGATGACAAAACTGGATCGTGCCGCTAAATCTGCCTCGAAATCTAGTAACCCAGGAAAGTTTCGTTAAATTCCGAGACAATAATATTTTACGAATTTCTAGGCGACGCGTTTAGGAGCGCAACTCAAACGGATTTTAGAAAATTCGAAATGGCAAATATTTTAAGAATATTCAATTAGGATAAATGAAATTGAAACCGACAAAATAAATTTTTCGGCTGAAACACTCAAGAAGGGAAAGAAAAAGGGTCAAAAGTGGTCCCACTTAAAAACAAAAAAAACAAAAAGGATAAAAAAAAAAAAAAAGTAGTGCATGGGACGGAGAGAACCAGAGAACGAATAGAGAGAGAGTTTTATAATTTTTATTTTTCTTTCGCTACTTTTTTAGATTTACTAAATCGACCGTGTGTTTTCATCTGTTAGTAAGACAGTTTCTGGTATACGCGACGAGCCTACGCATAGGTACTAATATCTTAGCATTTTGTCAAACTTTAAAGGTAGAAAATTTGCCTACTGCGGTTATTTCAAGCCTAAATGCTATATAATGGCTTCAAATTTTCTTAGAGGGTCATGGAGTGTCATAGAAACTAAATTCCCAAAATTTTAACTAAGTTTGAATTTTTAGAATTTTTATCTATGTTCTGGACAAATAAAAATAAATTCTCGGATCAAGCTTTCAAATAGTTTGATTGAAATTTCAAGATTGTAGTCGAACAGTCGTATAATAATTTTCGTAAATGTTTCGTACTTTGTGACTATTCAAAGTACTCGAAATGGCAAGTCGACTTTAAAACAGCCGGCTTTTATGTGGGGCATTTAATGTGTGGTGGACATTTTCGTCAATTTCACATCATATTATCGATGTCCTTATCGAATGGGACTAGCACGCAGTTTTCCTTTGCTGGGACCGAAATTCACCGATATAATCGCTTTGAAAGCCCCGTGGTATGTTTTGCTGCTTAAAACGCTGAACCCGGCGCGATTTTCAGACTTCAGACGGATCGCAGGCGATTTGGAGATCCGACGAGAATTCATATTTGACAAGAATCGTAAGAAATTAGTCGAGAAAAAGGTGAGTACTCAAAATCCTTTTCTAAAACGAAAGTGTTTAAATTACAAGTTTGTAAAGTGCTTTGAAAATATAAATTTATAAAGCATTTTTTTTACCTCCCATTTGTTATACCAAAGGTAGTGCTGATTTCAAAGATTTAAGAAACATTGTCTCTGCTTTAGCAAACTCTAGATGGCACACCGCTTCCTAGCCATATGTATTCTGATTGTGCATGGCAATGTTATGGATATTATGACTAACTATATTGCCTAGCTCCAAGAATCGGGGGCTAGATCTAGTATATATTTATATAAGAGTCAGCCTCTTTTCGCACATTCGAGGTATATAGTTACCGACTTAGTACATACGATGAAGCAAGTTGGTTCCGAGGTTCCATCACCGGGCATTTTGGTTCCAAGGTTCCATTATGTTTATAGAGATCCCGCCGTGTTCACCGGACCATCTTAGCCGGGTAGTGTTCCGAGGTTCACTACCGATGTCAGGTTCCGAGGTTCCGTGGCATCACGTCTAGGGTATTTCGAAATGGGCCACAAAGTGGTTGGCAGGTACTTGATTTCAAGATAGCATTTTCAAATATTAACCAACATCAAACAAGCCAAAGCAAAGATAAATAGTTTTCGCAATGGGGCTTCGCCAGCTATAAATAGTTTTCGTAATGGGCCAAAGAATGTAATAAGCTCAACACAGCTTTCGTAAATGGTTTTCATACCAAAACTCATTTTCTATAAACGCTTACTACCATTTATGTACGTATTTTCATATCGAGGTACATACAAACAGATAAAGAACTTTTAGAACTTATAAGACTCTACCAAGCCCCGCTCGCCTACAAGCCATTGCTTTTAAAATAATTTTTCAAGTGCGGTGTGTTGAAGCCAAAGACCTTTCCAGATCCTCGCTCCCAGACACCGGTTGTGATTATATATAAGATATGTGTAAATTAAAATAGTAAAAGTTAAAATGTGGCATTTTCAGATATGTAAATATCTTTGTAAATAGCGCATGCATGGTTTTCGAAAACAGTCGCGATAAAATTATAAGCCGATCGATCCTTTATCTTATATTTTGATGAGGACCGTGAGGTCCTTTATTGTCAGAGTTGGACATTTGGAAAACGGGAGTGTATATTGTTTTATACAGGATTTTGCATTGGCTCACCAATTGCAAATAAGAGGTCACGATTTTCGCTAAATCTAAAGGTGATTTTGATAGAAAAGAAAATTTTATAACCCACGCTTTCCAATACGCCACAGCTTGAACTGGCAATTTTTGCACTTGTCAATGAGCGAGTCACCGGGAGGTTATTGTGGAGCTGCCACAGATTTCCTTTCACTAAGAAGCGGTCTATCAAATCAGATCGAGCGCTTTTGAAGTATAGTTCACTTTGTTTTCATACAATTCCATGCAAGATTTCCGTAGAATTATTTTATAATGATTTTCCTATTGCAACCTACATCGCTTTGCTAATCTTTGCATGCATAAAATATTGTAAAGGGTCATCAATCTTTTAAATCTCAAATTCACAAAGATTATGTCCGACGAGGTCAGAGGGAGGCCGATCTAGGACTTCCCGCACCGAGAGGCAATTCACCGTGAGAGATATGTCGAGCACACCTCTCGATCGGAAATGCTTCAATATGAATCAACAGCAGTAACCATCGAGGCCGCAGACTTCACGTGGCTGCATCTTATCGATGGATCAAAGTTATACGCATTGTTACAAAGAATACCCGCCGTACACGAGCCTCCGTACAGCATAGGCATGATAGAACGCCAATAAAATTAGGGCTAAACTTATGATGGTACCCTACGTAATCTAAAGGCAAAGCAGAATGGTGGTTAGATAGGTTGCCTTCTTAACTATTATATGCGGCGTGGACACGAGGTCCTTCCACCGCAAGACGGTAGAGACACAGGTTTCCCGTGTTTACGATACAACAAAAGCAAAGCAAGCAGCAATTTTATGAAAAGTTTGAGGTTGCACTAAAGGTAGAAAGGATGGGCCAGCCTAACTCAGGGGCGCCAAACAAGAAGAGAGGTTCTCCCAAAGACTAGTCGGGCCAGACCTCACTACCTAATAGAAAGAAAGGAAAAGAAATGGACCTGGCAGAAAGGCTCGAACGAGGAGCAACATCTAGCCAGTGGATCCGTACGGGACGCAAAGAACCTTATAGGAGGTGGTGGGATCTTCAGATCATCTTTTCCATCGCGGTTCATGTCAGGAGGCATCTCGAGAGTGAGGGATTAACATGACAAGATGTTTCATCAAGTGCGTGAAGGTCACTTTTATCCGATCAGTCTACGCTAAGAGCCACGCAGACCTCCGAGGTAGGCACAAAGAGCATCTACCCCAGCACCGTCCCAACAAATGGGTAAGGGTGGTTCCATTAAGTGGCAAGACAACACCCAAGAAGGTCACGCAGAGGCGTACGAGGTCGAGGCAAGACTCATCGTCAACCAAAGTGGTGGTACTGTGACTGTGCTCCTGCATTTACAAATACACAAATAGAGGCGTATGCATCACCGCACGTGATTACTCGGTATGATTTCGCCACGATCATGATGACATGCATCGGCGTACCTGTGAGCCACTCATTCATTTATTTCAGCATTCATTCACTAAGAGGCACCAGATAGAGTCTCAAAAATTTACGATGGTCGTGATGGTGGTTTCAGAATTCCAACGGGATACTATGATATCCCAAAGGATAGTTCCGTGCAAAGTGTGATTGCGATCCGTATCAAGATTTTCCAACAGACTCGATAGTTTTGTATCCATGATTTCGAGCACCTCGGTATGGATCGAAGTTATCCGTGCATGTGAGCCACCCAGATTTCTATAAGAAAGAAGTAAGATCGTTCGACTGCAGGAACCAGCGTGATATTTCGGGGAATCAAGAGAGATCACCCTAGTCTCATTAATGCCATGATCGCCCTCGAAAATGCTTCTAAAGGTCAGTCGTGGTTATTCGCATTTGTAATGGACAGAGACAAGGACATGGCCGGGAAGACATCCCCATAACCAAAGAGTCTCGCATGTCTTCGCATGATATCTCGATGCACTTCCTGACAGAGAAATCTGAGTTCGTTATTGAATCATTCCGTGGATCGAAGCCAATATCCATTCCTCCATATAGAACGGGCGCCATCAGAGCTGGAAGAATCAAGGCACACCGAGGAATCATTAAGCAAAGTGGCTTCATTCGATCTAAGACTCACCGTGGGAGCTCCATTTCTTTGTAAAGAAGAAATATGGAAGCTTACTAACAGGTAGAGGACTATGTGATACTGGACCTGGGCGACAACACGCAACCGCATCCGCCCTCGTGATAGACACGAGCTATTCGACCAATCGCATGGATCTCAAGATATTCTAAGATCGACCTAAAGGTCGCCAATTATCAATTGAGAGTCCCGGAGAATGATGTTTAAGACCCGCTTCAGATCGGTGATACTACTACCATTGAGTTCCTAAGATGCTATCTTGATTGAACAGATCGTCACCGCTGCCTATGGATTGATGAACAAAGGTATTCACCAGATTTAGATGTTTCTCGTGATCGTATTCATCGATGATATTCTAATGTACTCAGCAGCTCAGAGGAACATTCAGAGCATCCTGATGCGACGCGATTCTGCAGGAGCCGCTTATACGCCAAGTCGGCAAGTTCCATGGTCGGACAAAGTAGCTTTCAAGGTCAAGTGTCATTCTTCAGCCAGGCGTACAGCGTGATCCTCGAAGATCAAGCTTATGTTGAATCGAAGCCGCCACAAATGCTTCAAGTCCGCAGCTTCTCGATCGTGTTATTACAGAAATTTTATCGAGATTTTGAAGATAGCAACCTCGCCACCACCAATAAAAGGATCAGAATTCGAGTGGTCGGCCACTCGCAGCATACTGAGGAGCCGAGACATTTATTGACGACATCTCAATATTAGCACTACCGCCGAAAGGACTCGTTATGTGGTATATAAACATGCCTCCACAAGGGTTAGGTGTGTGTTTTGATGCAGGATGGTAGAAAGTGATAGCTTGCGCTTCTGGGCCAATTAAAGAAGCACGAGGTAAACTTCACCCGACCCATGATTTAGAGCTAGTAGCAGTGGTTTTCGCTCTAAAGATCTGGAGACATTATTTATATGGTGTTCCCTATCAGATATTCACCGATCATAAGAGCCTGCAGTATATCTTCACTCAAAAAGAGCTTAACTTAGCGCAGCCACGGTATCGGAGCTGATTAAGGATTATGATCACACAATGAGTACCATCCTGGAAGGCCAACGAAATGCCGATGCCTTAAGCTCCAAACTGCAGGGTTCCTATGCTTATCCGTTGCATAACAGCATTCCCATCAAGGATGTGAGTTGAGATCTCGTGGGAGTCTGGCCGCAGTACGACACAAAGACACTCGCTGCGCACCATTTTATGTTCATCCTCTTCGTGGATTAGATCATGAATATCACAGGTTTCAGAGATGATTAAGTCAGGCGTAGATCGAGGGTGGTAGGAAACCGTAGTTCCGTGACGTAGACTACGGGCGTAATAGTTAGAGGGAGTCGAATGTGTGTACCGAATAGGTGAACTAAAAGGAAATCTCGGAAGAGGCTCACTCTTCCAAGATATGCCATGCACCCTCGGGTAAAGACTAAGATGACTATACTGAGGAGCTTTATCATGGGAAGGGTAATAAAAAGGAAATCGCAGATTCAGATCCGCATGCCTAACTTGTCAAGAGGTGCGCAGCACCGTAAGCCCAGAGCGATATGTTCCCCTTCCGATTCCTTCGTGCATGGAAGTGGGATAAGATTACTTCAGGATTTTCATATCTAAGCCCGAGAACCCTGAGACAACACACGCCATGCAACTACACAAGATAATTGAATCAATCACAGATTTTCTCCCGCTAGCAATGATGACCCATCGACAAGTCGCCCAATTATATGTGGAGGAGATAGTTAGATTACATGGTGTTCCTATATCGACATAGCCTCGCACAGACCCCGATTCACATCAAGATTTCGTCCAAATATATAGATACTGTCGTTAATCGATCAGTACCTGAAGATTACTTTTCCATCCTCACCAATAATACCAGAGAGAACTATTCATATCGTTAGAGGATATGCTTAGAGCATGTGCGTGATAGAGTTTAAGGAAGTCGGGATAACATACTCTATCTCGATGAGTTCGCATAACAATAAAGTATCAATCCAAAGATGTGCATGGCTCCATTTGAAGCATCAGACACCTAAGTGTCAGACTCGTATTCGACGAAGAAAGAGAGGAGACTGGAGCAGGGCCCAGAGTTAAGCAGTGCATTACCTTAGATAAGATCCGCATTGTCCGAGACAGACCAAGATAGCCAGGATGCATGCAGTTATGCGACAAACGTCGTAGGGATCTACAATAAAGTAGCTTATGTGGTCTCCCTCAAAGTTTCCCTAGAAAAGGTGTCCTCATATTTTGAAGACGCTGATCGAGGCCCGTATACATAGTGGCCATATGAGATTATTGCCAGAGGGACTAATATATAGATTGGGGACCTTCCTCCAGAGTTGTCTAAGGTTCATAATGTATTTCATGATCCATGCTCCAAGATATCTCCATCCTCTCCCATGTACTCAAAGATCACCAAGAGAACTAGTTGATAATTTGACCTGTAAGTGATAAATGCAATGCACAGATCGTGAGAGCAGATTCATGGTCAAGGTCATTCCAATAAAGTTTTTATTGAATTCTCATGGATTAAAAGAGGTTACACTGAGTCGAGTTCAACAAGCGTATTTAAGAGTCCTCAATATTTTCAGATTAAGGTATCCTTCTTATGTTGTTTTGTTCATTTCGGCACTTAAATGTTCTAAAGGAGGAGGATTTGTAACGCCCGTCCCCGAGTGGTGTACTTATGTGTAACCGTATGTGCATCATGGTTTCCTTAATTATTTTAAGGTTACACAGACTCGAAAGTCGCTTTATGGTGAAATTATAACGCCAGCGACTGCACACTTTTGGTACTAAGTGAGTTTTAGTGTAAAATCCCACCATGGAATTTTAAAAGGATAATAATAATAATAAATTACCTAATCGTTCGTGGAAGTCAGAAAATTCTCTAGATCTCTGATGACAAACGACCGCGCTGCACCCGTCTTCCTCAAATCTAAAGAACTGAAAGTTTCAAGAATCTAAGATACCTTAATATTTTACTTAATTTCTAAAGACGTTTGTGTGAGTGAAACCTAAAACTGGATTTTTAGAAAATTCAAAATTAAATATTTTGGGTTAATATTCAATTAGATAAATGAAATCAAAACTGACAAAATAAATTTGCTTTGCCAAACGACCAAGAAGGGAAAGAAAAAGGGTCATGTGGGTCCCACTTAAAAACAAAAAAAAAAACAAAAAGGATAAAAATAAAAATAAAAAGTAGTGTGTGGGACGGAGAGAGCCAGAGAACGAATAGAGAGAGAGTTTTATAATTTTTATTTTTCTTTCGCTTCTTTTCATTTTACTAAATTCCACTGCAGTTTTCATCTTTGTTGTAAGTGCCATGATATCGCGATGAGAGCTACGATATAAGACTCAATATCTTAGCCTTTCACAAACTTTTAAGCGTAGGTACTCGCTCTACTGTATTATTTTCGAGCCTAAATGTTATATAATGGCTCAAATTTTCTTAGAGGCCGTGAAAGGTCAGAACTTCAAATCCGGGGCAATTTAAACTAAGTTTGTGAATTTTTAGGAATTTTTAGATCATGGTTCTATTTAAATGTACGAATTTCGGACTGCTTTCAACAGTTTGGGATTGAAATTCTCAAGATCGTAGTCTGATGTGCCTGGGACATAATTTTCGAAACGTTTTTATTTTTAAACTCTCTCGAAAAAGTTCCTGAGTCAAAGTCCACTAAAACAAATTAGTTTTACTGTGGCATTTAATGTATTTGGCCATTTTGATCAATTTCACCTCATATTATCGATGTCCTTATTGAATGAAACTAGCACGTAAAGTTTTGTTAGAATCGAAATTGCTCGATATACGCTTTGAAAGCCTCGTATGTTTTATGGTTAAAACGTTGAACTGAGGGCATTTTCGTACTTTGTATGGATTGTGTAGGCGATTTGAGCATCCGACAAGAATCTAGAGTGCTTGACAAGAATTGTAAGAAATTAGTCGAGAAAAAGGTGAGTACTCAAAATCCTTTTCTAAAACGAAGTGTTAAATCATAAGTTTGTAAAGTGCTTTGAAAATATAAATTTATAATTTACTTTTTTACCTCCATTTGTTATACCTGTTATAGTGCTGATTTCCCCAAAGATTTAAGAAACAAATAACTGGGTTTAGCAAAACCCCTAGATGGCACAAACTTCCTACGATGTATTTTGATTGTGGTACAGCAACTGTTACGTGGATATTATGATTAACTATATTGCCCAGCCCAGAATCGGGGTTGGGACCTAGTGATATATTTATATACGAGTCGCCGCACATCTCGAGGTATATAGTTAGCGCTAAATGACTTAGTACATATAGCGATGAAGTGTTGGTCTCGAGGTTCCATCACTCCGGCATTTTGGTTCGAGGTTCCATTATGTTTATAGAGATCCCGCCAAAGTTCACCACCATCTTACGGTAGTGTTCTCGAGGTTCATTACCATGTCACCAGCTTCGTGGCATCACGCCTAGTATTTTTAAATGGGCCATGAATGTTTGGTACTTGATTTTATATAATTTTTAGATATTAACCACCACTCGAAATGCCAAGAAGATAAATAGTTTTAATAGTCACAGCTGGTAAATAGTTTTCACAAGCAAAAAGAATAAAAATAGTTTTCAAAGACAATGGAATGGTTTTCTACAGAAAAACTCAGCTTCGTAAATGCTTTACTACCATTTATGTACAAGATTTTCATATCGAGGTACATACAAGAGATAAAGAACTTTGTGAACTTATATGATCAACAAGCCCATTCGCTCACAGCTTTTCTGCTTTTAAAATAATTTTTCAAAAGGTGTGTTGAAGCCGAAAGACCTTTCCAGATCCTCACCTAGATTTGTGTTGTGATTATATATAAGATAAGGTGTAAATTAAAATAGTAAGTTAAATGTGGCATTTCCTGTATATGTAAATATCTTTGTAAAATATGCATGCATGGTTTTTCGAGAAAACAAAGTCATGGCTAAAAAATTATGTCGGATCGATCCTGTCTTATATTTCTTTATGAGGACCAGAGGTCCTTTATTATCAGGAAGGACATTTGGAAAACATTGGGAGTGTGATATTGTTTTTATACAGGTGATTTTGCATTTTGGTCAATTCAATTACGCAACAAGTATGTCACGGATGTTAAATCTAAAGGTGATTTTGATAAGAAAATTTTATAACCCACGTTTTCCAAATACGCTTCAGCGCTGAATCTCGCTACTCATGGTAACTTGTCAATCGAGCGAGCCATCGAGGTTACCGTGGAGCGCTTCGTGATACTCGGCCACTAAGAAGGGGGTCCGCGCCTGAAACTACCTGAGAGCAATGAGTAGTAACTTGGGGGTAAAATAACACTAATATTATTTGAACTAATGCACTTTTAGTATTACTTTGATACATCACTAGTGAAGATACAACCTCTGCTTTCAAGGCCTCCCGTGACAAATGTGAGTGTGTGCTCGAAAGCGCTATGATCTTACTCTACTAATCTAGAAATTAACTCGAGAGGTTTCACCTTAATCGAGAGTGAATAACTTCAACCCCGTGTTAGTTTAGAGATTCTAATCAAGGGGAGAAAAAGAATTCTTTATCTAATCACGCCAAGATACCATTTATTTTGGAGAGGTCTTGCATTATCCTCGTCTATGGGGCAAGCAATTTACCCTAAGAGATGGCTACTTAAGTATTGAGAAGGAAAAATACGATCTTAAAAGAGGATAAATTCGCGCAGCTCTTCAAAATCATCATTTCCAGAGATATAATCGTGGTAAGCCGAGAGTGAATGTGTGTAGTGTTAGGAGAAATCCATTTCTACACTAATTCAGCTTCGACAATCTCCAAGGTTCATACTCAAGACTTTATATTTTATTTGGAACTTGCAAAGTGATCTGTCACAACATTGTTTTCATTCCCAAAGTATTATTTCAAATTTCAAAGAATTCTCTAACTATGTGTTTTACAATTTCATTATTGCTTTGATTCATTCTACTATAGAAGATAAATCTATCCTAAAATTTGAAGGTTCAAATTGAAGGGACTAACCCGAAGTTTCCTTTTCCTAACTCCTAGGACCCTCCGCACTCCTACGATTTGAAAACCTTTCATTTCTTTTTAAACCTTTTTAAAAGTGAATCATATGAGTGAAACCCATTTATACAATTACGTTTCCATTAAAAATCTTATGAAACATGGTGGGACAAAAATTTTCGTTTAAACATTAAACCCTTTATAGAAAATCTGTGAGCTGGTTTTTCGAACATAAACTAACAATTTACAACACCCGTAATAAACAATTCTAATTTATCTACATCCAACAATGGAACATCAAGTCCACTACAACTAATTTCAAATCAAACTTTAAAATCATTTCTTCTTTTAAAACCTATATACACATGTAAAAAATAAAGGTGTATAAGAAGTTATTTACCACAAAACTATACATTTTCAAAAGGTTGTCGTCAGGTGAGGCTGAGTGTTATCGTCCTATGACGCTCGAACCGCACGCCAATCACCAAAACATTTTATAAAACATTTAAAAATGGCGTAGCTAAAGGAGAGCCTGGAATGAGTACATGCCAACTATAGGAAAATAATGTTTCCAGATGTAGTTCAAATACAATGTGTAAAACAATTGTATAGAGATCTCATTTCCATAAACATTTACTCAGATTCTTTCCTCAGGTTCAAATACAACGCGCAAAAACAATCGGTATAAACATATCCTTTCAATAAACATTTACTTTACTTTCTTTTTCATATAGATCAAATACAATGTGTAAAACAATTATATCAACATATCTTTTCAATATACTTTCTTTTCCTTTTTGAATCCGTCATATCCAATGGAACCCGCATACCATTAACCACCGTTGGTCCAAAAAGGAACCTCCGAGAAATCGTGTCATACCGTTAACCACCGTTGGCCCATGAAAGAACCTACGAGGAACCAGTCTTACGATCACCGATGGCCCAAAAAGGAACCTCCGATAAATCGTGCCTTTCTTTTAAATACCATTGCACTGGGCGGAATAAATCACATTATGCGCTAGGACGCCCCAAAACCCGGGGTCCATCAATTACCCGTCAACCCACTGAACACTTCGTGAATGCCTGCAACCCACATTTTTCACAAAAATCGCAAGTAGCCCTTCAGACAGGAGCCCTACTCTAAATACAAAACCTATATATAACCTGTCTCAAACATCAATATCATGAGTACAAACAGCCGCTTGGGCCCAATACAACACTACTCATCAATATATATATATCCAACTATATCCAATAGTTTCCAGAGTTCAATTGTTTTTACTCTTATACAACATATATTAAAATTAAAACAATTCTAATACATGTAGAACCATCAAAGCCAGATTCCTACTTCCTTCTAAACTCAATCTCTAAGACGAGCCTCGTCTTCTCGCACGCTCCCGTACCTCGTAAAATAGCATCCCTCGACAAAGGTGAGCTAATGCCCGCAGTGGAATCACCCTATGGGCTTACCTCCACCTAAGTGCATATGCAATGCTTCAAAGTAAAACACACATTTAAGCAAATGTAATGATCCTACTTGAATGTCTAACTGACTATCTCATCACTCCCCGAGTCTCCATCGATTTCCTCACACTCGCCCTGCTTCCCTCGTGATGAGAATTATTATGTTTATTGCGGACAACCCTCCGATGGATATATCAATCAAGCTGCCTCCGACGATTGATATTTTTGGGTATGGACTACCCTCCGATAATTATCATTTTTAGACAACCCTCCGAAACCATTTTCCTTAGACTAATCTCATGCACTCACTCCTATCGTCCTAGGGTGTCCCAGTGCATATGGAATGCATGATGTCAATTCCATTACAGTCTATAACACATGCAAATATATAAACACGCATATATTCACATAAAAATTAAATCACACAATCATGTTATGTAATTTCGGATTTCATCACATCAAAATTAGCTCACATGGGCTAATGATCAAACACAAGCAATTCTACTTAAATTACTCGACCAAACACATTAATTCACAAAATTTATTTTGTGAACATTTCATTCCTGAATGTTGAAAACCCCTACACATATTCCCGCAAATCACCAATCATCGGCTCACTTAAAGGAACCCGAATTTCACTACCATTATCGAATTCTATACATACCAGCACCATTTAATACATAATTTAACATACACAAAGACAAATGATTCAGACTAATGAAATGGGCCCATTTATAGTTTCCAAAATTATAATAATTCAATCCTAAGATTTTGGGATCACCAAACTACCACGACTCATTCAACTCAAACACATGAATTATCAGACAATTCATCACACATTACACCCAACAATGAACCATACCCATTCACGACCGGGTCCGAAATCAGTGCCATAATTTCACACTTCTGGCCCCAAGCCTGGGACCGATCAAATGGCCGTCTGCTACCAACCAACCGAAACATCAACATACCTCTTAAACAAAGCCAGAAACCTAAGTAGGAGAAACCCCTACCCCGAGTGAGCTCATTAAACTCCTAAATCACCCATAAGCCCTCTCCGCATAGAGCAGCCCCCTTCTTGTTCCTAAGATCGGCCGACGGTTTGATCGCCTGACATTTTGCAGAGTGTGCCCAACCTCTCACTCTAAAATCTGAAATTTTCCCACTGGAAGTCCCTCCCATTTTCTTTCCTTTTTGCTCCCAATTAGCTGGAGAAGATTATAAATTATCTACTATTATTTTGGCTTTATCTAAATTTTAAAACAATTCCATTAATACCAAATCGCGTCCCTCTTCTTTCCTAGCTTTTGACATTCTACTCTATCTCGACCGTCCATTTTCATCATTTCTACCATACCACTTATGCATTACGAAAGACGCGTTATATGTGACTTTCTTCGCATCGAAAATCGTTTTACGACACCCGAACCGCGATGCCTCAAAAAACTTGTAAATTCTGACTGTCTCGGAATTCGACGAAATTCGACGTGCTAGCTAGATTTCGTGAGATGATTCCAATGGTGAAACTGCTTTCATTATCCGAGATCCGTGAATAAATTTCGTGATTTTTAACCGAAATTACAAATTCAGAACCAAAATTCACATTTTCATATTTTTCCAAAATCGAATTTCGGGTCTTACGCTGGTAAACTCTTTCGTACTTTCACGTGCATGGAAATATGCATCACTCTTCCTTCCCTCTATAAAAACCTAACCCTTTCCCATGTACCAGTATGCATGTGAAAGTACTTTAGTCGACTTTCCTTTAAACTTTATCTTTTGTAACATAGGTAACCATGGATTCAAACATTTTCATATAAACATGTATATATAAAATATACATTCATAAACATTTCATTTCATATGGAAACCATAAATCATGCTTTATAAAACTATGGAAACTATATCATGAAATGCGTCTGTCTTTGTCATCCTCCTCCTCAACACATGCTTTATAAAAACTATGGAAACCATAACATTTCATATTTTCTCAAACATAATTTAAAGTCAAGAAACCACATTTATTTTTTCATTTGAACATTTATAACATAGATATGAAAACATATACATTGGTAAACATTAATATATATATATATATAGATTTTCATAAACATTTACATTTTCCCTCACCTTAGTTATTTAAGCCCTTTTTCCTCCTTTAAACAAAACTTTCCACCTCCACCCTTGTCATTTATCACCTTCCTCCTACAAGTCACATTATCCATAAAATCCATTAACATCCATACCTTAATCATGTTCAATTAAACCATTAAACTTTCCAGTAACCCTTAAGCATTTAATCACTTCCAATAGATTAAAATCAATTGAACTAAACCTCTTTTGTTCTCATGACTTTCTTATGCTAACTCATGGAAATTACTACCCCATACAATAGCCCACAACATGCCATGAAATGGTCTTGTCAAAACCCAGCTATTCACATCGACATAACCAAGCAACCTGCACACTTGGTGCAAAACATAAATTTTCAGCCATGTTCTAATCATCCCCTATACTCTACAGGAATATGGATAGAATCTTTACTCAATGATCTTTCCATAGAGTCCAAGAATACCCAAAATGGAGTTCGGACGAAGAAGTTATGGCCTTTTCATTCAAAACTGGTCAATTTACTCTATTTACACTCGAAACAGTATGTGATACCCGATTTCAGGGGTCTTAATCCATAATTTGACACTTTTTCTTTGTACTCATTTTGAGATACAGTTCTTAGGGTTCTTCTCCAACTGGAATCACCCAAATCAGATCACCGAAACTCAAGATATATCCTAAACAACCAAGATTACTCGGTTTTCAAACAGAACCAATAAATATTTAAACATAGCTCCCCTTTGAATGCATTTGGCGAGTCCAAATGGGCCTGAATTTGATCGACCTATTTCACAGAGATATGTTCTTATCGCCTAGTTTATCCAGCAATTTGAATCACTCAATTCAGATGAGTGATGGTCAAGTTATGGCCAAAATACAATCATGGAGTCTTAAAAACATAACATAAAAACTGCCTGAACATAGCTCCACTTTGAATGCATTTTTGAGTCCAAATGGGTCTTAATTGATAGACTCCATTTCAAGGAGAAATGTTCTCCCCACGCTTAGTTTAGTTAATTTGAATCCGCTCACCTCGGATGAGTGATGGCCAAGTTATGGCCAAAGTACGTACCATGGGGCCTGGAGAAAATCGGATGATCTCCTCGACACACACATGCCCTGGGACAAATTAACCCGAGCAGAGAAAACCCTACCTCAAATGGAGTGATTTCACTGACACCACCTTTCTCTGGGCCAGAAACCCAACTGACCTCGCGTAATCTTGTGATTATGGTACCCACGCGTAGCACTCGTCGCGTAGATCAACTTTAATTCTTGACCTAACGAGATCCGACCAACGAAATCTCGTGAATCGAAGAGAGAAGATTGCTCTTCTCTCTCTCTTTCTCTCTCTTACGGCTTAATGGAGAATTAAAATGAGAGCTTTTGATATTTTCGATTTTATGATATTTATATTGAGGATGACGCGGGCTCCACGTCGCGCCACGTGTCACACTTTTCTGCTCCGCTACGTAAAACAATTTATTTCGGTCCCACTTTAGTTTCATCTATCTTAATGGACATTCTTTAAATATTTGACATTTTTTGGGATTTTTCTAAAATCTCGCTGGGTCTACTCTGACGCCCGTCGCCTCAAATTTCGTGGAAAATTCGACTATCTCTAATTCAAACGAAATTGACTGGTAACTAGATTTCATGAGACGAATCTCAACTGAAGTCCATTTCACCATTTTCGCTTTTTCGTAAAAAATTGCATTTTCACCCTTAACATACTTCGTTTAATCTATTTCACTTCTTGCACTCCAATACATTATTATGAAACATTTTTATTTTCGAGGTTTGTTTGCACTTATTATTCGGCCTGACTGCCTCAAGTCAAATACCTAACTGACTAACACCTAAATTTACATATTCATGAAACTTTAAATTCAAGGTCTTACACAAATAGTGTGATTCGAGTGAGCGAGGGTAGTTAATCTTTGAATTTTCTAATTAATTCTCGTGGGAATGACTTCTAGACTTAAACATTCACTTTATTACTTTTATGACCTGTGCACTTGTATAGATTTTTTACCAAAACCAATTTTTAAATGCAAACTTTTACCTACAAAGCAGAAAACATATTTTATATCCTAAGTCAAACAAGTTTTTGGCATGACTATTGGGGATTGAATAATTCTTGGTTGTCATGCTATGACTTACCATTTCGGGTCTATGTAAAAATCACCAACAAGTACCCATCCAAAACAAGAATGGTGTGTCCTACTAATTCGTCCATTTGATCGATGAACGGTAAAGGATAGTGATCATTTTTAAATGTGATTGTTCGGGCCTTCAGAATTCATGTAGACTCTCCACCCTATAACAAATTCTCAGAGGTATCAATTCATTCTTCTCATACCTGATCATTGTAAATCCACTCTTCTTAGGAACCACATGAACTAGGCTCACCCAAGGACTATCTGAGATGGCATAGATTAATCCAACATTTAGCCATTTCAGAACTTCCTTCCTTACAACTTCCTTCATTACTGGATTTAGCCTTCTTTGGTGTTCAATGGAAGTCTTTGCATTTTCCTCCATAAGGATCTTATGCTTGCAGATGGATGGGCTAATCTCTTTCAAATCTTCCACTAACCGTGTTATACTTTTATGCTTCGAGAATTCTACTCACCCTTTCTTTTCTATAGTCAAATCAGCTGCTATGATCACTGGTTTAGACTTTTCTTCACCCAAGAATGTATATTTCATATGCTTAGGAAATTCTTTCAGAATTAGCTCTTCAGGGCTCTTTTCTGCCCCCTGCACTTTCACTTCACTGCTCCTTAAATCACCATCATTCTCTTCACTTAGGCTCAACACAGCCAGCTTAACTCCTACTCGCTCAACTCTTCTTTATCTGTGATCTTTGTATGAATGAATCTCGTAATGCATCTTCAAGTAGATGTTGGTCTACAAAATAATAACTCATCTCTCGATCAAGTTAGAATCACCTTATCAATCCTCATGCATTGAATTTTCTCTAAATCAGGTTGTTTCAAACCTTAATTCAAGTTGAAGTGTACTTCTTTTGTGCCAACCCTCAGAGTAAGTTATCATTTCTTTACATCTATCAAGGTTATACTTGTAGCTAGAAATGGTATTCCAAGTAATAGTGGCACTTGCTTGTCTTCTTCCATATCAATCATCACAAAGTCCACTAGGAAGATAAACTTTCCCACTTGACTGAAGTACATCTTCAAGAATACCTCTGCTGAGTCATCAATCTATCTACCATTCAGAAGACAATGTTATGGGAGTTAACTCCCCCAAACTTAATATTTCGATTACTGAAAGAGGCATCAAATTGATACTTGCACCAGAATCACAAAGTGCCTTCCTAAATTCATGATTTCCATTTGTGCAGGGTATATTGAAGCTTCCAGGATCTTGCATTTTCTGGTGGCGCTCTTTCAATGATTTCACCAGCTATGATGCTTACTACTCCTTTTTCATCTAGTTTCCTCTTTTTGCTGATTTTGTCTTTCATGGACTTGGCATAATGTGGCATTTCAGCTAATGACTTAGCAAAAGGAATGTTAATTTCCAACTTCCTAAACACATTCGGGAATTTTGAACCGGTCATCCGGGCTATCGCTTCGGGCTTCGAGGAAAGGGAATTGGGAGGTTGATAAACCCCGACTCTTCGCCTTTGCACTACCTCTTCATTTGTTGCTCATTATGCTCTTTCAGTTGCTGACTTTCATATGTTATATCCAGGATTAAAATCGACATATTAATGATATATCTGCACATATCTGACATCGGTAAAGCTACCAAAATGAAAGAGACGACTGATAGCTGGTTGTGTAAAAAATTGAAGAAATATCGAGAATATAGTCGAAATATCGAGAATAACGCCGAAATATCGAAAAATCGGGCACCATGGAAATGTCGAGCCACCGACACGCACAAGACGAAAGATGAAAGCAATTGAAAAAATTAAAAATCGAGGATTTCATCACCGATATTTCCACAAGAAGATGAGAGGAAGCAGAAAAGATAAAGAAAGAAAGAAAAACAAAAATACGCAATGGGCCCACCGCTCTGGAGAAAAACAAAAATGAGATAACTATCATTGAGAAGAACAAAAAAAATTAAGAAGAAGATCAATAAATCCAAATGAATTGTTATGTTTATAAGAACAAAAAAAAAAACGATGTGGAAGAACATAAAAGAGAAGAGCAAATTCCAAAAACGAAGAAGGGGGGTTGCTGAAATGTTTTGTGATTTCTGTGGTTTAGCAAAAAATCAATGTGTGTATGTGTTCGTGGCAAATGGATGGCTTAGATCTAATTTTAGGAAGGAAGATATGGGCTGCGTTAAAGGCCCAAATAAGTGTTTTAATATAAGTGTTGTATTATAAATATAAAAAAAATCTGAATTCTTACAAGATAATTTAAAATATGGAAATATTACAATAAAAAACTATCATTAAAAGTCTATTAGCACTAAAAAAAAATTATTTTTATTTTACGTGGTGTTTATTGTTTTGGTTTAACTTAATAAGATTATTTTTTGTTTAACTTAATAAAATTATTTTAACCTTAATAGTTGATATCAATATTTATTTTTTAGTTAGAATAAAAAACTAAATATATCTTTTTTATAGCATAATTTTGCTAAATATCTATATTATTTAGCAAAAAAACATAATTTTAAGTAGAACTAAAAATAGAAACAAAAAAATAAATAAATTTTAAGTAGAACTAAAAATAGAAACGGTGATGTAAAAATATAGAAACCGAAATTTCGATTTAAAAACTATTGAAATATAATCTCTATATAAATTATTATGAATATTGTTTTTAACAAGTGTTTTTTTTTATGTCATTTTTAAGGTATTTATATGAATTTTAAAGTATTTTTTGTTAATTTTTTCTTTATTGATATTTTTGTAAAAATATCCATCGATATTTCCGATATATCCGTAAAATTCAAGTACCGATCTATCATTGTTTACCGATATTTTAATCCTTGGTTATATCAACTCTTTCTTGCCCTTTTTCTGTGCTTGTTTGGTTTTGATTTTGCACTACCTCTTCTTCACTCTACCGCTTCCTCTCAACTTTTCCGATTCGCAAAGATTTTCACCACTCCTTAGTGTAATGGCCAAGAATCCTTGGATGCTTCAGGAGTATCACTAGGAAAGAATCTCCGACCAATTCCCGCAAAGCTCAGACAGCCGCCCTACTCTGAACGTTTTCTAAACATAATTGTATCGCTGAAACACTTGTTTTCGAAAACTACAAGTTCAAGAAATTTATGGTCATGCAAAGTTGATTATTCTTTTGTTTTTCCTCCCATATAACTCAACATCCGCTTCAAAATGATCGAGGATATTTTGTCCTTGATTATTTGCTCTTGAATACCTTGATCTAGTCCTCGAACCCGTGTGGGATATGATTCCTACTGGGTAGTTTCTTTGACTGGCTTTCGACCTTGATGATTCCCACCTCCATAAGATAGGTTCTCATGGTTCCTCAAGGCTGGTGTGTAGTAGGTTGGTAGGTTGTTGTTAGGTTTGAAGTTGTAACTTCTATTCCCATTCAAATACTGAACTTCTTCTACATGATGAGGACCTTCTTGAGTGAGTCCTTGATTAGCAACACTTTTCTACTAAGCACCTTCTACAATTCCCACTTCATTGAATGAATGATTTCTTCTTTCTTGATTGCTCATTCTAGTCATAATTGCATCCATTTTAGCTTCAATGGCTGTCATCTCTTTGCTCACTCTATCACACCCGAAGCATTCAGATTCGCTACTACTCTAAGCTTCAAATGGAGCTCTATAGTTGCTTCTAGCTACTGAGTTGTTTTTCAAAGATTTTCTTCCCCGAATGCCCTCTCGTAGGTTGCATCTCGTCTCAAGAATAGTTCATAAAGATGATAGAAAATGTCCATTTCCAGGTCATTTATTCACCGCCATGGCTGACATCTCCTCGCAAATGCTTATATCTTTCCCTAGCATTATGAGATTCATCTTCTCTCTCTCGTCAAAGCAATGATCTCCTCTCCTCGGTTAGAGCACGAGGGAAAAATCTACTCGTGGATAAGCTTCCTTAATTCGCTTCACACCTCTTTAATAACCATGTAATGATTCAAACTGAAGAAGAACAATATCCTCGTAGAAAAGCGGAAATTAATCGCAACTTAATGACATCAGTATTCACCCATTCAACTTCACTATGTTGGGCCATCATTAGAAATCTACCCGTATGCTCATTAGATCTTCACTAGGATGCCTCGTGAACTAATTTTTACGAATCGAACCATGGTAACTGGGCGAAGTGGTTTCAACTCAAAGTTATTTCCATTTCAATCGTAGCCGCCTTTACTACTTAATACTCTTCTCTAATCACTAGCCTCTAGAAATCTTCCATGGTTCTCCGTCATTGGGTCCTCGTGGTTGCTACAATAGGAATATTTTGATTACCTTCTCTTTGCTCAGCCATAACTACCTTCTCATATTCTCTCACTGTCTTCAAATTTCTCAATGTCTTTTCTATCTCAGTATCCAGTGGCAATAGTTCAGCTGCTGATTTCCTATGCATAAGATATGCACCGTCAATAAACACACTGAAACCAAAGTAAGATCACTTGATAGATTTGATCACATCTTAAGTTAGAAAAATAGAAAGATATAAACCGGAATCAACTACTTTTATAGAACTATTTTTCAATTTTTCTAAAAATTTGATAAAATAACAATTATGTTCAAATTAGAAAATCTCTTTTTGGTTCAAATATTAATCTATGATTTCCATTGCTTTGATCCTCGACAACAACGCCAAAAACTTGTTGATTTTACCAAATTGTTGATGTTTTTTTCCTACTCTTTACTATTTAGATTTCAACTTGGTTTCTCTTACTGGAAGTGCACAGGTCAACAAGTAATAAAGTGATTTTAAAGTCTAGACATCGTTCCTATAGGGATCTAAATAAAAAATCAAAGACTGGGCATTCAAACTACTCAAGATCTTCACTATTTGAACTGAGTTTTTCAAGAGTATAAAACTAACTAACTAGTTGAACTTACAGTATTTTTGGTTATTTTCTTTACTTAAAGAAAGATCAATTGTAAGTCAATTAGAAGTTTCTCTCGAGATTGATTGGAACATTTGGAATGGAATCAATGATCTCGAATACTAGTTTGTAAACTTGTTCAAAAACAAATGCTGCGTAATTCCAAATTTCGACTTGTCCAAGGATATGTTAGTATAGTCTTAAATGCATTCAACCACTATACATTTCACTCATTTAGAGCAATTCATGTTCCTTACTCAGGATAGCATGTGTCTAAATAGCTACTTTTAGGAACTGATTTCCTTTAAGACTTAGATGACCTTCCTGAACTAGTACTAACCAACCAATTCTTAGTACTTAAGCTAATTTGCCCCCATTAACAGGGTAATTTAAGCTTTCTCCAGCATGATTAATAACTCTAGATGCTAGATGAGAGATGCTCCAACCTATTTGCCCCAGATGGAGTTTTAAGCTAGTTTTTATTTCTTCAAAGATGTGAATATTCACCAAGGTAGAGATTGTTATAATACGTAGCTCATATTTGAGGAAAACATATATATGAGAAGAAAAAAGGCACGCCGGTTTATAGGCAAAGCCCCCACTTATGCATTTTTATAATTTTGTCGGCCACTTAAGGTTATTATTAATTCTCTCAGATAATCCTATTTGGTGATTGTGAAAGTTTTAGTCGTTGCGTCCATGGATGTAGGCACACTGTCGAACCACATAAATGTGCGTGTATTCTTCTCTTTTGTTTTTCATCTTTGATTTTATCACTATTTATTGCACGAATCTCAACACATGTTTAATTCTAAACCCAAATAATTTAAGTTTAAAATCTTTATTGGGAAAAGTATGTATTAGGGTCCTCATTTCAAAATATTTGGACATTATCACTAAGAACAAGACTGAGATTCTGTTTATATACCATAACTAACGAATGTACTACCATAACTAGTGAATGTACTAGTATATTGGTTACGGTAATATATTCATGGCATTAGCATCTACTGGGCTATTGTGATGATTCCATGGAATCATAAATTTTTTTTTGTGAGAGTAGCTTGAATCATGGATACCCAATTCTTAATGATAGATTTTCAATTTTTTTTTAAAATTGATAACCGGATATCTACTTTTCCCATCTTTATTTCTCCATGTTTACCTTTCATCAAACTTATATGTCAAACTTTGAACACAAAATTCCTTGCGTTTCTATAGTTATAATCTTCAACACATGACAAAGGCTAAAGGTTTAGTTTCCTATAGTAGAGTCTCTTCAATCATGTCACTTTTAATGAACAACATATTTCCTACTTATGTGTTATTCCCTTTATCCCCTATGCTTTAGTAATCACTGACATTTCCATTTTTTCTTCTATCTTATTTTTCACTTTACATGCTTCTCATTTTATCCTCTCATTCAAATTCTATCACCCATTATGATGATTTTTCTGTGTCTTGTACTAATGTGATCAAAGAATATTTTTTATCGTATCAAAAGTAAATTCATAATATAATTCAACTATGTTAAAGTAACCTTTATCCAATCAAAAATCATTTTTTATCAAAAGTTACTATATTAAAGCAACTTTATTAGGTGTCATCCATTAGGATGAAATATTTTTAGGATCAAGGCTTGAATGAGATGGCATGAGCATGATCGAGTTTAAATAGATAGACAATTCATTGTCATAAAATTGATGATGTATTCAAATTTTGAATAAACAATCAAATAATGAAACTAAAAAACCGTGAAACACTTAAATAATCAAAATTTTGAAGAAAATCTTAATTTCAAATAATTAAATAATGAAAGAAACACTAATACAAAACCTTGAAAATCGAGTATATTGAGAAAGACATTATTTAGAAAATCATTTTTAAAGCCGAGCATAGCTTCTGAGAACAGTTCCTAAAAATTGTTATTTAATGTTTTGTTCAATAAAAATATCTTTGGAATTTTAAAATACTCTTTATTTATTTTTTATTTTAACCTTTTTACTTCTATTCATTTTACATTAGATTGTTGTATTCTATTATTTTATTTTAACTTTTTTTAATAATTATTGTTGCTATAGTGCCTTATTTTCAATCATTTACCATATTTATATAATTATTTTTAATTAAAAATAAAAGAACTGAAAATAATTGAGAAAACTAAGATAACTTTTTTCAAAAAAATCCCATATTAATTAAAAAAATTAAGGAATAGAAAAACAAAATCAAGCCAAAAAAAAAGCCACCCTCTATAGGACAAGTTTCAAAGAATCTTCATCATATCTCAGCAACGTCAGTTTTTTAATTACGAATAAATAAGAGTCATCAAAATTTGATTTACTTTTGCTTTTTCACAATACATTCTAAAAGTAGAACGTATCATAGAAAGCAAGAAGTTGAATAACCTATAAGAGAAACCATATGCCCTTTTTTTTTTCTCTTTGACTCGAACTGGACTGATTGGTTGGCTGCACAAACTTCTTGATCTGAAAGTGACGGAACCCACAACCTACAATTTTAATATTTGCTAGTTAGTATCATGTGTGTGGGAATATTATAATATGAATCGATACGGGCATCCTTAAAAATCAGAAGGAGTGGGGTTTATTGGTCGATTTAGTATTTAATTATTATTATGTTTTGATTGGAGATTCTCAATATTTAATGGTTCTAACATTGTTTCATAATTGAACTCGTCTAGGGTACAGCTAGCTAACCACGCGCGCATTAAAACTAACTTGAGTGTGAGTTTTTGTACTAACCCTGGATTAGAATATCTGTTATTACAAATGAATAAATGTTTGCTTTTGAATTAATGGTTATAAATTTTATCAAAGAAAAATGAAGCCTTAATATTATGCACGTGATTCTTTCATTGTTTCTAACCATCCAAATATTAAGAGTTTGTTTACAAAAGGGTTATGGAAAACAATTCCAAATACGTTTTGTAAAAGTAAAAACTATGGTACAACTTAGGTGTGTTAATCGATCCAACCGATGCTCTTGGTCGGACTTATAATCTGATTGGGCATGGTTCACTTTTATTAACCCATTTAAACTCTCGGGTTGATTTAGCCAAATGATTTGGGTAATCCACCCAACTTGAACATGAGGTCCAAGAACTTTTACCATTTCCCCTCATTTCTATTTCCTCAAGTCATCACCATTCAACCGCTTCCATTACTATGCAAATGGGTTGACAATTATTGATCATTTTTATAAATATTTAAAATTTGATCCATGGAAATATAACTTCATATAACTGTTGACCTATTGACCTCATTGAATTACATGAAATTGTATCTTCTTCAAGCTAATGTGATTAAAATGTTTTTCCCTTTTTACGTATTTCATTAAATTAATTATTTTGTAATTCATATAGAGTTTTCAAATAGTTTTATAATTTAATAAACTTTTAACTTAACTCGGCTCAACCTAACCTAACTCAATCAACTCGATGAATCCGATCAACATAAAATCAATACGAGCTTAACCCAAGTTTCAATTTCACCCGAAATGTAAGCTCCGCCGCTTATATCCTGCCTACGATTTCATAATCGAAGTTAGGCTGGATTTGCTCCCCAAACTACCGAGTCATAAATCCTAGTAAAACCTATTTAAAAACTTAAAATATTTTAATCTATTTTGAATACTTTAATATTATATTTTTAATTATTTTATATATTTGTATAATTATTTTTCAAACTATAATTGTCACATCATGTAGAAGTAATTTTTTTTTTTTACACTATACGAGTATGCGCTCTTTAACTCGATAACACATTTTAAAGTCACAGACCTCTTTGCAGCTGCATAATATTTACATAGTCGCATATGCAATCCTATATTCTAAAAAAAATTCTGTTTTTTTTTTTCCTAAATCCTTTTCATAAAAGTGCTTTATACCCAAAAACATAAAATTTGACAAATAACATTAAAATTAAAGAGATATGGAGTACAATGCTTACACTTACTATAGTCATAGTGTAGTAGACATTACAAAAGATTTGTCATCTTAACAAGAAATTAGTAGCCCTTGAGGCTTAGTTAAAGCGCTAAATGGATGGGATGGGTATATGAGAGAACCATGATCGATTATCCTCAGATGAACAGAAAGATTTACAGTGAATACAAAACAAAGTTAATAATGAAGGGAAACTTGTAATTTAGCATATTGATTTAGGAATAATTGTAAATAATGCATAAAGAATACAAAATACATTGTTCATTATAATTTCATAAAAAATAATTATATTTCAAGTATGATATAATTCTTATGTAGTATCTAACAAAGTTTGCAAAGACTACCTTAATAACAAACTTTAATTAAGGAGAGAGCTAAAAGTAAAAGACCCAGTTTGTTGCTCCTCTTCCAAAATCCAAACATGTAGATTAAACCTTTTTCTGTAGCCATTTTAATCAAGAGAAGTCTAGAAATTACAGCAAACACTGGACGAGCTTTGACAAAGGGCTAGAATAGGAGAGGCATATATGATGAAGATACAGTAAAAGAATGATTCATGTCTCAATGAATTTGTTCAAAATCATAAGGGCATGACTTCCCCTATCTTCAATTCAAACATGACCCACCACCCACTTTCAATCCCATTTTGATCAATTCCAGCCACACACTCCCTTCGTCGCTTTTTCTCGGATTCTGCTTCAACCTTTCTTCTATTATAAATACCACATATAGTCTTGTCCGTAGTCACACGAAATGCAAGTGGAACTCAAATCAAAAAGCTCTCAGTTAATTCCATCGGTGTTTTTTTTTTTTTTTTTCTGCTTTTGTAGGATATTTTGGGTGCTGAGGTTATAAAGGCTGATAATATGGCAGCCAGATCACATCTCTCATCAGCCTTCAACACCAGTAACTCCCTCCCACACCTGGGGCCCTCTCTTCAATGGGTTCAAGAAACATGTGGTGCTGGCAGCGGCAATGGCAGAAGATCTCTCCTCAGAGTCCCAAAGTGTTTCCAGTGTCGAACAGTGGGCCATGAGGCTAGCAGCTTGCCCACTCTCTTGCTCGTGGCCTTTCCCCACCTACCTCATTCTCACTCAGAAAGGTATAACTGAAATGGTCAACTTTCTCTCATCTTTACTTCGAATGCATGATTAATTCAAAGGTAAATGCTCGTTTACTGACTTCAACAATAAATAATTAATTTACTCTTAGCTAATTCAATCGGAATCTATCCAAGTAATTTATCGAAATAGCCACGATCATAATTTCCGATTCGAATGACTTACAAACTTAATTTATAACTCGGTAATGAAATAATTCGGGGCAGATAATTATTTATAAACTTTTTAACTAATTCAAGTTTTATTGAATAGATTTTGAGTAATTAGACTATTTTTTGAATCAAGTTTTAAACATAAAATAAAGCTTTATCAAGTTGAAGCTTTAAATTTTTTAATTGAGTTCGTCTCAACACGATTACACCCTTAACATAATATGAAATTTATCATGGCATGATATGGTCCGGCAGGTGGGAGCGGAGTTCATAGGCACGTTCATGCTGATATTCAGCGGGACAGCTACCGGAATCGTGAACCAAAAGACACAAGGCAGTGAAACGCTTTTAGGGCTGGCGGCGTCTACCGGGCTGGCGGTGATGGTCGTAATACTGGCGACAGGTCACATCTCCGGCGCCCACCTCAACCCTGCAGTGACCATTGCCTTTGCTGCGCTGGGCGCACCTCGCGAAGCACGTGCCGGTCTACACACGCAAGTGATGGGATCGTTGTGTGCCGCATTTGCGCTTGCGCGGATATTCCAACCGGTACTGATGGAGGAGTGACGGTTCCTTCTTCGGATTCGGGGGCGTACGGTCAGGCTTTCGCTTTGGAGTTCATCATTTCTTTCTTCCTCATGTTTGTTGTCACTGCTGTTGCCACCGACACTAGAGCTGTAAGTCCCTAAATCCTTGCATAGTGTCATTATGATATACCCAACTCTTTCGATTTTTCAAACACTTGGGATGTTATGCTGCCATTGTTTTTCTTGAAACGGAGAGGACAATAATTCTGTTCTTATTATTGTTTTCTATATTTTTTTTGTGTTTTTGCAAAGGAAAATCGAGTAACAACTGAACGTATTCACACTGTTTTCTTTCCTTCTTCTTGGTTTTTAGAATATAAATATTTTTCAAAAAATTAGAATCAATTAGAAAAACATGTAAACATAATTTTTGAATTCTCGAAATTTAAATGGTGGTCTCTAGATTTAGTATCTTTTTTAACATTTTTTGTGTTTTTCAAAAAAAAATAAATAATAATAATAAATGTGTGATGTTCTTTGTTTTTAAAAAAACAGTTTTCAAAAATATAAACTTTTTTTAGTAAAAAAAATGTGTACTAATATAATTCTTGAAAAGAAATACGTATGCTTTGTAGAAATAAACTTAAAAAAGGAGACATGAGTCGTTTTTTTTTTAATTTGTAAGCAAAGAAACTGGAGTCAACGGAGGAAATTAAACACAGGTAACGTGCAAGTCCGCTTTCCCATAGACGAATACTAATAAATAATAATACAAAAACTGGCTTCTTTGGGATTGACTCCTCTACTCAATTTTAAAACTTTGTCCAATTTTCTGTCACTGAGATGAGATGAGATGAGAAAGGGTACCGACCCTCGCTTTTTGTTGTTATTCATAATTTGAAAATTTTCTAGGCTATATCTGTGCTGGGGGCGACTGCGAGGAGAAGGAAAGGAGGTGAAAGGAGAATCATGTAATGTGGGTGAGTTTATGTTATAGGTGGGATCGCTGGCGGAATCGCGGTGGAGGCACTGTCATGCCTCAATATTCCTAATGCTGGGTATTATCTCTCCTATTATCCCTACTCCTACTCCTAATAATAATTTGGGAAATTTGTGATTCGGTGCTCTATTTGAAAATAATTAGAAAATCTAACATAAGAAAGAGTTTTGAACGAATGGTGTATTTGTAAAATCTAAGAGGACATTTAAGCCAAAATACGCCTGGGTTCAAGGTTGCATTCCTAGCAGGCGCATGGCTGTCACAACGCCGCCATAAATTTAAAATTTTCAGTGCCGCACATTTAATCTACTCGCTATCGACCATCACTTTATTTTCGCCGTGATTAACATCTCACTAATACCGTCGTTCTTAACGCCTACCAAAATTTTGTGTCGTAATAGCCGCTGGCCATAACGCCTACTTTAAAATCGCTAAAATTCTCAAACGCGCTAAGCAGATATTAAAACCAAGATATATTTGTGATTTTTTTTCTAAATGCACTATTCCCGTTCAAAACTCTATAAGAAAGGGAAATCAGATTGACATCAACTCATTCAAAAAAAAAATTTCAGCTTTTTGTTCAAATGGTAATTTTATTTCTATAACGTTTTTATTTGAGATAATACCTACGTACATCTTAACTAATCTTATATACTACTTCATTCAAAACTTTAGATACTATCTTAATGCCCACAAGAAAGGGCATTTTAGAAATAAAATTGTTATTTATATAAAAACTGAAATATTTTCTAAATGAATAGTAGTTAAGATGATATTCCATTTTTATATTCTAGTTGTAGTTTTTTCCAATATTTAGGAGAAATGTTTGATTAAAAAATCTCGAATAATCCAAAATTTGTAAATCTAACATTTTCTTTATTTTTTTTTTAAAAACAACTCATTTTATACAAAAATTCTCTTTTTTATTTCATATATTTATGTGTAACTATTAAAAGAAGAAGGGATCATTTTTAGAAGAGAACAAGAAAAGTATTTTTGGTTAGAATAAAGTCAAAAATGGATGGAGGGTCAAATTCTCCAAATAAGGGTCCACCAAAACACACTTTTCCGTCTTAAATTTATGCTTTTTCTCTATTACAACTTAGAATTGCAAATGGCATTTTGGGGTTATAAAAGTAAGCAATTGAGGAAACTAGGAAATATGTTCAGGAAACCAGGAGCATCAATGAACCCAGAGAACATTGGGGCTAGCTTAGCTGTAAACAACTTCAAAGCAATATGGGTTTACTCTCACTGCACCCATTCTTGGTGCTCTGTGGGGCTGGAGTCTACCTGCCGTTAAGCTACCAGGAGGAGGAAGTTGCCGCCAACAACAACTCTCACTCTCTAACAAGTCCTTTCACTGTCCACAGCTTCACAAAGGACCCACCCCACCCCATCTACTCTGTATTCATCAAAATAGATAGACCGGAACTAAGATTTTCAGTTGTTCATATTCCATTTGAATCTGTAATGGAAGAATTGGGAATTGAGTAAATAAGGTTTACTTTACTGGTTCTGTTTTTTTTTGTTTTTTCTCTCATGGTGGAGGTGACTCCATTTTAGGGGTTTGTTTATTATCCTTATTTTCCCATCCTTTTTCTTTCTTTATATTTTGTGTAAGCCTAATAGATGTAGGGAATACTGGCCTGGTCCAATGTACGCCTCACTTCACCTATATTTTTCGGCGGCTGAATTTAAGAAAATAGTAGCCCAACAGTTCACACAACACAGGCTCAAGCCAGTCTCGCCATGACCTATTTTGACCTCTTTTTTTTAATTTTTAATGACTATATAATGTTTTTTAATTATTAAAAATATTAATTTTTCTATCATGAAAAATCGAAAATAGTTGTTTATAGAAAAAATATAGTTATTTTTAATAAAAGAAAATAATACTAGCATGAAAATTAATTTAAAATAAAATAAATATATATAAAATAATTTATTTTATATAACATTTCAGTTAAAATGTTAATAAATTATATTTCAAAGTTAAAACTCTATTTTACAAAATATGTGTAATTTGTAAAATTGTTAATTATTATTATTTTAAAATTTTAATTGTCACTCATTTTAACCTGCTTTAACCTACTGCTCTTATAAGACAAAGCTCAGCTCTAACCAAAAGCGGCCCAATAAAATAGGCCGAATTGGCTCGACCCATTTTAACTCCACACAAAATTCCTAGTTCACCCATCCCATTGTGGTCGCACTGACTCATTTCCCAGCTATAATTTTCATAATGGGCCTACCATATACATTGTTCAACAAGATTGATGGTGGATTGAGACCGACTTTTTGTTTTATTCTGCTCAACCTTTAGTTTATTTCATTAGTTCAAGTACCCTTAGAACTACTAAACGATTTATCTTATTATTAACTTCAAGAACCTGAGGTTAGTCTAGAAACATACAAATAGCCCGAACACCTATAATTATAATAAAAAAACTTTAATTTAATTACGATTACACGTAGAAATGGGTAAACAGATCGGGGGCCTAACTCCATTCAAGTACCCCATTCGAAATATGCACAAAACGGGCCGACTAACTACCACTTTATTCGGACGGCCGACCAGCCTAACCTAATTCATGCGGGTTACGAGGCAAAACCTTAAAAATGATAAAAAAATTTTTTTTACAATCATTCTTCAAATAAAAATAAGTAATATATAAATATATAATAATAATTAATATATGAATAATTGAGTCTTAACAATATAATAATATCAAATAAACTTAAATAAATAAATAATGTTAGAGTATTGTTATACTTATATCCAAAGTATCAAACTAATTAAATCTAAATAAGCATCAAACAATAAAGTAACAACCAATAACATCTCCGAAAAAAACTTCCAAAAGATCAAACGAAATATTATAATGCTTCTAATATTCATCTTCATCTTCATTATATCAAATAATAACATGTGACTTTACATTATAAAAATGTACATCCTCGATGTTAGTTGAATCATCATCATCATAATTTAATTAAAATTTAGAATGTTAACAATATAAATTTCATTAAAATACATCTCAACCTATACTAATGAAATATCCTATTTGTTTTGAAAATTCATTTTGCTAGAAGGTATAATCATACTAGGAAAGAAATAAATGTATAATTTTTGTTAATTATTTTAAAAACAACAATATTTTTTTATTAACACTAGTTTAAGTAATAAAATTATTTAAGTTATATTGATAATTTAGTTATTAAATTTAATTTAATTTATAAACTAGTACAACTTCATTTTTATCAAAAAAAAAACATATATGATTAAATAAAATTTAAAAGATAAATACAAAAAAAAAAAATAAATTATAAATATTTAAAATAAGATTAATGAGATAAATGAAAATATATTCAATATTAAAACTATAATTTATTTAATTCAAATGTATTCCGTAATTTTCCATACAATATTTTTTAAATATTAATTATATTAAAAAGTTACATTTAAAAATTTAAAATAAAATGGTTAAAAAAATAAAGTTTAATATATTAATCATATATTATAATAATAATAATTATTTTAAAGACCCCTATGCTACAAAAGCATATATTTGACTCACTATTAAAAGCCAAAATATTGAATTTTATGAATGAATAATTGAAGATCTCAATTACTAAGCTAGTTACTTAAAAAAATTAAATAAAGATTTCGAGCTAATCTAGCCAATCCGAACAAAACCCACATGTGCTTGTGGCCAAAATGGGTCGGACCAATTTTACTCGGTTTTATTCAGGCCTTAAATTTTACACTCTAACCCTCCAAAAAATCGGGCTAAAATAAGCTATGTCTCATCAAGTTCAACCCATATTACTAGCTCTAATTACATGTTTAAGGGTTACATGTTTAAGGGTAGTAACATTCAACCACAAACATTTGTGTTTAAGATGCCTGCATTTTAGATCCAAACAAGGGCATCCTTTTCGTTTCCTCTTACCCCAATTAACATGGTCACATTGGTTTCCACGAACCGAGATGGATTCCATTAAGGCTACATATGTCATGAAAAGTGCCATGATATATATATATATATATATATATATATATATATATATATATATATATATATATATATATATATATATATATATATATGTTGAAGTGTCGACTTAGAGTATTCAAAATATAGTAAAATTACCGGTTGAAATTTCGCTTTGAAACATGCAAAGTATACTAAAAAAGTAACAAGTAAATGTGAAATAATTATATAGAAGTGTTACACGGAAAAGATAAAGTGTGACATGAAAGTGTTACACGTAATAGTTTCTGATATATGCAAACTAGATACTAACCCGATTGCAGAACAGGAACTGTGATAGAACTTTAGGTAGATCAAGGCTAGTGTTTGACACTATGTCCTTAAGATGATTCGCCTATCTGCCGCTTATAATACAGCCGCTCGCTCCCAGATACAATGATCTTCACACGCATGGGCAAGACTCCAATCTATCCGTCCAAAGAAACTAAATCCATGTTGTGTATCCGAATGCACCATTTTAAATGCTAAAATAACGACAGCGTCAGTTTCAGTTCAATATTACCTGAATCAGCGCTGACTCAAATCTTTCGTTATTTTTAGAATGATAATGAACCTGAGTATTTATAGACCTCTTGGTGACTTTCCGAACAGTCACCATCCTAAAGACACAGCTCAAAATGAAAAGACACCACTCAAAATGAAAGGACACAACTCAAAATGAAAGTCCAAACAACACCTTTCTACGAACGGACACAACTCAACCGAAAAGTCCAAACAACACCTTTCATGAATGCACACAACTCAAACTCGGGAAGTCAAACAACTCTTTTCAAGAGGTCACTGGGAGCCTATTTTCTCATTCATTTCTTACTACCTGGAGCAAATGGAATATACCAAGCATTATTCTCTCACCGAAAGTAGAATATGAACCCATGAAATATTATTCAAAATAAAAATCGGGTCCCACTTTAATTTAGGCTCAAAGTCAACCAACAACTTAGTTTTTACACTTAAAAAAAAAAAAAAACAATTCTTGTCCAACAATCCCCCACATGAATGGAAAATTGGTTGTTAGTATGCAAATGATAATGCTGACACACTGAGCAGAGAGTACATCTTTGAAAGATCGCACGAGATAGGTAGCTGGGCTCAACCTTCCCTGAAAGCCCATCTGACATACTCCGCTAAATATGAACGTGATGTCTCGAACTATTCACCGCTTGATAAATCGATCACGCACTCACACGCCCCTTCCTAACACAATCGGGTTCTCATGATTGTGTTCATTTCGTCCCGAATAACCCAGTTTTCATGAGTGCTTTAGAGAATTCACTTATAAATTTCCTCACGTGCTTTACCCTTCACACCCATATAAAGGACTTATTAGAATATCCTCGCAATATCCCACTGGATTTTCTAAGTTATAAGAATCATTAAAAGTATAGCTTACCCTAATAAACTCTCATAAATAACACTAGTTTATCATAGGAATAGGTAAGAGATTATCTCCCTTACATTTCTTTTGAACTCACGATAATTCAATCGTCCTCAACTTGATTCTTGTTCCACCAACTAGGTCAGGGTTTCCATTAAGGTGAGGGGATTCTTTCAGGCTTTAATCCCATTCCCTCGATGTGCAATTTACTTGTTCTCTCGTCAAACCTTGGTAAGCTTGATTCGCTAGGATTATCCTTGACTTTATATAATCAATAGAAATAATCCCATTCGAGCAATCGTCATCTGCATATTATGCGTCTACGATATATATGTCTGGGATTTCAATACCATTATACATGTCATTCTCGCGCCCTACCAATCATAGACGTTTATTACAATGTATACAAATCACGCCTGGGCCATATGAATAACCTTTTAGAAACTGGACGGCTTCACTATGCTTCCTCTCCCGCTTTATCTAAAGCAATAAATTTAGATTCCATTGTGGATCTGGCAATACACGCCTACTTTGAAGATTTCCAAGACACAACTGCTCCACTAAGTGTAAAAACATAACCATTTGTAGATTTTGTATCCTTCATATCAGATATCCAATTTGCATCACTATACCTCTTAGTAATCGCCGGATATCTCAGATAACGTAATCCATAATTCGAGATATCTTAAGATATCTAAGAACCCCGATAACTCGCTTCCAATGGTCTACTTCCCGTAGATACCGATATATCTACTCGCCTTTTACTAATGGAGTATGCTATATCTGGTCTAGTGTAGTTCATGACATACATTAGACTTCCGATGATACAAGAATATTCCAATTATGATATGCTTTGACCAATATTTTTTAGACAAATGAAGATTTATATCAACTGGTGTTCTAGCAATGTTGCTTTCATCTTTGTCGAACTTGTCAAGTAATTTCTCAATATAATGTGATTAAGATCATATAAGTCCACCACATGGTTTAGAAATTTTAATTCCTAGTATAACATCTGCAACACCCAAATCCTTCATGTTAAATTTACTAAACAACATTTTCTTGGTAGTTGTAATATTATAATTATTACTACCCAAAGGGCATATCATCCATATATAGGCAAATAATGATGATATCCATTATTCGCGTTTTTAACATAGATACATTTATCACATTCATTAATCAGAAACCGTTTAACATCATTATCTTGCCAATTTCTCATGCCATCATAAAGTTTCAAACCATAAAGTGATTTAACAAGTCTGCATATTTTCTCATTCCTGTAGAAAACAATCCCTTCTGCCAGTCCATATAGTTTCATTTAAGTCACCATTTAGAAAGTCAAGCCACATCCATTTTGTGTATCTCAAGATTATGTACGTCGTAATAGCTATGTGAGCATACGAATAGATGTTATTCTCTGGATGTGAGAATATGTATCAAAGTAATCAAGACCTTCTTTTGTTTATAGCCTTTTGCTGCTAAGTCTAGCTCTCAGACTTATCAATTGATTCATCGCTTTCATTTTCCTCTTGAAAATCCATTTACACCAATGGTTTATTCCCCTGGAGGAAGATCAACCAGCTCCTGTGTGATTGGCATGATGGATTCAATTTCACTATTTACGCTTCTTTCCACATAGGCTTCCAGAGCTGACATTGCTTCATCAAGCTTGAGCGCCTCGCTTTCTAACAACAAATATGCTAGAAAATCCGACCAAAGGACTTGGAAGTCCTCTGGCCTTTTACTCGTCAAGCGCCTCTCTTCACTTTCATCATTTATAATTCATGGTCTATATCATTAGTTGCAAGATCGCATGAGTTCTTCTTTTAAGAAAACTCTCATCACATGCATTTTTACTAGGAAATATATTTTCAAAGAATAATGCATTTCTTGACTCAATTATTTTATTGACATGTATATCAGGAATATCATATTTATGCACTAGAAAATGATATGCACTACTATTTATTGCATAACCAATAAATATAAAATCAATGGGGCCTTAGGTCCTATTTTAACTCTTTTGGAAATAGGAACCATCACCTTAATCAAACACCCCCACCTTTAAATATTTGTAGGAAGGACTCGACCTTCCATAATTCATTCGGGGGTTTTGTCTAACTTCTCAGGGGGTAATCTATTTTAAAATATACCCTTCAAAGCAAAGCTTCCCCCCACAAGTTCCGAGGTAATCATGAACTAATCAACATGACATTCATCATCTCTTTCAATGTTCTATTTTTACGTTCAACAATTCCATTTTGCTGAGGTGTATTGTAACACCCCGAAATATTCCCTAATTGTTTTCAACATGGTTAGGGTATTTTGTAAGTATAATTTGAATTTTTACTAATTATTATTTTGCTACGTAAAATTAACCCGAATTTGTACAAGGTACAAGGGTAAAGTGGGAATTTGTCAAATGATACAAAAGTCATAAGATAAAAGATGTGAGGCTATTATAGAAATAACATAACTCAGGAGCAAATAGAAAAGAGTTGAAGGACCAAAGTGCAATAAAGGGAAACTAAGTAAAAATGCATTTGGTGGCCAAACAAGGCCTTATAGAATTAGACCAAATAAGACCAATTTTGGTATCTTACCTGGGGTACTGGGGAGCAAAAACGTGAAGAAGAGAGGAGAAGAGAGTTAAGAAGAAGAGGAAGAAGAGAGAAAGGTATGGAACTGGGATTTTCAGATGGAAACCATGTTTCTTTGCATGGATTCAAGGACTTTGAGTATGGAAGTGTTTGTATGGATATTAGTGGTTCCATTTCTATGGTTTAGTTAGAATCCATCCTAACCCTAGACTTGTTGAAAGTCGAGCTGGTAATACCCTATTTCAGACAAGATGAGTTAGGAATTCCCTCGGGTATGGATTCTCTGCAAGATGTATGGATGCTCGGCTTGGTGTTAGGAAGTTAACCTAACTTACAACTTTATTTGAAGTAAAGGTTTGGAACCCTAATTGATCTCTATGATCGGGTGTCGATTGAGTTAGGAACACATTTGTGAGATGTTTTTCTATATAATATATGAGTTTTCCTTTGTTTTCGCTAGATTTCCTCTGAAAATGGACGAACAAGGTGAGACCACGCAGCCGGCTGAAGGCCCACTACATATGGCATGGCGTCGTGCACGGCCGAACGGGAGGTCGGGTCAAGCCTCGGCTCACGCAGCTGCAGCGTAGCTTTTCGCCACTGTTCATAACATGGAAAATTACTGTGTTTTGGTTTTGTTTTGTTTCCATTGCTCCAAGGAGTCGTCTATTGGAAAAATGAGGACCCTATAAGTGTATGAAAGGGTCTATTCATGTTTGTAATGAAAAGGAAAAATTATACCATACTCCGCCTCGGCGAGTTGGATGATGGCAAACTAAATGCCTCTATGATAATATCCTAAGTTCATGAACACATATAATTATAGGATTGCCTAAGACCAGATATTGAATGACACGACACTTCTGTTACGTGGGCAAGCATGTTCTAATCAAGCCGCACTCATGCTTATACCACATACTCGTTACATGCAAGCATGCATGTTCTGATCATGCTTCAGATTCTACTAGTGCTATGACACTTCACATACAAGGTGATTGAGTCCAAAACTCATTAGATTTAATCCATTTTTCTCGAGTATATTATGAGATAAATGTTGATTTGTTAAAAGTGGATAATTAACTTAAATTACATTTTGCAGGAAAATACAGCAAAAACTCAAATCTTAGCAAAAATCATAAGAAACCAACTGCTAGACCGAGGTCACAACTCGAAAATTTAAGTCGCGACAGAAGCTCAGCCACAACCATTCCGTGTCACGACATCAACAAATCCTAGCTTTGAAGAAGAAATATAAACTTGAATAAGTGAAGTCGTGACTCAAGAAGGAGGTTGCGACAAAGAAAAACGTGGTCAAAACTAAAGGAAATAATCAAAAGGAAGAATTACGCCGCGACATCACTTTGATGTCACTACTGGGCAAGATAGAATTACGCCTTAACACCACTATGAGGTCGCCACAAGATCCCGCCTATGAAGCCAAGAAATGTCTTTTAGTGTTAAGATGTTGCAACTAGTTTTCAAATGCAAGGGTCCATTTCATTTCGCGAGACCACTATGATGTCGCACATAAAAACAGAAGATTCAAAGTGTAACTAAAATAGAGTTTCAGCGAGGTCGCAACCTCGTGAGCGCCAACAAGACTCAAGAACTCGAACTTGGCGACCTTGCTGCATCAAGGATAAGAATGATGTCGCCACCACTCAATAAAGGTCGCAATCTCAAGCAAAAGCCCACGCGTAATAGAATTAAGGTCGCGACACCACCTCGAGAGGGCCGACCGAAAATAGGTGGGAAGGAGAAAATTTTGTTGCAACGTAGAACTGAGGTTGCAACCAGAAGAAAAGAAATGGGAAGCAAAAGAGGTCGCAACATCACCATGAGGTCACGACATAAAATTGAAACATATGAAGGCAAGAAGACCACCAACAAGATTAAGTACCAAGAACCAAAGTCACACACGGTCATCATACAAATGTAAGTGGTCGCAACCTAAAATCCACGTCACAACTCGTGTCGGAAGAATAGAAAGACAATGATGTCGCCATATAATCGGGTCGCATATCAACACCCAAGGAACATCAGTAAATGAGGTCGCGACCACAAACGATGTCGCGCACCATCGATCAAAGCAAACGGCAAAGACAACCGGGTTGCAACTAAAGAAAGAAGTCGATCGATCACGAAAGCAATCAAGAGAAATCCATGTCAGCGACATCAACTTGAGGTCGCTGGCGTGACGCTGAGTCAGGCTTTTCGAGTTCCACCCGAGCATTTTGTGGATTCTACCAAATCAGGAAACCCTTAAAATCCAAAAGATTTTCGATAAAGGGTAAAATGGTAATTCTTGCTGAAAATCCGGAATTTTTCTGCATCTCGATGACGAAATGCACTCTCCGTTGAAATCGCCTCACGAATTTAGCTACCATGTCGACCTCACACCCCAAGGTGGCCTGGATTTACGCTTCGAGGCGTGGGATGCCTGATGACACATGGCAGCAGGAGGAGATGTGCCACACGGCACCTCAAGAGAGTGACACTTGGCACTGGGGTAAAGTAATGGCTCACACCAGCCATGTGTGAAAGAATCCCACATTACAATGAGCCACTTGAGCATGCTGACGCCAGCGAGCAAGAAATAAAAGAAAAGAATGGAAAAGTGAGAGCCATACGAGACTCGACAATGAGGAGGAATACCTTCGACTCATACGTTTAAGATTCAAAAGGAGAGAAAAATGGTGAATGAGAAGAGAATGAAAAGAGGTGACGAAATGAGAAAAGGAATAGAAAGGCAAAAAGGAAGGAAAAGAAAGGAAAGAGAAAGCAGGAAACTGCCTAGAGAGAAAAGGAGGAAAATGAGAAAGGAGGAAAAAGGAAAAGGAAGATTTTCCCGGTTTCGGCCAGACGTCTCGACAAGCTCGAAAGTACTAAAGTCGTGCACGCAAGGATCTAATGCATGATCACTGAAAAGTCGAGTCGACAACCCAAGAGGCAGGACATTTTCCTACTTTTTTTTTTTTTTTTTTTTACTTTACCTCAAAGGGCTTTATAATGGTAGGGGTTGCTTATGGGAGGCCTTGAGGCCATGGAAATTAGTTCCGAGCCTTGGGACTAAGGGGTATGGATTTCATGACCTATTACCTGACCGCGTGAGTAAAGTTGTTTTAATTAGAAACTCGAAAGTTTTCTAGGTGTCAGGGTTCATTGTGATACACTGCTGGAACCAAATCGTTCATGCTCAGGAAGGGACTAGTGAAGTGCCCCGCTGCTGAACGGTTCTAATTCAGACCTAGTCAGGTGTTATGGCTTGTCGAATAACACGCAAAGGTGTGGAAATATGATGCTGATGCATGCTATTCGATGTATTAACATGGTTTGTATGGAGATAGATTATACGCATAAATTATAATTGTCCATGGCTTGTAAATGTTTCCATGTAGTGCTCATTCATGCATGTAATATGAGGAAAATGCATCGCATCATGCATTTCCTATATGCACTAGCCACATCGCTGCCATCGCCTGTGGGTGCAGGGTTAGTCGTGATTCCACCGCAGAGCCAGAATGGGTCGGAACTCAGGAAAAATGGGACAAAGTCCAAGGTAGAGATTCACTATATTTAGAAATGATCAAAATGATAATTACATGTTTCTCAGCGGAGCAAGTCATAGATCTCCCCTGTGGTGAAAGTCCCACATATTATTCCCACTAGACATGAATCCCGATGTAAGTTCGTGAAAATATTGAAAAAGATCTACTAAGGCCTCACGGTAAACCCTAAACTGTGGGCCCACAAAAGAAAAGGAAAAGGAAAATATCGTGTTTCGATAACAAAAATTTAGAGAGTCACGAATGGTTTAGTCATGGTGTGCGGCCGTTTTATTCACATTCGCAGATTCCAAAAGCATGGCGAGTTTCTGGATGACTCAAAGGCGGTGCACGAGCATTACATCTCACGCATTTATAACATTTCATATACTAGTAACAATTGTATGGAATGTGATTGATTGTTTATATATGCCATCGTGATACGATTTTAGTGAGTAACCCTCAGAAACTTTCACTCCGGGCCACACACCCTGTCAGTGGGACCCCCTTCGTGCACATGTGGACTATTCAAAGAGACGACACTCGCAGGTAGCTTTTTGAGAAGAAAGCCGAAATGCGCTTTCGAAGAAATATTTTCAGAAAGACAGATAAATCTTTTTGTAAACAGGCTTAAAACTATAAAATATAGCTTGATTATTTTATGATGAAAGATTTGATGTATGGGCCCCGTAATACTTTATTTGTATATGTCTCAGAACACGAGACGTGTAGATTTTCCGCGACTGTAATAAGACACCTGATTAAGGCCACACAAATTTCTACAAAGATAATAGATAGCTTTAGAAGAGTAAAGGGAAGCTCCTTCCTTCACTACCTTAAAAGGGAGAAGAAGAGGGAACTCGTTGTATATTTTAGAGTAGATTTTTATTTTTTATTTTTATTTCATTTTTTTTTTGCTCAATCCGTGAACTGCAAGTGCAGACGAGTAGAGTCGGATTTTTAGTTCTATTATTTTTTTTAAGTATTATCGTCGAAAATTTATGAAATCTGTACAAATTTCCCGACCATTTCCTTCTCGCCATTGCAATTACAAAGGGAGTCGGGTGGCGTGATCTGCTCCATTTCTTAATACGCAATGCAAGAATCGTAACATAGCACCGCCAATTTGATTACATTTAGTTATGCCTTTCCTCGCACAATTATGGCGACCACTCGTCTTGGCCTCTTACTTAATTCCAAGGTCGTTTTCAATGGATAGTCCCAACAGTAGTACCTAACACCACTGAGGTAATGTATCTTACCTGATATCCGTGATGCTCTTCATGGATACGTATGACCTGAGAGATCTCCTCGGCGAGCCTATATTTATCTTTTTACGGCATGTTCGACTACCATCGTGGATTTTAACCAGCTCCGAGTTCATTTTGATAACCACATTCGCTCATAATTGAAGTTGGAGGTATTTAACAATATAAATAATCGTAGAGTTCAATTTAACCCAAAGGTAAGTCTAATCCTCGTATAGCTGTGTATCTAATCATGGAACTTGATAAACCCATAGATCCGAAGGTTGAGCTACCAATTAAGTGGTAGAAACTTTTCGAAAATCCTGAGAAGGAAAAGCAAAGTTCTGTCATTGAACAAGAAATGGTGAAGTATTGAGAAAGAAAATACTCGGGATTCAAGAGAATTTGAACATGTGTAGTCAATTTTGACCGCCTTCGAGAAGCAAGGATATCTAATCTAAGTGAATATGGAGAAATCCACTTCCAAAACTAGGGAAATCTCGACAATAAACTCAGATCCATACATAGAACGAGTAATGGATTTGGCCGAATCGGGACCGCTCCATTGCATTTCATCGATGGTTTTCGTTTCTCGCAATAAACTCGATTCAATCCATTCTTTATATACAATTTATTTTTATTCATTTACTTTTGTTTTAGTTTAGTTTGAACATGTCTAATATTATAGATTTAATTTTGTTGTTTAGATAAAATCTTCATTATGAAGCTTTGAGTCCAAATAGTATGGAATTTGGTGAGGTCAGGGGTAGTCGATCTTAATCTACTATCAATCTCTCGGAATGATAATTGACTTACATTCATTTTACTACTTAGATGACCTCGTAGCACTTGCAAAGGTCAAGTAGACTCGAACCCTTATTTTTAAATCATGAACACAAGAGAAAATTATTTTATCAAGCAAAATTATCCAAAGTAATACGGTGCAAGAGAAGTGTAAGGCTCTTGTATTTATGTTAATTCGAGGGGTTTTAGTCTATATAGTAAAAAGGCAAATGTTTTTATGGCGCCGCTGCCAGGATTGAAAGAATTAATTAGATCAATATTTTCACAAAAGAAGGAAATGCTAATTGACATATGATAAACGAAAGAACAAAAAATAGTTTTCAACAAAGGCCACATCGCCCACTACACCTTTAACAAGCCATGTTAAATATTTGTTTAGTTTGACTAATCCTATTAATTTGAGTGTGTTTTGATCACAGAAAACCTTTAATGCATAGGAAACAATATTCTGACCTGATTCCAACAGACACTGAATTAGAGAGAACACTCAGGAGCTTAAGAAATACAAAAAGAGCAGAAAAACGCAATGGTGGCGCATGCAGAGACATGACTGTATTGTAAGAACAGAGCACAACAACTGTAAGGCCTCCCATTACCGACACAACGGAGGATTTCCTGAGGCCTATTATTCAGAAGAGTATTCTCGCACCTGACAAACTTACTATGGATGCAAATAATTTCGAATCTTCAAAGCCACCGATTATAATAGAATTAAAGAACATCACATCAATATCCCACCGAAGACCCAAACGAGCACCTAGGAAGATTTCTCAGGATGGCGAATACAGTGAAGCTGAATGGTGTGAGACCATAAGTGATAAAGTTGCATCTCTTCCCATTTTCTTTGAAAGATATAGCAGCCACATGGTATGAATCATTACCATATGGTTCTATTGATACTGGGAAGATGAGTCAGAAGCCTGGTCAGCGATTCTTTTCCCATCTCTCACTTCCCCAGAGAAGGAAGAGAGATAATAGTATTCCAACACCAAGGGAAGATGAGAGCCTATATGTAGCTCAAGCATTCAAGAGGTTGTCAAGAGTCATTCCATGGCTGAATAATAGATTTGAAGACCTGTGATGGACATAGTGTATCATGCTTTAAATGATACATCTAAGTGGCATTATCGATGCTTCCAGTGCCAGGGAGCATCCAAACGAAAAGGCCAAGAGGTGAGAGATCCGATAGAAGACTCCAGCAAAATGCATTATGAAAGCTCCATCCGAGCTTTCAAAGGGAAACAGTCAGAGGAAAAGGTCATGAGTCGAAAGCAGCATGATGTACAAGGGCAAAGTTACGCCAGTAATGCATGATGGACAAACAAGAGAGAAGATGCACAATCGCTCATGAAATAGATACGGGAAAGAGAACTTATGAGAAGAAGTGCTTCGATGTGCCAATTAAGAAGATTCTTATGGTGCCGAGGAGGTTGGCACGTGAACAGAGCCAAGAAATTACCATTTCAAGCCAAATCCTAACCTCGCCCACACACTACAACCAGCATCGAGAACCACAGAATTTCTCATATGGGAAGGAGGGCATTACGCGCCTGCTAATGGATGTAATCCTCAACAAGGCACGCAGCCACCAAGGTTCCAAAGAAGAGATCAAGGAGGAAAGTAAATGAATATCGTGGCAGAGGAGGACTCAACCATTCAAGAACAAATGCCGCAGCTCACGGGGACAACAAGAGTTATTACACCTCATGAACAAACCGTCTCTGACTCGGAAGCTTTCAAGTCCGATACTTAAATGTTTCAGAAGAATGCTGCCTTTGAAAAATTCGAGAGACACAAGTAGGCAGAACCGCCTTGAATATGCCAAATCAGAACAAGGGTACATTCCCTAGTGACACTCAGAAGAACCCAAAAGATTGCATGGCAATTCAATTAAGAAGTGGGAAGGATTTGAGCAAAGAACAGTGATGTAAAGGAAAGAAGATCGAGACAAAAAGAAGAGACTAAAAAGTGAAGGAGAGAAAAGCACCCGTGATTGAACAAATAAAGGAAGTAATGACCGAAAAGAAGGAAGGAGTGCCGCCTATACACCTTTTAGTGCCATTTCCACAGAGACTCAAGTCAAGAAGAGAAGAACGCTTTTCTAAATTCTCGACATTTTCAAGAAAATAGAAATAAATATCCCATTCGCAGGTAATCACCAAATGCCTCTTTATGCAAAAATTTTTAAAGGAGATAATTGAGCAAGAAAAGGAAGATAGCCGAGGAGGAATAATAAATTGACTACTATCAGGAAGGCATTATCCAACAAAAAAGCTCCCAACAAAGATGAAGGACCCTGGTAGTTTCACCACCGCTCCATGTGGAAATATGAATTCAAGAAAGCTTTGGCGTGATTCTGGGGCTTAGTATAAATTTGATGCCTCTATCACTGGTGCAGAGATTCTAATTCGGGGAACTTACCCCAACAACAATTACATATCATAGATGGCCGACATCAATGGCACAAACTGTATGGCATTCTCAAGATGTATCATTGGCGTCGGGAAATTCATCTTCCCAAAGGATTTTGCTTATCATGCAGATGTGTGGGATGAAGATACACAAGTTCCTTATGAAGGGAAGACCTTCTTAGCAACTGTAGTCGCCGATAGATGTACGTAAAGGTGAACCGACACTCAGTGGTTGGAAATGAAGCAAAGGCATTTTAATATTAATAGAGTCCTGGAACATCCTGATGTATGCATAAATAGATGGTCAGAGGGAAACAATAGCCTTCTCAATGTCAATTGAATTTACCTGTATCCTTCAACACTATATCAATGAAATCGAGATGAATTTTCAAGATCTCGAGAGTCTTGATTGCGGCATCGCTTCAAATCATGAATGGCGGAAACAGCTCTCGAGTATAAATGAAAAACATCAAGATGAAGTATGCAAATGTAAACAAAGAACCCATGAGCAGGAAACTAGTGCGTATGGGTTAACATCAAAGAATTGCCTACCATTTAAAATATGAGTTTTAGAACTGTAAAAGAGAAAACTAGCTTATCATATATCACCAGATTGATCGTCAAGAATAAGCTGCTGGTAATCTCGAAAATACAAGGAAGCAATCGCCGTCAATTTCCAGGATTTGAAGGGTATTAAAATTTCTCCATTCGCATGCACAAAAATATCGGGCTGGATGATAATGCAAAAATTTTTATCGAAAGCATCAAATGAAACAATCGCTGATGAGCAGTTGCCAAAAGAAGTTCAAATGGTTAACGCGCAGTTTTGTATATGCTTATATCGATGGGGCTTTTGGGTGTTTAGTGTATGTGGTTCTTAAGAAAGGTGGATTCACTGCGGATCGTAAATGAAAAGAATGAATCGATTCCCATGCTAACTCGCGATGCGACGGCGGTGTGTAATGACTACGTAAAATTGAATATCGCAAACCGTAAAGGACTACTTCCGCCTTCATCGATCGATCGGATAGGTCAAGCGTAACACCCTCATTTTTGCTTTTCGATGGATACTGATATAACCACCATATCAGACCTCGAAGATCAGAGAAAACCACTTTTACATGCCCATTTGATACTTTTCTTTAGAGGAATGCCACTGGCTCAGGTAATGCCCCGTGACCTTCCAAAGATGGCGATGTCTATATTTTCCGATTCAGCGTAATAGCTATGGAGATCTTCATGGATGATTTTATGCCAGCCGGATCCAGCTGAGTCAGTGTCTGCGACACCCGGGACAAGATTTCCAAAGGTAAAAGACAAGAACCTAAAGACTAATCGGGAAAACGCCATTCTACGGTTAAGGAATCATTTCGTGGCACATGGTTTCGCAGCTAGGCTCGAGGTAGACTGTGCAAAGTTTTAATTATAAGAAATCTAACGCCACCCACCACAAAGGGAATTAGAAGTTTTCAGACATCGTTTTTATAAGATTTATCGTAGAGATTTCTGCAAATTGCCAGAATTATTACGTATCACTGGGAAAAAGATACTAAGTTCTATTTCTGATGAATCCGCCATAATGCATCTAAGAAATCAACCAGATTAGTCAAGCTCCCATCATTGCAAAACCGATCGAATTTGCAGAATTTGAAATCACGTAGATGCCGTTGATTTTGCAAACGTGGCTTCCACAGATGAAAAGAGGAAAAAGTGTTCAAGGCCGATCTACTATGCCAAGAAACCTTAATGAAGCTAAAGAAAATTACTCTACTACTGAAAAGGAGATGCTGGCAATAGTATTTGCATGTGAAAATTTTAGACCATATATTTTGGGGTCCCATGTTGTTATACACTCTGATCATGCAGAAATTAAGTATCTAATGGCAAAGAAAGAGGCAAAGAAAGAAGCAAAGCCTAGACTGATCAGGTGGGTACTATTATTGCAAGAATTTGATTTAGAAATAAAAGACAAGAAGGGTTGTGACAATGTGATAGCTGATCACTTGTCAAGAGTAGAGAAACCCACTATACAAGAGGAAGGAAGAGAAATAGTAGAAAATTTTCCAGATGAGCAGTTATTCCAGTTGTCACTCTAATCACCCTAATATGCTGATATTGTGAACTTCTTAGCTTGTGGAATTATGCCACCAGAATTCAGCTACCAACAGAGAAAAAAGCTAAGGATCGATAAATAGTGTACTACATCTCGGGATGACCCATTATCGCTTAAAAGAGGAGCTGATCTCGATTATAAGGAGATGTGAAATTTTGTAAGGAGAGAAAAGCAAGATTTTTTAGAAGAATGTCATGTCACTATATGGAGGACATTTTGCAGAGATAAAACAGCCTACAAAATTCTCCAAATAGATTTTACTAACCTACTATTTTTAAGGACTCAAGCTAATGGGTGAAGTTATGTGATCAATGCCAAAGAATGGAAATATCAGCAAAAGGCATGAGATGCCCCTGCAAGGTATCCCGGTGGTGCGCTTGTTCGATGTATGGGGAATGGATTTTACTGGGCCTTTTCCGGGGCCATTTGGAAATATATACATGCTCCACTGTGGATTATGTATCAAAAATGGTTTAGGCAAGAAATTTGTCTCAAAGAATGATGCCAATACGCTTGTGGGATTTTTACAAGAAATATTCTCAAAGAATTTAGGATTTAATTTAACTATAATTACAAGGATGGAGGGAGCCATTTTGGTAAATACGTGTTTGACAAACTCATGAGCAGATATGGTATCAAATATATTATGAGCTCACTTATATCCCTCAAACAAATGGGCAAGTTGAAATTTCCAACAGGACATAAAGAGAATTCGAAAAATACGCTGAGTTCCAAAGAAGAGATTGGTCAAGGAAACTTGACGATGCACTCGGGGAATACAGATCGCTTTTAAAACTCCCATTAGAATGTCCCTATTACCTAGCTTGTCTTTGGAAAACTTTGTCACCTACCTCTGAGCTGTGAATACAAAGCTATGTGGGCCATCAAGAAGCTTATTTTGATTTTAAAGTCGTTAAGGAAGATAGGTTATCTTAAGAATGAATTGGAAGTGAGTCGAAACGCTTCATGATAAAGCCGTAATCTGGCAAGGATAAAACAAAATGGCAATGATCAACTAATTTTGAGGAGAATTCAAGGCAGAGATCATGTCTGCTTATTCAACTCCCGTACTAAGACTCTTCAGAAAGCTGAAATCTAAATGAGTGGACTATTTATAGTGGTATCAAGCACATGCTTTGAGCAAGACACTTAGAACCAAAGAATCATGAGGAGTCTGTTAATGGTCGTAGATTAAAGCACTACCTCGAGAAAGCAATTGGAAGAGTAACCTCGCTTTTGAACAAGTGGATATCAAGAAATGTAACAATGGCGTACAGAAAAGTCCAAATTAAAGACTAAAAATCTAGGCAACTTATAAGGCACCACACCCGCCTTGTTTTTAATTTTTCTATAGTTTAAAATTTATGTGTTTAAATTTCTAATAAATTATTTGTGGATTTTATTCATTATCAACAACAAGAGGTAAATATTTTTTAGTTTTACAGACAAATGAAGATCAGCAAAAGGAGAGTATCTCGAGAATCAACTTCAATCAACATAAGAGACCAAAAGATATTCTTGATTTGATTTAAAATTTGTCTGACATAAAGATGATTGAAAGTCTGGGGAATTCTTTTTATCTTGTTTTGGGTGCTTTAATTTTGAATGTGGTGTATAGTGGAAGTTGTCGACTTTTGCATGATGAAGATGAATTGAGTTATAGTTGTTTTGATTGGAATTGAATAAATTGAAATTGCTGTGAATTTGAGTGTTTATGTTTTGGTCGCAACATTAATCCAAAAATTGTAACCAAGAATGTTGGATGTGAAAAATAAAAAGTGGAAAAGAAAGTCAAAATAATGAAACTGAGGTCACGACTGAATTAAAGAAGGGAAAGAACATTTTTATGTTGCAACATCAAATTCCATGTCGTGACCACATTTCCGTGTCACAACCAAAATTTTGGAAGTCATGAATTTAATACCCAAAAGTCAATAAAAGTGGATTTTTTGAAACTCCTCTCATTTCGGGTGTCCCAAATAGTTTAAAAATTAAATTAATTGAAAATCATTAATTTAGAGGCTCAATACTTAATGTCACTCCCATATCACCGCCTTAACATTTGACCCATTGGCCTATTCCACTTCAAATTCCATTACGCTTGCCAATTCACTAAACCTTTCGCTTCGCATCATTCATTCAGAATCTTTGAAATAAATAGTTATTAATGCAGAAACAGAAATCAATGTCTTGATTGAACGAATTGGTTTAGTATGCTCAGTTTTGAGGAGAATAATCAGAGGGAATTGAATAACTTCAAGAAAAACGATCAATATTCTCCACTTAATTCCCAAAACCTCTGTTGGAAATATCAAAAGAGCAAGAATTCGAGAAACCTCATTCAATTCATTCATCGAAAATTTAAAGAAAGAATAAATGGCCTTGTAGTTCCCAAGAGACGAAATCACTATAAAAGGATGGGATAACAAAGGAAACAAACAAAGAGAATGAAGAGAAGAGAGAATGAGAGAAAAGAAGAGCTCTATATGTTTGTGGAACACAGAGTTTATGGAATGAATGGAGCTCTAAAACAAACCAATTCCATTCCTTATTCCATAAAATCGTAATCAAGAGAGTGGTCAGATGGGAAAGGAATTGGAAGAAGGGTTAATTAGAACCCATCAACTTCCAAAGAAAAAGGGAGAAAGGGCCCAATTTGTCGAACGACCTGTTTCACAAAATTCGAATCACTCTGAGTGAGCTCAAGTTCGTGAACTAAATCAAGGTGGAGTCGTAACCCTCTTCAAAGGAAGATATAGGAATTTAGATCAAGAAATAGAGAGTTTTTCTCTAATTTAGTTACACTTTATTTGTAAGGAGCGCATTGTACAATATCGAAATGTTTTGATATTTGAATAAAATTCACACCTACAAATCGACATGATAGCAAACTGAAATTTTATTTTTGTGTCATTTTATGTTTAGCATGATAAATAAATAAATGCCTTTTCTGTGCAAGAATCAAATAAATAATTATGTTCTTTTCCAAGAACATCAATTTCAGGAAGAATCAGGGCGTGAATGATTAAACTGGAAATTAGGAGTATCATTCGTATTGCTTAAATTCACTTTAGTTTGCAAAATTGGAAAATTGGTTATCATTGATGGAACAAAATACTTGGATGAAATAATGTGGGCAGATAAGTAAAATAAATACAAGTCTTGAAGAAATAATACACTTTGGTCAACAAAACTTATGAAACTTTGAGAGGAATTAGGAACATCTTCTGGGAAATTCAAGACTAAGAGTCCATAGTCCTGTAACTTGCTAGATTATCGACGGGAGGCGAAATCTTAGGGTGGAAAATGTTCAACAAGAAATGATAGAGGCCATCCTCGCGCATTGAGCTTTTCTAAGCCTACCTCAATATATATGCTTAAGCATATCCTCTAGTTCCTTGAATCAGCTAAATAGTTTTATTTCTTCAATAAACAAAGAATCGAAACTCTAAATTCCTTCCTCAGAATAAACCCGCAAAGAAAGAGCCCAAACATCCAGCTTCCATCGTAAAAGTTTACTATAAAGAAAGAAACAAGTTTGGGGAAAATATTTCCAAATTTTACAATGAAGGAGGCGAAGAAGTAAGAAGCAGAAGCTAGTGAAATAAGGAATAAGTTTTATCTTCACGGCCTATTTCCTCGAATTAAGCTCAGAGGGGTGTTTTAACACCTAGTACCCCGATACTAATTGGTATGGGAGTTGCTACCCAAAGTTCTCAAGAGTAATAGAAAGCCTAAGAAGACAAACATTGCACTATTCCTAATCCTAGAAAACAAAAGCAAAAGAGTTCAAAGGAACCGGGTCTCGAATACAAGTACATGTAAAATTGAAATTCCCTAAAAAGAATTCAACATGAAGATGACTCCACTCAAGATCAAGAGAATCGCTAAGAACAAAGAAAAAAAAAGGGTGAAAGTCAAGGCAACAAGGCCAGAGAAAATGGAACCAGTAATTTACAACTTAAAATTTCCATTATCTATACCCAATTACCAAGCCTGGGCATTACGTTTTTCCCAAAAGACCCCATTGATTTCAAGGTTGAATCTACTCTACATTAGTGGATCAATATGAAAAACAAGCCTATGGGACTTCGACAACAGTACCCAAGAAAACTCCCTTAAGATTTACTACATTCAACATGAAGATGAAAAGGATTGAAGACTCCGCACACACACATTAACAAGACTTGTTGAATAAATCGCTTAAATACATTAGTTCATCAAGAAATTTGTGATAGAAGTATACTCATGTCTTATTCTTGAATCTAAATCAAATTTAAAATGATGCTGTATCTTTAATCCACACGGTTGCAGAAATGAGAAAAGACTGGTATGAATCAAAAAATGTTCTTAAAAATTTTCTGTTTATTTTGTTTGAGGACAAACAATTCTTTCTTCTCTTCGCTGGGGGATAAGCAAACTTTTATGTTCGGGGAATTTGATGAGTCCAAAACTCATTGATTTTAATCCATTTTTCCGAGTATATTATGAGATAAATGTTGACTTGTTTAAAGTGACGATTAACTCACCCCCATTTCAGAAAACATAGAAACTCAAATCTTAGCAAAATCAAGAAACCACTCACTGTTAGACCAGGTCAGTTAATCGAAAATTTAAGTTGCGACAGAAGCTCAGCTGTTAATATTCCAAGTCACGACATCAACACCCTGGCCAAGAAGAAATATAAAACTTGAATAAGTGAAGTCAGACTAAGAAGGAGTAAGCCAGTGACAAAGAAAACGTGGTCGAAAACTAAAGGAAATAATCAAAAGAAGAATACCCATGTCGCGACATCACTTCATGTCGCGACGCCAAAAGGATAGTGAGACTGATGTCGCGACACTACCGAGGTCACAAGGATCCGTCTTATGAAGCCACAAGAAAGGTCTTGCAAAGAAAGAGGTTGCAACTAGTTTTCAAATGCAAGGGTTCATTTATGTCGCTACACCACTAAGGATGTCGCGACATAAAAACAAAAAGATCCAAAGTGCAACCAAAATAGAGTTTCGAGCGAGGTCGCAACCTCAGAAGGTCGTGGCTAATTCGCCAAGAATCGAATCATGACCTTTACGATCAAGGATAAGAAATGACGCCGACCACTCAATAAAGGTCGGACTCAAGAAAAGTCGATGCGTAAGAAATTATATCGCGATCACCACCTGAAGTCGTGACTTGGAAAATGAGGGGAAGGAAGAAAATTTGTTGCAACGTAGAACCGAGGTTGCAAACTGTAAGAAAAGAAATGGGAAGCAAAAGAGGTCGCAACATCACCATGAGGTCGCGACATAAAATTGAAACATATGAAGGCAAGAAGACCACCAACAAGATTGCGACCAAGAAATCAAAGTCACAACATGAAGTCATCATACAAACAGAAAAGTGGTCGCAACCTAAAACTAATGTCGCGAACTCGTGTCGAAGAATAAAGATAATGATGTCGCTACATGTAATCGAGGTCGCCGACATCAACACCGGTGAACCAGCAAATGAGGTCGCGACCACAAATGATGTCGCTAATTAATCGATCAAAGCAATTATAGGACAAACCCGGGTTGCAACTTAAAGAAAGAAGTCACGATTGATCACGAGCAATCAAGAGAAATCCATGTCGCGGCGATCAACTTGAGGTCGCGGATATAGACGTTGAGTCGGGCTTTTCTTCGAGTTCCACCTCGAGCATTTTAGTGATTCTACCCAAATTCTTTCGACAAAGATAAATGTATAGTTTCGGGGAAGAGTAAAGTAGCTTTTTCCGTCTTCACTACCTAAAAGGGGAGTAGAGCAAGAGGAACTCAAAGGTATATTTTGTAGTAGATTTTTACTTTTTTTATTTTTATTTTCATTTTTTTTTGGTTTGAATATGCGAACTGTGCAGAGACAAGTAGAGCTGGATTTTTAGTTCTATTATTTTTACATTATCAGCTCAAAATTTATGAAATCTAGACAAATTTCGAATTCATTTCTTCTCGCTTTATTGCAATTACGTTGGTCAGGCGTGATCTAAGTGGCTCCATTTCTTAATTCTCAATGCAAGAATCGCACACATCTCCGCCTGATTCGATTTACATTTGGCTATATAGCCTTTCCCGCATACCCACATGGAGAATTAATTCGGGGTTCTAGTTTCTACTTTAATCTGTCGTTAATGGATAAGTTCCCAATAGTAGTACCTAATACTGCTCGAGAATGTATCTTACTCGAGATCCGTGGATGCCTCTCGCTGACATGTAGGACTAGAGATTCCCGGTGAGCGAGAGCATTCTTTTACGGGTAATGCTCGACCACTATCATGAATCGTCGAGCTCAGAGTTCATTTTGATAAATCCCCATTCGCTCATACCTGAAGCGAGGGGTGTATTTAACAATATAAATAATCGAGAGTTCACCTTAATCTAAAGGTAAGTTCCAGTCCCCTGCAGCAAATTTTAGATCTAATCAAGGGAACTGGATAAACCCATAGATCCAAGGTTGAGCTACCAATTAAGTGGTAGAAACTCGCGAAAATCCCGTGAAGGAAAAGCAAAAGTTCTCGCTGCCACCGTGAAACGGGTGTGAAGTATTGAGAAAGAAAAAAATACTTGGGGATCTTGTAAGAGAATTTGGAATACAGTAGTTAGTTTGATCTTGTCTTCGAGAGAAGCAAGGATATCTAATTCCGTGAATACGGAGAAATCCACTTCCAAAAACTAGAAATTGACAATAATCTGTATCCATACATAGAACAGAGCAATGGATTTTAGTGTACCGAATCGATCGTTCCATTGTATTTCATTGATGGTTTTCGCTTTCTCACAAGAACCGATTCAATCCATTCTTTATATACAATTTATTTTTATTCATTTACTTTTTGTTTTAGTTTAGTTTGAATATATTCAATATTATGATTTTTAATTTTTGTTGTTTAGATAAAATCTTCATTATTGAGTTTTTAGTCCAAATAGTATGGAATTTTAGTAGTTGGGGTAGTTGATCTTAATTCGCTATCAATCTCCGCTGAATGATACCGACTTACATTCAGATTTTACTACTGTATGACTGCACTGGCAAAGGTCATAGACTCCAACCCTTATTTTTAAATCATGAACATTAAGAGGAAAATTATTTTATCAAGCAAAATCATTCAAAGTAACTCGTGCAAAGAGAAGTGCAAGGCTCAGAATTATGTTAATTTGAGGGGTTTTAGTCTATATAGAAAAGGTAAACAAAGAGTATGTTCCTCGATCGCTGCTTCTCGACACTCCTACTAGTGCTACGATACTGCTATATAAAGGCACACGTTCTAATCAAGAGTTTCAGATTTTGAGCCAGGCCACGACACCTCACACTCGATTGTACCTTCGTGTACTTATCAGGCCGTGTCCCACTCATTTCTTTATTATCAGCCCAGTAGTCAAACTCAAGTATATGATAAGAACCTAAATGATGGAATAAGAGTAAAGAAATGTACATCGTTATGATCTCAGAAAACTATGGGTACTTCAGAAAAGCATAAGCCCAGGAGTACCTACGTACATCAATGAGCAAGCATAAAACCTCAGAACTCCTACGGGAGATCTGAATAAGTATAAATCTGTTATAAGTACAAGTATATGTACAAGTTTGTTATATGAATTCATGATGAATCCCCGATCTATGTTAATAAGTATATGTTTATTGAAAAAGAGTATAAATGCATGTGTATATGTATAAGCTATATGTTCCCACTAAGCGTAAAGCTTAGTATGGGTTTTTAATCCTTGTAGGTACAGAGGAGGACGTCCGTGATCTTCCGCACACTTCTGGGCCAACACACTAGTAGGAGTACATCACTATAGGTTTTGGCGCTCTAATTATGTAAATGTAAATGTATAGTTTTTGTATATGTATATATGTAAATGGGACTCAAGACTGTATGTATTAATACTATAAACACCACTACGGTGGTAGTTTTATTTTGTATATGTTATCGGATTCGCTTATAAGACTCGGGGCCTACCAATGTCCTAAAAGGTGTAAAGAGTCCCGGTATAGTCTCGCACCCCCTTCGTCCGCCTAGGCGGGGGAATTGGGTGCAACAAGTATAAGGTGCAGAAGTTTGGTGAATAATACCATGTTCTTGATTGTGTAATCCGATCGGACCCAAGTGCAGCCATATTCACCACCCGATCACTTCTTATCGCTTAATCTTCTACCAAGTTGATTTTCAACCGTGATTCTTATAATGTATAAATTTTTTCGATGCTTCATCTTTACTCCTTAGCAAATATATATAGCAAAATCTTCGTGCAATCATCAATAAAAGTCACAAAGTATTTCTTTCCACCTCTAGTTTGAACATATTTCAAATCACATGTATCACTATGAATTAACTTTAGAGGTTCAGTACTTCTTTCAATATTATGAAATAATGCTCTAGTTAATTTTGATTCAACACATATCTCACATTTATGATTTGCATCAATTTTAAATTTAGGTAATAATTCTAAATTCATTAATTTACGCAAAGCATCAAAATTAACATGTCCTAATCTACCATGCCATATATTAGAGGACTTAAGCATGCAGATGTGTTCTATTATTAAAGTAAGATACAATAGTCATTATGATTCATCTTAAAGAGCCCATTGCTCATATAATCCCTGCCTACATAAATCCCACTCTAGTGAGTACAAATTTGTCGACTCAAAAACCAACCTAAAATCCTTCTTACTCAATAACGATCCGCATAATAAGATTCTTTCGAATTTCTAACATGCAACACATCATTTGTAGTGTTATTTCTAAGTCATCTTCAATATAACCTTCCTTTGCCTCTCTCAACTTCGAAGTGAGGAATTTCCATAAAGAGTTGTTCTCCACCATTAATTGCTTCATGAAGAGAACATCTTCTTTATCCTAATTATATATGTCTAATCATTCTGTCCACCCACCATTCCTCGTATTTCCCACAAAGTCAATTTCGGGATACTACAACAAAACTCGCGGTTAGCATTTTCGTAAAAGCTTTCCACCCTGGGCTATATCGCTCAAGTAAACTCTTCCAATTTATGGTTCACTCAGGCTTTACTTAAGCCGACAATCCTTGCACGATGTCCCGGGTTTGTCGCACACAAAGCAAATCGCTTTCAACCTCTCGAATCACTCACCCTCGCCCCTCTTGTCACAACATACTTCTCTTATCGCTTTATGTCCCTCCTTCAATCACACGTGCCTTTGACTCCATGGAATTACTGCTCATTTTCTTTCTAGACTCTATCGTCCTCCTCTATCCTCAATCTCACGATCAAATCTTCAAGCTTCATTTCTTTGCATTTGTGTTTCAAATAATTTTTGAAGTCCTTCCAATTTGATAGTAATTTCTCAATAATTGCAGCCACTTGAAATGATTCACTAAGCACCATCCGACATGAATTTCATGCAGATCACTAAGATCTCGAACTTGACTTATGATACGTCTTGGAATCCACCATTTATAATCATAATCTGTCACAAACTATCTTTCTGGTCCCATGATCCTCCATCTTGTATGCCTATATTCAAGATCCTACGCAACAGCAGTTATCTTGATTAGACTTATACATTATATAATGTGTTATTCAATCCATTAGGGATATAGTTTTTGTAAAGAAAATCGAGTGCTTCCACGATCCACCGCAAAGAAACAACTCGCTACCGGGCCCCATTCTCACTACAAACCGGAGCACCTCACGAAGAAACTTCAGAAGATTCAACGTAGTTGAGATAGAACAACATTCATTGCCATCTCTTGGAAATCATTCCCGCTGAACTTTTCTGCTCTCCCCATGAGACATTATGAGTAGGAACAGAATAGCAATCTACGTATTGACAACATGATTCAGAGGTAGCAGAACATTAATATCATTTGCATCCATGTCTGACAAACAAAGATTACAAACTATTCAAACAATATAAAAGCAGTAAGTTATAAAACCAGAAACAATCTATGTTATTGTTTTGAAATTACTACTTTAACGTTTTTTGTATGGTTTATCAAAAGTCACTGTTTGGTGTAATAGTTTAAATTAAACTAGAAACAAAGTCACTGTTTTTATATCAAAACCAAAACCACAACAAGTAATTAAACTAATTGAAAATCTGTCTTAAGAATGTTAGAGTGTTGACTCTAGGGTATTCAAATATAGTAAAATTACTCGGGGTTGAAATTTCGCTTTGAAACATGCAAAGTATACTAAAACAAAGAATAAGTAAATGTGAAACAATATATGTGGCGGTACACTAAAGATAAAGGTGACATGAAAAAGTGTTACACGTGAATAGCTTCGGGAGCATATGCAAACTAGATACTAACCTCGACAGTGCATCGTGAAGTGTGATAGAACTTAGATAGATCAAGGCTAGTGTTTGACACTTATGTCCCTAAGATGCATTTCACCCACACTCGGTGGCTTATGGAATACCGAAGGCCCGCTCCAAGAATATTAATGATCTTCACATGTATAGAAGTAGCCTCCAATCTATCTCTGTCTGAAAGAAACTAAACTATGTTATGTACTCTTCGAATGCACTGCCTTACATGCCGAAAAATAATGCACTAAATGAAGGATTCCGACCCGGATTAACCTCATGAACCCGAGGGGACCTCCCAGCACTCCAACGGATATAGAAACTTTTCCTCAAAACAATCAATTAAAATCCATGGAGCGAACCCCTTTACAATCCTTAACATACCTTTAGAAAATAATGCCATGAAGTGGTAAATTTTTTTCAAACACTTATATTTTTTAGAAAATCTACAGAGTTTCCTCGCTTTATTTGACTTTCCTAAATTTACAAACTCCGACATGAAAGCATTTAAAACACTTCTAAACTTCAAATTTTCAATTTCCATATTAGGACTCTCGTCCACAACCCAATCAAACACAATAGGACATACATATACATTTATTACTTCAAATCATCAAAACATTCAAACCTTCTTCTATTCCATGCACATTTTTATAAAAAGATCGGCTTAAATGACTTAACCCGACCGGGCTTCATACTGGTCCGACCGAGGATCAAAGCCCACGTAGTTCCTTTTCAAAATATATATACATATATACATATATACATATATACATGACAAAAATATCAATATATACAATATGCAAAATATATATACAATGCAAATACATGCGGTCGTTCTTTCGATACTCACCATCACAGGGGGATGCTCTACCAAGACACTGCCTCGGTCCGAAAATGTTTTTGAAATATTTAAAAGAATGAGCTAAAGGAGCCTGAGCGTGTGACATTTTTATTTAGATAACATTTTCAAGATTCAAGAAAGTAATAAATACTTATACAATTAAAAACCACTTGTTTCTAAACTTTCTTTCTTTTCTCTTTATGTCTTTCTTTCTTTATTTCTTTCTTCGATGGAACTCAGGATAAACACACCGACGCCTTCCGGCATCGACTGAGGATGGGCCTCATTCCGGGGCCATAATTATGTCATGGGAGAAATCACGTCAAGATGTGGTTCCAAACTATAGCACCTATCACGTGTAAGGATATTACTCTTAAACACCTATTTCCCCGCTTAGTAACCTAACTTTAATTCTAAATCCTACACGCTTTAAGGTACCTCAGCCGATATCAATTATAACAAATATATGTTAGGGTAACCATCAAGTAGTAAAACATTTCTTCAAAATACATTTATAAATCCATTTAAATCCTTACTTTATTTCATTAAAACACATATGCATTCTTACATGATTTAAACTTTCATAATGCCTTAACATATGCATTACATATAATTTTAATATAACATATATATATATATATATATATATATATATATATATATATATCGGGTGCAAGACAAAGCATTTAATATACAATATTAAACTTCCATACGCTTTTAACATTTATATAAACATTTACATTAAACTTTTCGCCTTAACATTAAAACCATTCACTTTTAAAACTAATTTTTCAAAATATCATTTTACACTCACTTTTGCTTCGAAACTTGAGCAATAACTCCACTACTTTCCTTACCTTTGCTTTTATTTCACACACTCAATGAATACTTCGCAACGACATCACTGTGTATAACGCGATAATTTTAACGATTTCAGATTTGAACACTCCTTCAACGACATCGCCGAGGCTAAGCTAAGCTTCACGAGGGGGCGAGGTACGCTTTACGCTTTTTCACGAGTCTTAATCTTATTTAACCTCTATTAATCATTTACTATTAAGGTTCCTAAACTACCTACGGACCGCAGCTTAATTACATTAAAACGCAGATTCGGGCATTTTGGGCTCACATGTAACTAAGATATCCCGGACTCAGACGAGACATGTTGTATTTGTCAGCATGTACCGGCACATGTTTGACCTGTGACTCGGCATGTTTGCCTTCTCGCGACTAGACCTAAGACACCTCCTCGTACATGTACTCTAAGACACCCTCAAATTTTGCCCAGATTTGCTTTTCGCCACTTTTGATACCAATTAACTTCATACAATTTCTATAATTCATATCACCTCAAGAATCATCATGGAAATCATCCAAAAACAACTTCATAACACTTGAATTTGTGCTTTGGAACTCATACCACAAAACCCTAGGTGGAAATCTTATGAATTCACCTAAAGGTCCACTAATTCTTCTAAAAACCATAAGAATATGTTGATTCCATGTTTATTTTACACCAATTGGGGTTTTACCCATTTAACCTCAAGAATTCAAAGGTTTATGTGATCTTTCCACAAAACCTAGACCAAAGGAGCAACTAATCTCCATACCAAACCTTAAGAATCCAAATACACTTGATTCTAAGACAAACATACCTTGATCTTCTTCTTCTCCTCCTTCTTCTTCCTTCTTCTCTCCTTTCTTTGCTCTCTTCTTTCTTCTACAGTTTGCTAGTATAAATTTGAGACCAAAATGTGAATTTTGGTTTTATTTCTTTTTTTTTCCACTTTCCCTTTAATTGCAATTTGTCTTTTACCCTTTAATATTGCAATCAGAATCTGTTTTATTTCACTTCGTATCCTATCTTCAGCATTTGCCTATCAACTTTGACATTTCTATTATGGCCCATCTCTACTTATTTTATGATTTTTATGGCAATTACAATTTTACCCTTTCTTCTAGCATTACATTCCGGGTTTACTAATTTTATCATTTCCTAATTTCATCTCCAAAATATTACAATGTGACACTTAGTGCTCATATGTGCTCCACGCTTACATTTGACAAAGACATCCTCTCGTGATGGGGCGCATCAAAGGTCGTGCCTTTAGTAATCATATCAATAAAAAGGACTGAAATTCGTTTGTTATTTTTTAGAATGACAATGAACCTGAGTATTTATAAACTTCTTGGTAACTTTTTGGACAGTCACCATCCTAAAGACACAACTCAAAATGAAAAGACACAACTCAAAATGAAAGTCCAAACAACACCTTTTCATGAACGGACACAACTCAAACTGAAAGTCCAAACAACACCTTTTCAAGAGGGTCACTGGGAGCCTATTTTCATTCATTTCTTACCGATTTGGAGCAAATGAATATACTACATTATTCCTCCCTCACTTAGTAGAATATGAACCCACAAAATATTGTTCAAAATAACAATCGGGTCCCACTTTAATTTAGGCTCAAAGTGAACCAACAACTCAGTTTTTACACTTGAATATATATATATATATATATATATAACTTAAATTTTAATAAAAAAGTTAAATGAGTGAATTGAATCTTGGGTAAAAATAATTTAAGAACTTCAAATTTATTTTTATTTTTTTCGTTCGAAAACCAAGTTTTCATTGGAAGCTATATAAATTTTTTTTTTTTGAAAAGAAGAAGCATGTGGACATCGTATTTTGGCTATGATGCGTTTCGCACTAAAAGACGAGACTCATTTTAATTTTATTTTTAAAGAAACCATTTAGAAAACAATTTGAAGTCGCCACTTACTTTTGTTTATATTTTTAAGGGGGAAAACAAAATAAGAAATAAAAATCCTAGTATGACTCATCTTTTAGAAAAGACAGGTTTGCAAAAAATCAAGTTTAAATTCGAAAGTCATGTTACCTATTGGAAAGCTATGGTAGTGAGCCATAACACCCATCAAAACCCTCATATAAACGGTCTCTACTAATCATGTTATAGAAAATGTGACAATTCACTAATTAACTATAAATACCAATAATTGATAACAATAATATACAACAGTGCATCAAACATATAGCAAATAACAAGTAAAGTAAAAGGGGAAAGAATAAGTACCTTAGTGTCGAATCATAAACACTATCAATAGAAAACAGGGTTAACCCAATAACACACATTCATGTTAAATTAGAAAATCTAATTATAAATTGAGTGTCAAATTATTTAATAGAGGATACTTAAAATGTCAAGCCTACCAAGGCCCAATTATTTAGCACGAGGGTTAACTCCACAAAGTTCCATTTTATTGGAATTGTAGAATTGATTGTGCATTTGAAAATTTTGAAATTAGGTTTTTTTAAAGAAAATGAAAATTTAATTAGGGAACTTGAAAAAAAAACCGTCACTTTGAAAAAGAAGAGATTTGAAAAATGATATTTGATTTGGGAAATTTATAGAAAGTGAACTTTGAATTTTTGAACTTTAAAGGATTTTTTTTTTTTTAACATAAAGAAATCAAATTCTTTACATTTTTTAAATTAAAGAAACTGATTTTTGAAAATTTGAAATTAAAGAAAATTATTAAAAATTATTTTTTTTGAATTTTTGAAGTTAAAGAAAACAATTTTTTTAATTATTTTAGAAAATAAAATAAAACCTATTTTTTGATTTTATAAAAATTTAAGAAGATGATTTAAAACTTTTGAAGTTAGAAAAAGTTTTTTTTATTTTTTAGTTTTTACTTAAAAGTGAAAGAAAAATATATATATTTTTTAAATTAGCTAAAATAATTTTTGACTTATAGAGGAAATGATTTTTTTTTTTGTTGTTGTAAGGAATTAAAAAAAGGACCTTTGAATTTTTTAAAAGGATTTGAATTTCTAAAAAAAAAAAAAGAAAGATAAACGAAGAGAAATCTTGTTTTTGAAAATCTAAGAAGATGAAATTGGATTTTATAAAATTTGAAAGAAAATAATAATTTGCATGCTTTAACAACAATAATGATAATAGAAATAAAAGTAATAATATAATAATATTTATATTTGAAAGTTGTAATAAAGGAAAAGTCAAAATTGATGAAAATTGAGGATGTTAGAAATATTATTTAACACAAAAAGGGTTGTAGTCTGGTGGTTAAGGGTGTTTATATATGTTACTTACCATAAGTGCACGAGTCTCACAAGTAATAAAATAGTTTTCTTTTAAAACCAAGTATCGATCCCACGAGGAATGTGTGGTTTTAGTGAGGATCAAGTACCCCGGCTACTAAAGTTCATCACTATTTGATCGACTAAATAGTTAGAGAATTAATAAAAACAAAACAAAACAAAATCAAAATGCTTTGTGAAAACAGGAACAATTGACAAAAATCGAGAGAAAACGACTTACAAAGGAATTAGGCTTGGTTATCGTCAATGGTGCCTAATGATTCATCTAGATAAGGTCAGTCGAGGAATTATAACTGAATCGTCCAGGCTACTGCACAAGGATCCCACTTTCCTGCTCCCTTGTATTTTCTCGTACTATCCACCTGGTCTACGCCGCCACGCCAATTTAGTCGACAAGAGCGATACTTTTCAAAGGCGCTTTATCTCCTGAGCCTCTATTGGTCACAAGCATGCTCTTACAATAGAGCTGCTTCGAATAATCTCGAATTGGCTATAGTTAATGCCTCAAGTAATCCTCATTTAATACATTTGGTGTCCCCTCCTAGTGAAATCCTCTTAGTACTAGACATTTCTAATTCCCTAAGCCTCTTTGAATAAGTTAATTCGAATACCGATTAATTGATTCACACTTTAAGAGAACTGAAACAAGATTTTAGGGCGTAATCCAAGCGTCACCAAGGATACCATAGTAAAAGGATCAAAGATTCGATTCTCAACGTGTTCAATTAGCCAAAACCTTAGTATTCCAAGTATTAACACCAAATACAACAAATCAATAATAAGACATCCAACCAAACTAAAGATGTTCTCGTAACGCTGATCTGGGTTTCTCCTAAAATCCTGGCTTCCTAAATCTTTACTGCGGTGAGTTAATTAATTAGAATGCTAATTAACCTAGTTAAAGAGACCTAGGGAATTAGAAAAGTCTAGTACTAGGAGGGGACACCAAGCACATTAAGTGAGGATTGTAAGGACGTAATCGTGACCAACTGAAGCAGGTCCGTAGCCTCTACAAGTGACTTAAATTATGACCAATAGAGCTCTCGAGGAAATATTCCTTTGAAAAGTACTGTTCTAACGACCTAGAAGGATGTAACTGTGAATAGGTGGTTAGCGTGAGAAAATACAAGGGGGAAACACGAAAGTGGGATCCTTGCACCGTGCCCTCGGACCAACTCAAGTCGTAATTCATTCAGCTCGTGCCTCATATAGATGAATCACTCAACAATGTTTTCACAAATAATTCCTATTTTAGTTTAGTTTAGTTTTTATTACTTTTTCTCAAACGATTGAGTCACTCAAATAGTTAACTAAGCTAGTAGCCGGGGTACTCAATCCACCATTAAATCTACAGTCCTCGTGGGAACTATCTCGGTTCGTAATTAAATTACTTATGTGACCTGTGCACTTGCGATTAACAAACAAGTTTTTGGGCCTTTGTCGAGGACTTAGGAAAAGTCTTTGGTACTTACGCCAATGACTTAACAAATTTTTGGTGCCGTTGCCGGGGATTTTACGGTTTTTTGTGTTAAGATTGATATTCTAGCAAAAGTGAAGTTTGCTAATTTGAGAACTAACAAATTTTTTTTTTTTTGAGGATATTTCTTTTCTTTTCATATTTTCTTTTGTATTTTATTTGTATTTAATACACTTCATTTTTTTCTTTTCTTTTTTTTTTTTATATTTTATTTTAGGTGCTTAGCATAAATGAACAATAACTTGATACATGAGCGCCATCTCGCACTTTCTCATAAAAGATTGATGTTTCCTACAAATCATCACAACAAACCTGTAAAGAGCACCCAATTATTTCAACTACAATGGAGGTTACTTTCAACCCCAACACATTATGCTAAGCTACTATTATTCAGGTTGGAGGACATTGATTGACTGTTTTTTTTTTTTACATAGACCAAATCTGATGAAGTAATTAGCAATTCCATCCAAATACTTTTTAGTCCCTAGCTGGAATGCCATAAAACTTGTTTGACTAAATTTGATAAAAATTTCGTGTTTAGCCCCTTTTAGAAAGAAGGATCCATTAAAATTGATTTTGGTCTAAATCATCATGAAGTGCACAGTCATACAAAGTAATAAACGACTTAAGTCCGTATATCATTCCCACGAGGATTGATGATAAATCTAAAGATCAAGTACCCCATCTACTCAAGATCTTTGCTATTTGAAATCCAAAGTTAAAAATGGTTTGTTTCTAAACTTAAGCAAAAGCAAAAACTAGAAAAAACTCTATAACTACATGTAAAGAATTCAAATAAATGGATTGGAAAGTTCATCAAAAGTAACACTCCTGAAATAGATCACTGGTGCAATTATGAATTTCTCGTATCATTTTATAACATATTTCAAACTAGTTAGTTTGAAATCTAAACTTGTCAAAAATGCAAGGTAGTATTGTTCGATTTCTCCCATAAACTATACATTTCACTAATTGTGAGATCCATTTCTGATACATGGGTCTAATCAATTACTTGTAGAATAGAAACTCCTTTAAAAATCGGTGTTTATCCTTTTCAAAGATTTCATACTCCATTTCTAGATCAAGACTTCTCGCTCTTTATAGATAGGATATCAAAGCCTTCAATGTAATTGCAACTCATTCGTCTAATTTGATTTAGCCATTTCCTTGATTAGATTTATAAGCAACACAGGATTAAGATCCTCTCACTCTGGCTGAGGAGAAACTCTAATCAATTAAATTGGTACATCATCCAACTTATCCTAACACTATGATTGCCCCATCTATCTAAGTAATTTTTCTGGGAGTTCAACTGCTCCATAATATTAAATTAACATACCCCCAAGTAATCTATCAGACTCGTGAATCTCCATCTTTGTGTCACTCGAGGGACTTCTCGGAAATCGCAGCAAAGATATAGTCCTTTCTAGGTACAAATCCATTTTGAACAAGTAGCTTCAAGAAATAATACTAATTAAATAAATCCAAACATTCAACTATGACCTTCAAGTTGAACAAATAATAATCAACATCAATCAATTCCCGGGATGGAGCCTGGCCAAAGTCGGATCACAAATACCAAAGTTGACTAACCTGATCAGCGTAAATTCACTTAAATTCGTAAACGAACTGAAATAAATGAATTTAAAATTTCCAAATTCATTTGATCAAACAAAGAATGAAAACAATTTTACAAAGGAACCCAAATAAACTTCACACCTGATTCGTTCAATCCCAAAAAGAACTAGCTAAAATGCTACACTAAAAACTAAACAAAACAAAACAAAAATAATATACAATAGTCTCTAAACACCCGTGGTTCCCCGGGTTCGCTGGAGCTATGCACAAAGGCCCTAGATGTGTCTATTTATACTTCACAACAAATGCGACTTCTAGGCACTAATTGTGGCTTCCCAAAATTTGGCCCAATTAGTAACTTTTTCGCGACATAGAAAGTTCCTTGGTCGCATAAAGTTTTCTTATCTCGTAGCTCCAAAGATCTGGTCGTAGCATGCGCTTCTATCGCGACATATTTTTATGCTCTCTTCTCGAATTCTGTCGCGACATAAGTTGGCAATGTCGCGACATAGTCCTGCTAAGGTTGTCTGGTTTATGTGGTGACAATTCTTGGATACCTTGCAACTTGAATACTTGAATAGTATGAACAAGGATAACAAATTCTTGTCACACTAAGTTTCTTTTCGATGTGTCGCTTGTGTCGCGACATAGAATTTTTTGTGTCATGGCATATTTCTCACTGTTGCCTCGGGTCCGTTGTCACGAAGCGCACTTTTCTTTATAGCAACCTAATCGTCTTTGATCTTGGTCGTTGGTTGAACTGTGTGTTGTAACATTAAAATCTTTATCGCAACATATCTATCTTGGTTGGTTTCATGTCTCTTCCATTTCCTATCGCGACATAAAACTTCTCTGTCGCTACAAAAATCTCTTACTCAGCAAATTTTATTGTCGTGATAGAGATTTCTGCCTTGTTTTGTTTACTATGTCGCAACATACGTTTCTGTGTCTTTCCTCTCAACTTCACGCGACAAGAGTCGCCTTTGTCAAAATGCAGTTCGTCATCGCCTCAGCGTTGTGTTTCATTATGATTTAAAAATTCTCCTCATTTCCGGTGACGCAGCCTTTATCTTCATCAAGGACTTAAATGCTGGTCACGGCATAGTTTTCTTTCTATCGCCGACATATAATCCGCCTTATCTTGTCATAAACTCAAATGTTCGTCGCAACATGAAAATTCTATCGCGTGCACTTTGCCTCGACCGTCATCGCTTACGGTTTCGCTAACATATAAAATTTCATTAAGTAGTGACAGTAGTCTTCGCTTCTTCAGCTCACCGTGATTTTCTGTGGTCGACATAGTCAGTTTTTGTCGCGATAAAGCTTTTCTATCTTCAATTCTTGGTATCATGGTCAGAAAGTTGTGAGATGTCGCAACACGAGTTTCATTGCCATGTGCTTGATCAGTGTCGTGACATGAGTTAGGAATGTTGCGACATTCTTCTTTATGAACTTCTCTAGCTTTGTCGCGACATAAAAATCCATTGTCGCGACAGAAATAAGTCAGTTTATTAAAAATTATGTCGCAATGTTTCACGGCGGCTTAAGTTTAGCTCACTGTCAAGGCCATAACTCCCTGGGCCAGGGTCATTGGGGATTCGTCGTGACATCTCCTAAACCCGTGTCGCAGCAAAGGACTCTGCCCTGGCCAATTTTTTTGCTTTTCTTTCTGGAATGTCTTTTTTTTTTTTTTTATTAAAAACCTACAAAACAAAAAAGTTGCTGAACATTTCATAATTCAGCATTAATGAATTATAAACTTTTAAAATTATGCTAGAAAAATGGATAAAAATAGATGAGTTTAGGACTCATCAAATTCCCCAAAAGTTAAAGTTTTGCTTGTCCCTAAGGAAAAAAAAAAAGAAAATTATGTTTGTCCTCAATTTTTAAGGACATTTTTATGGTAGAATTTACAATTTGGCAGGAAACATAAATTAGTTGTAAAATTATTTTTAAATATGTTTCCAATCTAGAATCAGGAAGATTTTCAATTAAGTTCACTAAAAAGCCAAGTAATTTATATTATGTATACAATTCAATTATTCCACCCTGATTTGTGAGTGTGTGGTATTTCTTCTTCCCCTTGGTAGATTAGGTTAATCTTCAGGATGAGTTACCGCATAACATGCTTCTCATTCTTTATTCTTTAAAGTCCCATATGCTTGTTTGTCATATTAATCTCCACTAATGTAAGCATATACCACCTTCAGAATCAATTAGGTATTTTAGGCTTATAATGTGAGGCTGAGGTAATTGGGTAGGTAATAAGACAATTTAGGCTTAATTTCACCCAGATTTCATTTAAACTTTGATATACCTGCCTTCATATGCATTCTTGACTTTTTCCATTCCATGCCGAACTCTCTAATCTCCCATTTGTTTTGGTACATCTTTCTACATACTCTCTCTTATGGTGTTTTTATTGACCACATTCACACTGTAAACTCTCTTCCTTATCTTAGAAGCTTTTTACTTTTCATCTTCTATTAAGGTTTTGGGAATAGTGCAGTGTTTTGCCCTTTTAAGCTTTCCACCAACCTTAACAAAATTTGGGTCAGTAACTCCCATACCAATTGGCATTAGGGTACTAGATGTCGAACACCCCTAAGGACTTAATTGTTCCAAGGAGGAAGGCTACAAGACCAACCATTCCAATCTTGACACTTTTCTTTTCATACCTTCTTTTCTTTCATTCTTTTATCTTTTCTCATCTCAATTGATTTTTCTGTTTAACCCTTCTTATCCTTCCTCAGATTTCCTCAAATAATATTCCCCGTATTCTGTCCTCTTCCATCATTTATGTATTTGTCATGTAATATGGGCAAATAAGGGTTCTTTACTGTAGGATTATGTTCAAGGGAGGATCTAGGCTTTAAATTTGTTGTTAATGATGAGGTAGGCTATTAGCTCAAATAAGGAACTAAGGTGTATGCTTATTCATATTAATAAGGTAGGCTTTGAAAGGCTCAATCTTCTAAGAATGGCCTATATCACTTCCTGTTAGTGGTATTGCTTAGGATTTCACCTTGACTAATAATCTAACAAGATTCCACACATCAGACATCAATCAGATCGATCCGCAGGATGTCCCACCTCGGCACAACACGTCAGAGATACTTTCGACCATGTGAATCGCTTTTATCGTGGTTCATAATAACTAAGCTACTACAAAATATAATTACGTGGTCATATTTGTTCCATCAATCACAATCTTCCTTATTCCTTGAAGTTCAACACATTAATCAAAATCTTCACAACTTTCTTTTCATTCATCGTGATCCTACCCCAATTCATCTATCAAAATCTTATTTGTACCTAAATATGTTGCTATGTTATTTTTACAAGTGCAAAGCTTATTTACATTAGACCATTTAATTTAGAGAAGCTTAACACAACAACATTTCAATTCCACAATCATTCCAAGTCTACCAAATAGTTCACAGCTATTCAACAATTTAAACTAAGAAAACTGGGTTCTTCATTATTCAGCAAAGCTATTTACTAAATCTTATCAATTTCTTATTATTGAACACAAAGGAAAGGAAATAGACAATAAACACACAAGAAATGCAAAATGAGAGTGAACACCAATTTTTGCCAAGAATTTTTTAGAGGTATTTAAGTGTAAGTAACCTGTTACAAAGAGGGAAAAGGAAGAACTGACAGTGGCAAGCTATTTTGTTCTTCATCATGCCTATGGAGGAATGCACATTCATCAAGTTAAAACTTGTAACCAACTACAGGCTGAGAGAACTCAGAACTGCACTTATGGTCATTGACTTTCTACCCTTCTTACTCATGGAATGCATACCACCCATGGAAAGGGCCATTTGTTTGATTTAGATCATTTTGTCTTCGCCTAATGTGAAGTTCGTGGTTCTCAAACTCACCTCTAGAGTACATTTTTATCGTGTCATGTTGATCATATCTAAGCTTTCAGTCCAACATTTTTCCCTATAGTTTAGGGTGCCCACCATTTCCTTGTCCATTTTCTCCATAAGAAGTCTTATTTCTTTCTAATGTTCCTTGTACAGATACCCAAAAGAATCTTCCTTCTGTAGCAAGTTCTTCTCCACGACATCTTCTCTCTCCTTCATGATTTTTATTAGCTCACTATCCCTCCTAAGCTGATATGAGATGCTCTTTCTCTTGTTTCCCATCTGCTCTTCCACTCTTCATCTCTATGCTTCAAGGCTTCTTCTAGATTCTGGTTCCTTCTTCTGAGCTTTGCATCCATAAATGCATCTCTCATTGAGCTGGATCGCAAATGTCATTCATCTTCGTATTTCTCAAGCTTCATTATTTTCAAAGAAATCTATTAATTCAAAGCAGTTGTTACTGATGCTTTCTGAGATTCCAACTTGCTCCCCGATGGACTTGTCTCACTCTATGGGGAGAGGGCCACTCTGCCTTCACACTTCTCTTTGCTCTCTTGTTGCCTAGCTTCACTTTCAATATGTATTTGATGTAATTCTACATCATCTCTGCTTTCTCCTAATTTTATGCTTCTCTCTCTCTCGCTCTTTATTCTAGTTCTTGTGATTCATGTCGTTGTCAGGAGGTTCTATATTTCCTAGTTCTTCACACTCACTCTGATATAGCGAGCACGGCCGGTGAGGTACTAGTCCCCTGTATCTACCTCTATAATAACTCAAGATAGAGTTTTTTTATGATTTTCCCCACATTGAACTTGTAATCCTTTAGGATGGCATACAATAGTACTGCCTCCTTCTCCTTAACTGTACTCAAGTACTTGGTTGGCAAAATAACCAAACAAATGAAATAAAACCAAACCTTGGCTTGTTCAGTTAACGACCCCCTTGCAATAGACTCATGTGGGTTTTTCGTTGTTCCAATCCACTTCCCCTTGCCATCAGTCAGTAAGTCTACAATCTTCTGGAAATTTGGTTCCTTCACCAGTTTCTTGAATTTCGAACCATTCTCTCTTTCATTCAGATTGTAGGTTTGGTCTATCTACTCCCTACTGAACGAGATCCATTTACCTCTAATAAAAAACGTCTTTTCTTTCATACCCACCATATTAGCATAGAATTCTTTTACTACATCTACGAAACCAGGGGCTTTGTGCTCATAAAAGAGAAGCCCGTCCTCTTTCTCAACAATAATTTCTTGGAAGGGAAGTCCCGGCATTGGCCCTATAGCTATGAAATCTTTGTGCTGCAGTTTTTTTCTCTCGAGCGAAAAAGCCATCTTTGTGTCCTTCGCTTTTTCTTCAACATGTTCTACTCCGGTTCTTACATCTCCGTTTTCCTCTTTCTTGTTTCTTTTATTGAAGTTTGCTTGAAGACATTTATGCGCTGACTCTTTCTTCTTCTTCTATTTCTTCTTGAGTCACTTGGACTATTTCTTCCTCCCTCTCAATATACTCTTCCATGATTTCATTTAGGTTCGAAACCAGGTTTGAAAGCTCATACATTGTTAGAAGAGGGTTTTGGGGGATCTAGGGTTTTTTCAAAAGGAGGGAAAGAGATTTGGTGAAGAAGGCTAAGTGGGTTGATTGGTTGATGAGGCAAGCGGCTTTTCAGGTTTCAAACATGATCTATTTATAGACTCACTATTGCTTGTACAATCATTAAATGTCGCGACAAAAACTAGCCTAGGGTTTATTCCCTTTTTAATTTTATGTTGCAACATAGAAAAGTAATGTCGCGACATATTTTTTTGAAATCAATTAAAACTAGGTGGGTCGCGTTGTTGGAACTAAGCAAACCGTGACGTAAAATGTGATGTTCAAACTATACTCATGTCGCGACAATGAGAAATATTGTCGCGACAAAAACTCTCCTTGCAAAATTAGTTTCAAGCTAACTTGGTCGCGACAGAGAGAAAAATTGTCGCTACACAGAAAAGACAAGGATAAGTTCGAATCAAAAGATGTCACGACAGAGAGAAACATTGTCGCGACACAGTTTGTGCTCCTCCAGTTAAATTATGTTGTGATATAGAAAAATTGTGTCACGACGAAATCTCCCATGGCTTCTAAAAGACTAACCCAGTCTTTGTCACGACATAGAAATAATGTTGCACATAGGTTTTAGTAATATTGTCGCGACCAGAGAAAACCGTATTTGCGACAATGAATTTTTCACCCGAGTTGCACAATTACGCATTCCTCGATCAAACGATATTAAAAGCATTGTGCATTCATTCATATCAATCGAGAACATACTTGTGAAAAGCATCTAATCATCAAAGAACCTCAATTCAAGTATGAACAATGCATTTGTTTCTTCCTCAAAATGATTCAACAAGATGATATTCAGAGTGTTCAAATAATGAGAACAAACAAAGCTACTATTCATTTTATGCTCTAAACAAATTACATTCCCCCAAACTTCAACTATGCTTTATCATTAAAAAGCAAGTTAGGAAAATTGAAATACTCCCCTTCGTAGCAATTTCTGCATCATCAGTTTGAGAGAGTGTGCGTTCTAATAAAATTCATTTCTAATTCAGCTTCAATGTCCTTAAAAAATTAGCAAAAGCAGCGGTAAACTGAACAAAAGTAAAACTAACCTTGAAACCAAAACTTAGCAAAACAAACTAGCCATGAAAATTAAAAATTGTTTAGGTTGCCTCCTAAAAAGCTTCTCAGTTTAACATCTTTAGCTAGGCATTTTCTGTAGAATGTTTCTTTTCAACAAAATTCTCTTCCTTCTCTTCCAAATCTGGTTCACTCTTCATTTATGTTCCCTCCAAGGTAATGCTTCAATCTCTAACCATTCACTTTAAATTCACATCCAGAATTAGTTTTTAGTGTCATTTCTCCAAAGGGTGTTCTTGTTACTACTGTGTAAGGACCACTCCATCTTGACTTCAGTTTTCCTGGAAATAGCTTGAGCTAGGAATTATATAATAGGACTTGTTCCCCTGCTTTGAATTCCTTCCTCAAAATCTTTTGATCATGCCACTTCTCTGTCTTATCTTTATAGATTCTAGCATTATCATAAGCTTTATTCCTCAACTATTCCAGTTCATTCAATTGGAGTAATCTTTCTTCTTTGGCAGCTTAGAAGTCACAATTCAGTTTCTTGATGGCCCACATAGCTTTGTATTCTAGTTCGGAGGGAGGCAGTGAGTTTTCCAAATACAATTACGACATGGGGACATTCCAATGGGAAGTTTTATGCTTGATTCTATAAGCCCACAATGCATAATCTAGCTTTATAAACCAATCTTTTCTGCATATATTCACAGTTTTCTCCAGAATTTTCTTTATCTCCCTATTGGAATTTTTGCTTGCCCATTTGACTGAGGGTGGTAAGCCATTCCCATTACATGTCTTATTCCATATCTGCTCATGAGTTTTGCAAAAACTTTATTTGCAAAATGGCTTCCCTCATCACTTATGATTGTTCTGGGTTCTACAAATATGCTCAAAATATTTCTTTGTATAAACCCAACAACTGTATTAGCATAATTTCTGGAACAAGCTATTGCTTCCATCCATTTGGATATATAATCCACAGCTAGGAGAATGTATAGATTTCTGAATGATGATGGAAAAGGTCCCATAAAGTCTATCCCCAAACATAAAAAATCCACACCACTTGCAGGGGCATTTCATTTCTTCTGCTTATGTTGCCCATTCTCGAACATTTATCACAATGTTTTACCCATTCAAAATAGTCCTTGAATATTGTGAAGAAGTAGATAAAAACTTTGATTGGAGAATTTTGTAAGGCTGTTTTGTCTCTGAAAAATGTCCACTCCATATGGTGATGCATGTTTAATATGATTTCACCTTGTTATGTTTCTAGAACATATTCTAATAATCATACTCTGCTCACTCTTCCGAAAAATGTGTTCCATCCCGAATATAGAACTGCTTGTCAGTCCTCGACTTCCTTTTCACGGTAGTGAAATCATATGGCATAATGCCACAGGCTAGGTGATTCACAATATCAGCATACTAGGGTGTTTGGACTGCTAACACAAACAACTGCTCATTTGGAAAGTTTTCTTCTAATTCACTTCATTTTTCTTCTTCAGTAGTCTTTTCCAATCTAGACAAGTGATCAACTATCACATTATCACTACCCTTCTTGTCTTTAATTTCCAGATCAAACTCTTGCAGTAATAATACCCATCTGATTAGTCTTGGCTTGACATCTTTCTTTTCCATAAGATATCTAATTATTGGATGATCAGTGTTTATTATAACACAGGACTCCAATATGTAAGGCCTGAATTTTTCACAAGAAAAGACCATGGCCAACATCTCCTTTTCAATTGTAGAGTAGTTATCTTGAGCTTCATTGAAGGTTTTGTTGGCATAGTATATGGCCTTGAATATCTTCTATGTTCTTTGTCCCAATATAGCTCCCATTGCATAATCACTAGCATCACACATAATTTCAAATTCCTTGTTCCAATCAGGTGTTACCATGATGGAGTCTTTGCGACTAATCTAGATTTAATTTCATCAAATGTAGCTTTGCATAATTCATCAAAATCAAACTTTGCATCTTTTTCAAGTAATATGCATAAATGTCTAGAGATTTTTAGAAGTCCTTTATGAATCTTCTGTAAAAACTAGCATGCCCTAGGAAAATTCTTATCCCTTTGACTGTTATAGGTGGCAGGGGAGTTTCTATGATAGAAACCTTTGCTTGATCCACCTCTAATCCAGCTTCATAAATTGTGTCCCAAGACAATACCCTCTGTTAGCATGAAATGACATTTTTCCCAATTTAAGGCCAAATTTTTGTCTTTACAACTATGAAGTACTGTTTCTAAATTTTCCAAACAATTCTCAAAATTGGATCCATATAATGAGAAGTCATCCATAAAGATTTCCATAGCCTCTTCCACCAAGTCTGAAAACCAAACATCATGCATCTTTGGGAGGTGGCAAGAGCATTACATAATCCAAATGACATCCTTCTGAAAGCAAAAGTGCCATAAGGACATGTAAATGTAGTTTTCTTCTGATCCTCAAGGGCTATAGCAATCTAGTTATAACCAGAATATCCATTAAGAAAATAGTAATGTAGGTGTCCTGCTAACATGTCTAGCATTTGGTCAATGAAAGGTAGAGGATAATGATCCTTTATGGTAGTAGTGTTTAGTTTTCTATAGTCTGCCACACCCTACCTTGCAATCACGGTTCTGTAGGAATTAGTCGTTTACTCATTTCGATCCTGATGGATCACCGCTTCTTAGGAACCACATGGTAGGCTACCCGAGGGAACATTTTGAATTACATATATGAAGCCTGCATTCAACCACTTCATTACTTTTTTTTTGACAACTTCTTTCATTACTGGATTCCATCTTCTTTGATGTTCAATATAGGTCTTTGCATTATCCTTTAAAAGGATCTTGTGCATGCAGATGGATGGACTGATTCCTTTGAAATCTTCTATAGACCAGGCAATTGCTTCCTTGTTTTTTCTGAGAGTTTCAAGCAGTTTCTGTTCTTCAGATTCAATCAATGCAGTTGAAATAATAACTGGTTTGCTCTTTCTGGTTCTAAGAAAGCATACTTTAATTGATTGAGTAATTCCTTCAAGGTTAACCCTTCTAAGCTTGTTTCTATTTCTTCTGCTTTCTGTTCATTACTGCATTTTTATGTACTATTTTCATTAATATTGAGTACTACTTCTTTTGATTCAAAATTGGAGTTTAGAAATTCAACATCAAGAACATCAAGATACTGGAAATTCATCTCATTTTCATTCATTGAATTTTGAATCATACAATCATTTATCAGTTTAGAACTGATGGGTACTTTCGTTTCTGATCTTACAATCAACACATTGTCAAGTGCAAAGCTATTTCAAGCGTGATTGAGATTGAAGTCTGCTTGCCTCATCTCTTAGAGTAAGCTCTCTTTTTCTTTACATCTATCGAAGATGGTCACGTAACGAAAGGTCTTCTATGACAAAGGGACTTGTTTGTCTTCTTCAATATCAATAACCACAAAGTCCACTGGAAAGAGGAACTTTCCCACTTTGATAAGCACATCCTCAAGAATACCCTCAGGTTGAGCTAAGGTTGTGTCTGGCATTTGCAGGGTCATGGATGTGGGAGTAAGCTCCCCCAAACTTAATTTCTTAACTACAGGATAAGGCATCGAGTTGATCTTTGGCTCTAGAAATCATAATGCTTTCCCATCTCGAAATTCCACTGTGTGCATGGAATAGTGAAGCTTCCTGGATCCTGCATCTTCTCTGGTATGGACTTCTGAATAAATGCACTATAGGTTGCTGTTAGGCTCACTACTCCTTCTTCACCATTTTTTCTTTTTCTGCTCAAATATCTTTCATGAATTTAGCATAATGAGGCATTTGAGTCAATGCTTCTGAAAAAGGGATATTAACTTCCATTTTCTTGAACATGTTCAAGAATCTGAAGAATTGCTCTTCTAACTTAGCCTTTTGCAGCCTTTGAGGGAATGAGACTTGAGGCTTATAAGCTTGAACCTCTTCCTTCTTCTTTAGAACTCCCTTTTCAGCTTGCTGCTTTTTTGCACTTCTCTCTTTTTCAGCCACTTTAGAACTGTACTACTTTAGTTCTTATCCAATTTCTTTTTTCTCCTCCTTAGTTTTCTTCTCTTCTTCATTTATGCCTTCTATCTCTCTTCCACTTCTTAGTGTAACCACCATACAATCCTTTGGATTTTTCCTTGTGTCACGTGGAAATGCATCCTTGGACTGATTTTTCTTAGCTAGGGCTAGTTGCCCTACTTGTGTTTCTAGATTCTTCAAAGAGGCATTAGTATTGGCCTGAAACACAACTATGTTTGCTTGAAATGCTTCTAGATCAGCAAATTTATGCTCGTGGATGTTTAACAGCCTCTTATTTTCTCCCATGAAAGTTAGCATTTGTTCTTCAAAGGGAGAAGATCTCCTTTGTCCCTAATTTTTGCCCTTTGACTTCCTTGTTGTTGTTGTTGGAACCCAGGTGAAGCATAGTGTTGTTGAAAATTACGCCGGGTTTTATGACCTTCTTGTATCACCACAATGAAATTCTCATGGTTAGTGAGTGCTAGTGTGTAATGCTCTAGATCGGTCGGGCAGATTGGGGAATCGAGCCGGTTTAGGTGCGAAACCACTCTTTGGGACTCCTTATTATTATATTTTTATTTATTTTTTTATTTTTTTCGAGGGCCAGACTTATATCGGTGGTATACAATGAATTTTGTAATAACCAACAATCATTTACATTTATAAATGAACTACCCTTAGGAGTGGTATCCATTAAAATTTATACACATATACTAGTCATTCTCTTATACAAATACACATACATACACATATCTAATACAACATGAAGATCGAACGATCTTTGACACGTCTGAGATGGCCCATCTGGTGGTGGTAGATGTCTGTCTCTTTAACTCCTCTTGGTACCTAGTTAAACACGGGTACAAACTACGCTTAGTGGGAACATATGAAACATTAGCGACCCGATATGATAATCGGCGAGTCACTATCTTTTACATTTACTTCTACTTGTGCATATAATGAAGTCTGTGCTTATGTGAGCTTCCTAAGCCCCAATCTCATTTTATACATGTAGATTTTATTACATTCGAGATTCATATCATTATCTTGTTCATATTACTTCCTTGTGTCATGTCTTTTACAGGTTGTAACTCATATCTACTACATGTATGTCAGATCAAATCATATTCAAAGTAAACTTATACGTATACTATGACAATTCGGAACAATTCAAGTCATATCAATTTCATACAGGGTCAAATCAAACTAATACCAATACATATTAGACTCTTATCATCATCACGACCGAAGCCATTAATCAACTCCCTTTAGCAATTACGTTTCATGATCTGGGACGCCCGTTTAATCCTTTTAGTTATCGTTTCATTAAATTTTCATTTTCAAAAGTGTCGCGATCCGAATCCCCTACTTGACCCGTTAGGCGGATCCAATTTGGGCAGTTTACTGGAGCATTTTCAATCAAAACATTTATTTCGTCTTATTAGATTTTATTTTTCAAAAGTGTAGCGACGAATCACGACTTGACCGGTTAGGCGGATCAAGGCTGGAGCGGTTTGCTGGAGCATTTCAATTATCTTTCCAAACATGTTGTTTTATGTTATTCCATTTTAGACTTTTTTTATTAAGCGAAAGCACTTCTTTTGGGCAATCCATGACCATTACAATTTCAAGCACCCTTGTACATAATACATGCATTTACAAAATAATGTCTTTACCATATGCAGTATAACATAAAGATACTTAAACAATCTGATTTTAAATGTCATTTTTAAGCTTATCGGTTTGTGATTTCCTATAGCTATAAAGTCGACATTCACGACAGATTCACTTGAAATCTGCCTTTTTGTTTGTCGATCCGTAGCAATGTGATTTTATTCATTCGTACCGTCTCACATGGCTATAGAAATGCGACATTCACGATAGATTCACTTGGGAATCCACGCGCAAATGCGTCATTCGGTAGCAATGTGATTTCGCATTCAGTGTGCCGTCTCACATATGGCTATAGAAATTCGACGTTCGCGACGGTCCAATTGGGAATCCGCATACGGCTGTCATTCGAGTAGCAATGTGATTGCGCGTTCAATTATTATCGTCTCATATGGCTATAGAAATTAGACATTCACGGCGATTCGCAGGGAATCACCTTACAATTTGTCATTCGATGAACAATGTGATTTCGCATTTAATTATTATCGTCTCACATATGACTATAGAAGTCGACATTCTGTGATTCTTGAGAGATCTGCTGGGGGAATCACCTTACTGTTGTCATTACATTAGCAATGTGATTTCACACTCCAATTATTACGTCTCACATATGGCTATGAAGTCGACATTCCGCGGCGATTCACTTGGGAATCACATCATGTTTGTCATTGGTAGCAAGCATTGATTTCGCATTCAATTAATGCGGAGTCTCACGTATAGGTACATAGAAATCGACATTCACGATAGATTCGCAGGGATTCTGCCTGTTGTCATTCATTAGCAATGTGATTCGCATTAGACAAACACGGTTACCTTAAGGGCAATTCAGTTAGTGAATCCAGTCATGTGGAGTCATTCAATGATACATTTCAAATCAATTTACTTTTATCACGGTAATTTAAACATCGTTCAAATACATGCACACATGCATCGTGTGTTAGACATTTGAATAACAATCATTTCAGAATTAATATATATATATATATATATATATATATATATATATATATATATATATATATATATATATATATATATATATATATATATATATATATATATTTTTACAATTAGCATTCATAACCCGTCCACGTCCTTTATTTGTCTTCATATCATTTATGTATGACAAACATTTCAAATAACAATCATTCAAATCAATACATATATATATATATATATATATATATATATATATATATACTATATATATATATATATATATATATATATTTCACAATTAACATTCATAACCGATCATAATCACATTCTAATTCCAATATTACTTTAAATTATCTTTCAAGATATACTCAATCTATGTACACATTTCATATACTCATTTTCACGTATACTTTAGTTTATATACTTTTTCGTTCACATTACCCATTTATGTATACTCATTCATGTATTCACTCACGTGTACTTATTCATGTATACTCATTCATACACTCATTCACATATTCATTCATGTATACTCATTCATAAACTCATTTACGTATACTCGTTTCATTTGTTATCATTTTCTGGTTATATGTGATAATAATAATATATCACTTAACCACATTATGTGTTCATGACATATTGCCTCGCATGTTCACAATCATGTTTCATTTCATTTCATTTCATTTTCCATAATCATTTTCATGTTTCATGAACACATCTATACATTTTCATTTTCTACATTTTCCTTGTTTCATGCCTCTTACATATGACACTTCATATTCTTGTGAAGTATGATGTCTATGAAATCACACCTCATTCATATATTCTTATTCACTCTATGGATCCTACTTTGCTTAGAATTGGAATCAATCGATGGATCATCGAACTAAAGTTATGGCATTTTGATGCCAAACTAGTCGGTTTACCCGGATTACACTAGAAACAGTTCGTATTACTAATTTTTCCGGGATCTTAACTTCATGTTTGACTCTAGGTCATTGTACTCTTTTAAAGATAAGGTGATAAGGGTTCTATTCAGCTGGAATCACCCAGTCGAACACTTAGAAACTCAAGTTACGTCCGAAACAACCCGGACTACTCTATATACAAAGCTGGAACCAGAATTTGTCTTGCACATGACCCCACTTTGAGTGAATTTTTGGGCCACTTAGGATCAGATTTTTGAGATTCATACTTCTTAAGTTTTGTTTTCCTTGAAGTCTAGTTTAAGTAGCCACTTGAATCACTCAAATTGGATAAGAAATGGCAGTTATGGCCAAATACAGCGGGTAAAACTGGAAATGACGAGGGGTTGTACCGGTACATGTGTGACTGTACGGTTCGTTAGTCCAAAACGACCAAGACCAGTATGCACGGTACATGTTCAAGTTGTACGGTACATAATACCTGAATGCCCAATTGTGTGTTTTCTCCCATTTTCCATATGTTTTCATCCCCCGATCAACTCTATACCTCATAAACACTTCAAGACCACTTCAAATTCATCTTATGATCACTTTTCTACTCAAATCCTCTTTCAATTACATATATTTCTTCACAAATCTTCCATGAATTTCCCCCCCAACACAACTCTAATATGGGTTGTGACCCATACACAACCAAACATGATGATTAGTTAGGGTTTGTTCCGCCTAACTCATTCCACTAATAACCATGAATTCATCCTTATAGGGAGGATTCTATACTTTGCTTGTACTCTTTAAGGTTTTATTCACCTTACTTTCCATAATTATTGGGTTAGGATAAAAACCTAACAAAACCCTAAGTTTGGAACTCATAATCTTTTCTAGAATTCCTTACAAAAGCCACATGATCCATACCCAAGGTTAGTAGTTCCATACCTTGTTGGCTTGATCTCCTTCCTTCCTCTTCCTCTTCCTCTTCTTCTTCTCTCTTTCTTTTTTCTCTTCTCTCTCTCCTGGTTTTTGGTCCCCAAAATGGGATGGTAGGTCTTTAAATCCCATATTTGCTAAGGCCATGTTTGTAGTAAAATCCATTTTGCTTTAGTTTCATAGTATCATGATTACCGATTCTTCCTTTTGAAAATCAACTTATGCATATTCTAGTTTAACCCCTCATCTTTCCTCTTTATGACTTTCATATCCTTTTTAATAAATTACAAGATTTGCATGTATCTTGTAAACTTCCAGTCCCTCATTTTCTTTCTGAAATTCATATTTAACTTTAATATACTAAGCAAATTAAGCACTAAGGTATATTTAAAGGATCTGAGGTCATGGCTGGCATTTTTACAACGAGGGTCATGGGCGTAGGGAGTAAACTCCCAGGCAATTTCTTAACTACAGATAAGGCATCAAGTTGATCTTTGGCTCTAGAAATCTGCAGTAACTCCCGTCTCAAATTCCCTATTGTGCATGGAGATAGTGAAAAACAGCAAGGAGACAGAGAAATACGGACCTGCATCTTCTACGGTATGGACTTACGAGATAAATGCACTATGAGTTCATTCTTGACTCTCTCTTCTTTGCCATTTTCTTTTTACCTTTCGGAAATATCTCATGAACAGCATAATGAGCATTGAGTGTATACGAAAAAGGGATGTTAACTTCCATTTTCTTGAACATGTTCAAGAATCTGAAAGAATGCTCTTCTAACTTAGCACTAGGCCTTTGAGGGAATGAGACTTGAGGCTTATAAGCAGACCTCTTCCTTCTTCTTTAAGAACTCCTTACTAAGGCTTCTTTGTACACTTCTCTTTTGACCACTTTAGAAATTTGTACTACTTGATTCTTATCAAATTTCTTTTCTCCTCCTTAGTTTTCTTCTCTTCTTCCTTTCTGTCTTCTATCTCTTTTCCACTTCTTAGTGTAACCACCATACAATCCTTTGGATTTATCCTTGTGTCACTTGGAAATGCATCCTTGGACTAATTCTGCATAGCTAGGGCTAGTTGCCCTACTTGTGTTTCTAGATTCTTCAAGGCATTAGTATTGGCGCAAATATGACTATGTTTGCTTGAAATGCTTCTAGATCAGCAAATTTATGCTCGTGGATGTTTAACAGCCTCTTATTTTCTCCCATGAAAGTTAGCATTTGTTCTTCAAAGGGAGAAGATCTCCTTTGTCCCTAATTTTTTGCCCTTTGACTTCCTTGTTGTTGTTGTTGGAACCCAGGTGAAGCATAGTGTTGTTGAAAATTCTGCCCAGGTTTATGACCTTGCTGTGCTCCTCCCCCATATGAGAAATTCTCATGGTTCATGAGTGCTAGTGTGTAATGAGTTAGCAAGTTGAGGTTGGGCTTAAAATTGTAACTTCTAGTAGCATTAAGATATTGTGCCTACACTCCCGACTTGATAGGGACCCTCGTAAAATTTGAATCCTCTTGACACTATTCCTCTTCTCATTTTCATCAACTATTCCAACTTCATTTGCTGAGTGCATTCTTCTTCGTTCCCCATTTTTCCTTGATGCATCTAATTTTGCCTTTATGGCGAGTCATTCGATTCGGCTCCCAGCATACCACTCCCTTTTCCCGGTCTCTTCTTTGCTCCTTGAAGTTTCAGATGGAGCTTTATAGTTGCATTTGGCAAGATCTTACATCCAGCTGACTTTGCACACTCGACATTTTTTCTCTTAAAGCTCCAATGAGGCCACATCAATTATACCTTTGGAGGGTATAATTCATAGCATGTTAAAAAAAATATCCATATGGTGGTGAGATCTATTCCGTGCATGGGGCGTCTTTTTAGCAATCTTTTTATCTTTCCCATTACATTGTAGGACTTTCATCCTCTCCACCCTTGAAACTATAATTTCCCCTCTTCTTTCAGAAGTAAGGGCAGGAAGGAAGAATTTGCTTATGTAAGCCTCATAACTCTTTATAATTGTTCGCTAATCGATTGGTAGTGACTCGGAAACCAAGTTCTTGCCACATTTCTCGGTGAAAATGGAAATGGACTGCTTGATCGCTTATGGTCAAGGCCCTTTAACTTGATTGTATTAGCCATTCTCATGAATCTTCCCATATGATCATTGGGATCTTCACTAGGATGCTTGATAGAATTGGTCTTGTTGCACCATTGGCGAAGTCAAAGTTGGCTTCAGTTCAAAATTGTTTGCTTCAATAGCAGGCTGTCTCATAGCAGAGTATTCATCTTGAATCACTGGCCTCCAAAAGTCCTCCATAGTCATTTTCCTCTGAGGTCTCTTAGTTTTCGCTTCTTCTGGAATACGTTGCATTCTTTCTCTTTGATTTTCCATAATTCTTTGCCCGACACCTTTAACTTTTCTCGAATTTCTCGATGTTCTCTCGAGTTACGTATCTAAAAGCGTGGCTGCTTATGGTTTTTCTATGCATGTAGATCTTCCTGAAATAGAAACACAATGAGATCACATTAAATCTATGGAAAACAGTTATGTCCAATTAAGCTCATAAAAATTTTCAATAGCTTATTCAACTACTGCTGTTAAAAACTATTTTTGTGATTTTCTGGTATTTATGATAAAATAAAGAAAAATGTCCAAATTAGCAATTCTCTCTTTGGTTGTAATATTGATATTTAAATTCATCTTTTTCTCAATCCCCGGCAATGACGCCATAAGCAGTTGATTGATTTTTTAACATATTAAATTTGATGAAGTAATTAGCAATTCCATCCAAAGACTTTTCAGTCCCTAGTTGGAATGCCATAAAACTTGTTTGACTAAATTTTGATAAAAATTTAGTGTTTAGCCCCTTTTTGAAAGAAGGATACATTAAAATTGATTATGGTCTAAATAACTACAAGTGCACAGGTCATACAAGTAATAAAATGGATTTAAGTCCAGATATCATTCCCCACGAGAATTGAAGTGATGAGCTAAAGATCCAAGTACCATCTCTCAAGATCTTTGCTATTTAAACTCCAAAGTTAAAAATGGTTTGTTTTTAAACTTAAGAAAAAACAAAAACTAGATAAAACTCTATAACTACATGTAAAGAATTCAAATAATGGATTGGAAAGTTCACTGGGTAAAGTAACACTGGGAAATAGATCAATGTGCAATTATGAATTTCTGCATCATTTTATAAAATATTTCAGCCATTACTTTGAAATCTGAACTTGTCAAAGATGCAAGGTAGTATTGTTTGGATTTCTCCATAAACCGTACATTTCACTAATTAGAGATCCATTTTCCTTTCGGATACATGGGTCTAATTAGTTACTTGTAGAATAGAAACCTTTTTCTAAAAACTGGGTGTTTTTCCTTTTCAGTACTTCACACCCATTTCTTAGGACTGAAGACTTCTTGCCCCTATAGATAGGATATTGCAAGCCTTTTCCAATGTAATTGGTAACTCATTTGTCTAATTTGATGACCTTCTCTATTTCCTTGATTAGATTTATGCTAACACGGGATAAAGATCCTCTCATCATATTGAGGAGAAACCTTTGATCAATTAAATTGATACATCATCCAACTATCCTCACACTATGAGTAAGTCAGGTGATCTATCTAAGTAATTTTTCAAAGTTCAGCTGTTCCATAATATTAGTCTAACATACCCCCAAGTAACTACTTCACACTCTCAGGAATCTCCATCTTTGTGTCACTAAGAGGGCTTCTTGGAAATTAGGGCAAGATACAGTCATTTTTAGGGTACAAGCTGTAATATTTTGAACAAGTAGCTTTAAGAACAATACCAATTAAATAAATACAAACATTCGAACTACGACCTTCTTTCAAGTCTAGCAGAAAATAATAATCAACATCGATCCATTCCCAGATGGAGCTCAGTTTTTCAAAGCTAGATCACAAATAACAGTAACTATCTGATCAGGTAAATTCACTGAAATTGCAAATGAACTGAAATAAATGAACTCCAGAAAATTTCCAAATTCATTTAATCAAACAGTAATGAAAAACAAATTTTACAACTTACCCAACTCGAAACTTTACACCAGATTGTTGTGCAATCCCAAAAAGAACTAGCTAAAATGCTACTCTAAAAACGAAACAAAAGAAAAGAAAAATAAAAGAAAAATAATATACAAGAGTCTCCAGCTACCCAGGAGTTCCTAGTTTGGTGGAAGCAGCGCATAGTGCCCTAAATGCGTCTATTTATAGATTTTCAAATGATGGGCCGCAATTCTAGGCACTAATTGTGGATCCCCAAAAATTCTGGCCCAATTAGTAACTTTGTCGTGACATAGAAACTTCTGTTGTGACAAAGTTTTCATCTCTGTCGCGACATATTTTTATGCTCTCTTCTCGAATTCTGTCGCAACATAAGTTGGCAATGTCGGTAGCATAGTTACATTGAGGTTATGCAGTTTAGCATGTCGCGACAAAGGTTTTGTGTGTGATTCTTGGATACCTTGCGGCAGATACTTGAATAGTATGTCGCGACAACAAATTCTTTGTCGTGACTAAGTTTCTTTCTACTGTGTTGCTTTGTGTCGCGACATATAATTTTTGTGTCGCGATAGACTTTTTCTTTGTCACGACTTAATCGTCTTTGATCTTGGTCGTTGGTTGAACTGTTTGTTGCAACATTAAAGTCTTTGTAGCGACATTTCTGTCTTGGTTGGTCTCATGTCTCTTCCATTTCCTGTCGTGACATAAAACTTCTCTTTCTTGACAGAAATCTCTTACTCAGCAATTTTTATTGTCGCGACATAATCTTCTTTTGTCGAGACGGAGATTTCTGCCTTGTTTTCTTTATTGTGTTGCAACATACTTTTTTGTGTCTTTCTTCTCAACTTCTATCGTGACATAGTTGTCTTTTATTGCTACAGAGCTTTTCTGCTATCTTCAATTCTTTATGTCGCGACAGAGTTATGAGATGTCACGACATGAGTTAGGAATGTCGTGACATTCTTCTATGAACCATGCTGTCGCGACATAAAAATCCATTATCGCGACAGAAATAAGCCAGTCTATCAAAATTTATGTCGCGACAATCTTCATTTATGGCTTAAGTTTAGCTTGATCCTTGTTGCGACACATAACTCTATGGTCATTTAAGTTATCAGCGACATTAAACTGTCATGTGATTCTACTGACATTTTTACTGCTTTTCTTATTGGAATGTCTCTCTTTTTTATTAAAAACATGCAAAACAAAAAGTTGGTGAACATTCCATAATTCAACATTAACATGAATTATAAACTACTAAAATTATGCTAGAAAATGGATAAAAATAGATGAGTTTAGGACTGATCAAACATATGAGGATTTCCCCTATAGAAGCCAAAATTTTGAAAGTCAAGGAGGCTCAAGTTATAATTATCAAGAACAAATCCAACAACCTTCTGATGAAGAGTGATTTTATGCGAATGAGGTAAAGAGACAAAGCCACATGGGAAGAAAAAAAATAAAAGATCAAGTCACCAATGAAGAAGCTCCTCTGACAAATATAGAAAATCCAAATGGGCAACTAACCCATGCATTAGAGGGGCAACATTCTAGGACACTCCCAAGCGATATAAAGGATGAGGACAAAAGAGAATGTAACTTTGTTCCTTTGAGAGTTGAGGAGGAAATCCAAGACCCGACATTGGTTGAGGAGAAAAATAATGAACTTGCTAATGAGGAAGAGCTATTAGTGGAAAAGGGGCAAGTTGAAGAACAACATTTGTGGACCCTAATTGAAAATGTTTTGGTTGGGATTGACAAGTTCAATTTTCCCATTGACTTTTTGACTTTGGGCATGGAAGAGGACCAACAAGCCTCATCTATAAGAAGACCTTTCAATGCCACAAGTCAAGCATGGATTGATGTAACTTGGGGAGATGACCTTACTTGTTGGTAAGGAATAAGTGAAGTTTAACCTCCACCAAAGCATACAACTTACGGATGAAGAAAAATGACATGCATGAGGATAGAGAGCTCATTTCTACCTTTTGAGGAGCAAGAACCCAAAATCCTTAAAGGGGACACTCTTAAAGGATGTAAATTGAAGACCAACTCTTTTCCCACCAAAGAGTTGGCATTTGAGCTTTTATCGCCTATCCCGAAGGTGGAGAAGTTCATCCTCACGAGTGATGAGGATGAAGAGGGAGTAGCGGCCAAGATGGATCAAAGGCCAAAGCAAAGCTCTCGGACTTTTACAATGAGTCTAGTTGGACTCTAAAAACGGAGCAGCTTCTTGGGAGGCAACCCAGGCAAAGGAAAAAAAAGGATTTTTATCCATTTACATCTTTAGTTAGTTATTTTTAGTATGTGTTTCATGTTGATTTTATTTTAAGTTTTTATTTGTTTTTTTCTTTTTAGGACATTGAAGTTAATTCTTAGTGAGGAAGTTTCATGAAGACCCACCACACCCAAACCCAATGATCACACTCAATAACCTAGGAGAGTCCTCTGTTCTCATTCTTTCATATCTCATACATTGAGGACAATGCATATTTTAAGTTTGAGGGTATTGGGGGAATTTCCCTTTATTTTTAAATTTTCCAACTTCAATTATTCTATCTTTAGTGTTTTCCTTTAGTTTCTTATGTTTTAGTTTCTTTTATATGTTTTCAGTTTTAGGTTTTTTTTTTTTCATTTTTAGGTTGTTTTGTTGGTTGAGCTTGTTTTGGGAATAATTGTGACGCCTATGATGAATATTGATTGAACTTTCTTTTCACATGAATAAAATGAGAGATATTTGAACTTAAATCATAACGGTTTGACCTTGCAGTTGACTATTTAGGCTAAAGTTCTTATCAATTTGAACACAAGTCATGTACCCTTTTGGTTAGGTGAATATGGATTAGGATGAATTATGCGTTAATTTCAGTTGAATTCTCGGTGCTCTTTATAACTAAAATGAATGATTCACAATCTTTTCTACCGGCCCAATATCACGCTAATCCTCATATTATATTGTTACATAGAATATGGCGATATTTGGAATCAAAGGCGGCTAAAAAGGCAGAAAAGCGAGAACAAGCGAAATGACAAAAAGGCAGACAACAGAAGTGCTACTAGGACCCCCTTCACAGTAGTGAGCCAGTAGATTAGAGTTTGAAGAGATTTTCGAATTCTGCGTAGCGTGAAGCAATTTGGGGCTCTTTGTGAAGCGAGGTCCCATTTGAAACGAGACTTCGCTGAGAACCCTAATTTTTTTGGGTCATTGATGGGCCCGTCTCGAGGTATAAAAGGGAAGATTTTTCGAAGCAAAAGGGAAGGAGGATTGGATTGAGAAGAAGAAGGAGAGATAAAGAGAGAGATCGAGATCGACGGATTCGGGAAAGATCGTGACGAGTTTTGTAGTTCTTATTGACTGCTTCTGATTAGTCTTCAATTGTATTGAATAATATGATCCTTGATTCTTTTTCTCTAGGGTTTTCAACCCCAACAAAATTTGATGGATGATTTTCAGTTTTGGCTTATTTGAATATTAAAATGAGTTCATCGTTTGCTTTAATTCTGGGTTTAATTATGTATTATCGGCGTCGTGACATGCTAAAGTTTTGGGAGTTTGAGATATTCGAGAAGATAACTTCTAGGGACATGGTTAAAGCAACACTTGGGTAGTCGAAGAATAGAGGATATTCAGGGCGCAGGAGAAGTGTGGCACTAGGGTTTGCACATTTAGGCATTTCAGAGTCGAGGAGTTGAGGTAGAGATGCAATACATCCCACTGGCGAGATAGGCAAAATATATCTCGAGAGAGAATATCTTGTAGGAAATATCAACCCGCTAACATAACTCATATGAATACTTCAATAAGTTCTTAATTGGATTGACATTTATCAAGTGTGGTAGGAGACGGTAAAACCCTAGGTTTCTCATCATCGATATAGTTCAATACACGCAATTTTAAGTTTTTGTTAATTCTAGTAATTTAGTCATAATTCACTTTAGGATTAGATCCAAATATTGTCGAAGTCATTAAATCAGTAGTCAACAAGCTTCTCTTTGAGGGAACAACACTTGACTAACTACTATACTATGTCAACTCGACGTGTATACTTGCGTACATGGATTTGCATTTCCCACCTAATTTTGCACACCGCACAGCTGTGAGTTTTGGCGTATTCTTGGGGAGAAGTTTAGTGTTGATATTGACAACCGTGCCATAGATAGTACTTTGGATCAATTTTACTTTCTTTAGTTCTTCTCACTTCTTGATCATTTTTTTTTCTTTTATTCCTGGTTTACGTGTTTTCCTTTAATGCATACGTGCTGTGATTTGGTTTGTTCTTATCCTGTGATTTCAAGAAAGTATTTAGAGTGCATCACGGGCATGGGGGCACGAGGCTGATTCCATTGATCCGAACGAGCGGACCATTAAATGCGTAGAAGTACGTGATTATTCATCGAGGCGACATCGAAAGTATATCTTGAAGGACATATTCATGATGAGGGATGAACGGGTGGAGCAAAATGGGCGAAACTATAATCTAGCCGCCCACACCCTTACGTATAGCACAGTAATCCGCATAACACTACTTGAGGTTTTTCCTTGCCACTACAGTTGTTCGGTCGGCTATCTGTCGACCACCCATACAAGCTAACAACTTTGAAATTTGAAAAGATAGCGTTGCAAATGCTCCACAATATACAATTCCATGGGCTACAGTAGAGAATCCGAATGCATTTGACCCGGCTTTATTGAAGTTTGTGACACATTCAAGTATGAGGGTAACCAAAGAGAGAAGCTCTCGGGCTGCAATATTCCCATTTGCCAAACAGCGATCGGTTGACTTGGTAATCTTCGGACCATCACCTCATGGAATGACTTGGTGCGAAATTTATGGCCAATTTTCCTACCCTCAAAAAATAGCTCAATTAGTGTAGAAATTAATATGTTTAGACAATTTGAGGGGAGAACCTAGGCATTTGAAGCTTGGGAAGATTTCATGAGCCTCTTGAGAGGTGCCCACATCATAGATTAACTAAGTGGATGCAGGTGCATACGTTCTACAATGGTCTAAGCGACTTCGTGGACGATCATTGATGCCCGGTAGAATTGCTACGATGAAAGAAACCCTGAATCGAAGCCTATGAGATCTTGGAGGATACAACTACTAATACTAATCAGTGGCCCCTAGATAGATCATCACCTAAGAAACCCTCGCGAGAACGGACATAAAGAGTTCTGGTAACACAGTGGCTTATAGTGCAGATTAACTAAACATTGCGAAGCAGCAGGGGACCAAATAAATGCTGTTGATAATTAAATTGGAAATTTGTGAATCTTGCGGTGGACATCCGCGATGTGGAGTGTCGATTAGGGGCGGATGATATTAGAGCAGAAGCCCAATATGTGGATGATATGTCAACACAACAAAGAGACGTATGGGGGCAATGCATATGAGAGCAGGAATGCGATCGGAAATCCAATGCGGGTGAGGAATGGGCGTCTGCAATCGGGCATAATCAAACAATCGAAGCCCATGGATGGAAGAATAGTTAGAATAACATACCACTACTGATAAATGAACCACCCCTTTAAAAGCCGAAGTGGGCTTGGCAAGCACTTACAATGCTCACCTCGCACATTGCCTTTATGAATGAAACGAATGAATTTGCGAACGGACCACTGATTGAACAATCGGCGGCGCAACTAAGAAACTTAAAAGTGCAAATGATTAATGGCGATCACGATTAGCAGGAGGCAGGGCATTACGGTAATTACGGAAGTGAGACAGGGCAAGAAGGTAATGAACATGTAAGGCGTACGTGGGAGTGAAAGTGCGACACCGAAGGCGGCCACCGGTGATGGGGAGGTAGGAGGCGGAAGGGTAATCCAGCCTATCTAGACTGACAAGGTAGTAGGGGAATAACCCCATTAGGAAAAGTTGGGTGAAAAAGAAACAAAGTTTGAGGGTCGACCACACAGGACTGAACCCACTATCTTAATTTCGTACCCTCTCAGCCTTTGAAGAAGAGTAAGTGGACAACAATTCACCAGTTTTACGGGGTGTTTAAGAAACTTCATATAAACATTCCGTTTGCCGATGCATTAGAGCATATGCCTAGTTACGTGAAATTCATGAAGGAAATACTGTTCAAGAAAAGAAGACTCTCAGACTTTGAGATAATAAACCTCACTGAAGAGTGTAGTGCCATCACCTTGGCATACAAAAATTTGAAAGACCCGACGATTTACTATCACGGAGTACCTGATGGAAACTCCGTCTTTGAGAAGGCCTTGTGTGATATGGTGATATTAACCTAAAGTACGTATCATGTGACGATTGGGATTAGGTGAAGCTTCTTTAACCATAATCACCTCCGGTTGGTAGATGAGTCCAACCCGAAACACCACGGGGGGGGGAGGGTGATAGAAGATGTTATGGTCAAAGTGAGACAGGATTCGTCTTTTCGGTAAATTTCATTGTTCTGGATGGAAGAAGATAAAGAAATACCTATCATCTTTGGGTAGGCCATTTCTAGCGGCGCGGGGCAGCGATTGATGTGCTGGGGAGAAGCGAAATTGAGGCCTTAGGAGACGGATCTCTTTCATGTATTCCGGCCCATGAAGCTCACAGATGACTACCTTAACCAAGATACCTCGGTCCTCCTCCCGAAGTCTTGCAAGGCGAAGTGGTAAACTCCCGAGATAAGTCTTGTGTAGCACAACGAGTTACCCAGAAGATCAAGGCGCGGTGGCCAAAATAGTCCAACCGCCCCAGAGCAGCGATTTTGAGCACTATGAAGGTGCATTAGCATTCCCAGTTCCTCTAGAATACAACATGTATGTTGCAGGAATGTCGAGCTAATGACGTTAAACATAACGCTTCTTGGGAGGCATCCCAAGCATTGTGAGATTTTCTTTTTCCCTAAACTCGTATTACTTCCATTCCTTTTGATTGCCTTATGGAAAAATTTTTGTTTTGGGCGTCCTACATGTGCTTATTTTTAATACATTGGCGAATCTTAAAGAAAGAGGGTAAAAATACAGTGTCCCACCTTTTGGTCCCTTGGCTTGGCGAAGCAATTTTCAGCTAGCCTTACGGTGCCGCGGGGTGAAGCTGGCCGTGGCTATGAGAGCTAAGGACTTGAGCTTTACGGTCACTTGCGGCAAAGCCACCTTCGCCACTATAAGGCTCAGTCCTTCGCCGTAGCGAACCTCTCTACGCCGCTGCGTAGTATGGCTTTACCCGCAGTGAAGGACGCCCGGCGCGACCGCGGCGACCGTGTGCGTACATAAATACCGCGGCCCGGCCCATTTTTCCCTCCGCCCCATTTTTGTGTGACCCTTGTCTCCTGCTCTTGTCTAGTGTGCGTTTTTCTTTCACAGTTCTGGCCGGCCAGCGACTACTATGGCTCCCAGAAGATCGTGCCCGGCCAAAGCGGCATCGCTCGGCTCCACATCCGGCGACACCTCCTCTGCGGGCGTCCGTGCCGATTCATCTCCATAGAGGAAAAACGGCTCTACCACGAGTCGCTTTACCTTCGTTCATTCGTTCCTGAGAGGGGTTTTTCTACCTCCAACGCATTCTTCAACCTCACCATCCAGACCAGAGGATGGCAAACACTATGTGCTCCCACAGACCACAGGTGGCCCGGTCATGCGAGTTCCATTTCAACTGCGTTTACGGGTGGCACCGCGGCTGTTTGTCCGGCGGTAGTGGGTAGACTTTGAGGCATGGGCCATCAACTAGATCTATCAATTATGGGAGGGCGGCGATTGGGGAGTACCCGGGCGTTATTTATTATTGCTTGACTTTGAGAGCCTGATGCAAGAGCTCACATAGGGCCAGGGCGTGTGGTGGCGCCATCCGATGACGGGCGAGTTTACCACATTTCTGATGACAGTGCTCACGCCCGTGGCGAAGGTTTGGTATAATTTTTTGTGTGTTAAGATTAAACCTTAACTGTATCTCAGTACAGTGACAAAGGACAAGACGATCCTCCTATATGCCATGACCAAGGGATTCCAGTTCGACATCGGGACGGTCATTGAGTGGGGGTTGATCGAGTCGACTCATGGACGTTGCACTGGCGCCCTGATCACTGAGCTATGTCGATCAGCCAGAGTTCAGATGTTGGACTCACGGTGGTACAACCCGGCGCTTTCCCATTCCAGCGCCCCAGTGAAGTTCGAGGCCTTGAGCCGAGTCAGATGTGAGCCAGGGATGATGTCCCGGTGGACACACCTAGCGCGAGACCCAATGGACGGTAACCCTAAGGTCCCTCTAGTTCGACTCAGTCCTTGGTCGACCAGATCCATGCACTCACTAACAGCTTCGACGCCTATTGAGACAAGTCACAGGAGCACCGGGTTGCCCTGAGCTAGGACATGGAATCCATGAGGGTGGGGAATGTACTCATCGATCCGACGAGGACGGTTAACGACATCTAACCCAGATTTTATCATTTCACATAGCGCCACTACCGCCGCCACCGTAGTAATTTTTCTGGGATGTATTTCTTTACCCTTTTCTTTCTGACATTGAGGACATTGTCTGTTTTATGTTTGGGGGTGTGGGTGTATGGGGTGTGACTATGTATGACCTAGTTTATTTTGACTGTTATTTTGACTTAGTTTTATTTTGACTTGGGTTATTTTTGCTATTTTTGCATGTTAGGTCTATTTTTTTTTACCCTTTTTAGATCTCAAGAACTCAATTCCCGATGTGGCTATCACGCACCTGCGTACATTGATCTTCGGGGTATGCTTTGACTCCGGACTCACCATACAAGAGTCCTACGAACCTTAGGGAGTAAACACCTAAGTGATGGGAAACCTTAGAAAAAGAGGATCGCCTTTGAGCCCCAAATTAAAATAAATAAATAAATAAATAAAATAAAATAAAATAAAATAATAATAACAATCGAAATCTGAGAGGCACGGTCAGGGGCTTTTAGCCTAATGCCACTGAACTTGACTAATTCGGGCCATTGACTTCACTTCCCGCTACATGGGACAGAGGATGGATGATCTACACGATCTAGGACCTCGAGGTTTGGTTGAGTGTTTGGGGTGAAGTTCTAAGGGAACTGAATGCTCTGTGCCCTTAACCAACTAGTGGGGTACCAATGGATCCCCGCTACAGGAACCCTCACCTAAAACCTCTCGGTACTAGTACTCTTCCTGAATTTGTCTTAGAGTTAATCCCCTTAGGAGTAGCTGAAGTGAAACTATGCATCGGATATCACACTTTAACCGCACTTAGACTCCTTGGGAAAAAAATTATTGAGCATTTAAAATGGTGACCTACTTGGTCAATCGAGATCGACCAGTGCAAGTTCTTGAAAGCTAAACAATTAAGGTAATCCCTGGATCTTTTGAACTGGTTAATATGGACTCCTTCTTGCTGTTGTCATGTGTGCTGAGCCTATATCGTCATATAGTTTCACGTTATTCTTGTGTGCCTTGGGTGGAGTCTATTCTTGCTTGGGGACAAGCAAGAAGCTAAGTTTGGGGGTGTTGATCGGGATGAATCATGCGTGCATTTAAGTTGAATTCTCGGTGTTCTTTATAGCTAAAATGCATGATTCACAGTCTTTTTCATTAATATCATGCTAATCCCTCATATTATATTGTTCTATAGAATATGACGATGTTGGAATCAAAGAGGCGTAAGACAAAAGCAGGCATAAGCGAAATGACAAGGATAACAGAAGTGCTACTAGTTCGCTGTAGTGAAGCACTTCGCCACTGGGAAGACCCCCTTTGCTACAACGAACTGGTGGTCGAGTTTGGACCTCGGCTACAACGGTAACTGACAACCGGCCCGGATTGAGGAGGGCGTGGTCCTTTCCCGAACGAGACTCGCGGAGCCCTAATTTTTAAGGCCATTGATTAGCCTGCGTCTCAAGGTATAAAAGGGAAGATTTTTCGAAGCAAAAGGGAAGGGGGATTGGATTGAGAAGAAGAAGGAGAGATAAGAGAGAGAGATCGGGATCGACAGATTCGGGAAAGATTGCGAAGACGGAGTTTTCTGTAGTTCTTCCTTCAACCTACTTCATGATTCGAATTCTTCAATCTATAATGAATAATATGATGAACTAATTCTTTTCTCTAGGGTTTTCCCAACCCTAACCACAGTTTGATGGATTGATTTTCAGGTTTGGTTTATTTGAATATTAATATGAGTTCATATGTTTGCTTTAATTCTGGGTTGAATTACATGTTATTGTCAGCCATTGTGACATGCTAAGCTGAGGAGTTTGAGATCGAGAAGATAACTTCTAGGGACATGGTTAAAAACACTTAGGTAGTTGAAGAATAAGAGATATTCGGAATGCGGGTGTGTAGGGTTTTTTGCACATTTAGGCGTTTTGGAGTCGGGGTTGAGGTAGAGATGCAATACATCCTTTGGTGAGATAGGAAAATATATCTCGAGAGAATATCTTGTAAAAATAACAACCCTTGGCATAACTCATATGAATACTTCAATAAGTCCTTAATTGAATTGACATCTATCAGAAGTGTGGCGGGAGGCGGTAAAACCACAGGTTTCTCATCATCGATATGGTCAATACACCTGTTTAAGTTTTTGTTAATTCTAGAAATTTAGTCGCAATTCACTTTAGGATTAGATCCAAATATTGTCGAAGTCATTAAATCCAGTAGTCAACAGCTACTCTTAGAAGGCGACGCTTGACTAACCACTATACTACGTCAATTCGACACGTATACTTGCGCACACGGGTTTGCATTTCCCACCTAATTTTGCACACTCACTTTTGGCCCATCAAATATCATTGTAATTGAATTCTAAAGACTCTATAACTTGTTCAATTATCACTCAAGGAGAAATCCTAGGTAACATGACAATTAGGAAATGATATAGGCCATCCTTGGACTGGTTAAGCCTTTCTAGCTAACCTTTTTGTGCATATATCCATGGTTACCAAAGTTGAACCATATTAACCATTTTCTTTCAAGAAAAGCCAAGAATGAGCCCCTTGTCCCTTTTTGTTGAATATACTTGGTCAAATCCCTTGTTTACCCTATAATGTTGATTTCAATGCCAATATATTGGGAATACATGTAGTGTGAATTGAGAGTTTGATTGAAGTGGGTGTGCTATGAATGAAAATAAAGGGAGGTTTGGGGTAGAAAAAGGAAGAAAAAAAAAGAAAAAGAAGGAAAAAGATAGAAAAAGAAAGAATAAAACAAGGAGGAATAAGTTTAGCTTGGTAGCCTTCTTACCTTGAGCTAGTAAGTTCTTCGGGGTGTTCTACACCTAGTACCCTAATGGTCTGGGAGTTACTAACCTAAAGCTCATTACATAGGGTAGGGAGAAACCTTAAAGGGGTTGAACATCGCACTACTCCATGCCTTGTAATCCAGAAAAATAAAGCTCTTAGTGTTTTTGTGAAGATGGTGAAAATCAAGCAAGTTTGGGGGAGCTATGTGATAAAAGATGAAATAAGCTAAGTTTGGGGGAAAGCTTAGGAGGTCAATTATAAAGAATGTGATATGCTAAAGGATGAAAATAAAAGGAGGTTTGGGGTAGAAAAAGAAAGAAAAATTAGAAAAAGAAAAAGAAAGAATAAAGCAAGGAGGAGAAAGTTTGGCCTTATAGCCTTCCTACCTTGAGCAAGTAAGTTCTTAGGGGTGTTCTACACCCTAGTATACTAGGCAATCGACTAGGAGTTGTTGACTTAAAATGTACATGGGGTAGGTAGAAAGCTTCAAGGGGTTGAACATTGCACTATGCCGTGCCTTGTAATACATGAAAAATAAAACTTTTGGTGTTATTGTGAAGATGGTGAGAATCATGAAAGTTTGGGGGCTTAGTGTTGAAAAGTCTGATGAGTTAAGTTTGGGAAGCTTAAAGTTTGATTGAAAAGAATACAATATGCTAAAGGATGAACAATAAGTGAAGAAAAAGGAAAATGTGTATGTTTTGGATAAATTGAAGCCTAAATGTTCCTATTTAACCACTGATTCGCGATGTGCTTATGTAGCCCGCCAGGTATTACGAGATCAGCAATATATGTAACCTGGCACCTCATCTTGGCGTAGCATAGCTCTTATGGTCACCGGTGGTTCAGAGATCGTCCACAGGGATGTGTTTTCTTCGTGGAAATGGCTAATGCTGAAGTTACACTGGTGATTATAATTTGGATATTGGGATTATTATAAAAGAGTGGGTTTTGGTAGTTGAAATCGTGACCAAAATGATGTAAAAATATAGAAAGAATTTCCTTGAAGTGTCAGGTCACTGGACTTGGGTTGCTAGGGCAAATGAGGGATTCTCGGAGTCTTTTCCTCGTATTGGGGATAGTAACATACAGTTACCTCCTGAATCGAATTTTGGTTTAGCTATAAAACTTGACCCTCAATAACTATCCTTCGAAAATGGCATTCAATGACCATTAATGCTCTCAGTCGGTAAAAAAGCCTATCTCCTTGAGTCACCTTCCAATGGCTCATAAATGATAACTAATCAACATCACAGGATCTAACAATAAGCATCCAATGAGTCGTAAAAGCTTAACATATACTAACCATTCAAGGTGAATCGAAGGGATCAAAACCTAAAGTTGAAGGAGAAAACAACAATGGAAGAGAATACCTACGTTGAAAACATGAGAGCCCCTTTGTTACCCCAAGTTCCCTTGCCCAGTGCCCTTTACTTCAAGGAATGAGGGAGTTTAGCCAATCACCCTCTGAGTTGTCATCCTCAGAGGGTGCTTGGCTAGTCAGAAAATGAGAGAAAAACGAGAGCTTGTTCAACAAGCCTCCCTAAAAATTATACTAAAAGATTTTCAAGATCCTTTACAAAGTGCTATTTTGGGGATTATATACCAAAACTTTAAGAAATTACCAAAAATAAACAAAAGTAATAACCAGCATGTGGACAAAATGGGAAGAAAACAACAACCGAGGAACAAAAGTCAACAAGAATTCGCAGGCTACGAAAATTCGCAGCCCTGTGAAATTTACAAGGGTTTGCTGCTTCTTCTCTTCATGCTTCTCATTATGTCTTATGCTTCTGCAGTTTTGAGTTCCAATTGATTTCTTTATGCTCGAGCTGCATCCCTATCTTCAATATTTATAGCTTGTGAAAACTACAAAAACTGCTATAAAATTGATCAGAAGCATTGTTAGGTCATAAACGTGCTAACTAGGTCAATTTGGTTGATTACTACGCAAAAAGTGCTCAAAACCTAGACTTTTAAGAGTATGAAACAACACTATTTGGGTAGTAATCAACTACCTTACTCTAAGCCATGACATAAGTTAAGACCTAGTTGAGCCTAAGTGTTGTGCATTGCCTACATTAGTGGAGAGTGATTTGCCTAACAAGCTTATGGAATCTTACACACTCACCATGTGAGTGAGAGATCTCCATTCCACTCATGCTCATCTAATTTCATCCAAATTGCAATTGGCTAAAGGGGGAAGACAACACACATACTGGAGGACTTTGGTATAGGTAGGTTCAACTTATGGTCAATCCATTATTTTTTAAAAAGGTTATCTCAAAGTTTTCCTTGTGTTATATGAAGGAAAAATCTTTGAAGCAAAATATCATTCATTATCTCAATTTCATGCTCAACATGTTTGTTAGTTTTGAATAAGGAAAATGAGTTGTTTCTATCTCGCCCCCGAGCTCAACCCGACGGTGAACTAGATCTAGAGACGCGGACTGCATGAAATCATTTTTCAAAACACATTTCTCATATATATATATATATATATATATATATATATATATATATATATATATATATATATATATATGTGATATCATTACTATTACATTCATTAGTATGAGAAATATACATTATATCATTTCAAGATGGCCCATATCTATTCTTTAGTACAACATATTGATATAAAATGGCATTCCATGCCTTTCCAAAACATTTACAAAATATTACTGGAGTTCACCCCCTTGCTATTCATGAGACTTAAACATCTTTGATTTCCACAAAAATAATCACATCCATGAAATGAAGTTGTAACACCCCAAAATTATACCTTAATAGTTTTATAACATGTTTAGGGTAAAAAGTAAGTTAAATATGCATTTTTCGGAAAAAAAAAATTTAATATTAAGTGAGAAAAATGATAAACTCGGGAATTAATACAAGAGCTGGCACAAATAGAAAATGTCACATTAAGGACTCGTGGTCATAAAGATAGAAGAATACATGTTGCTGAATATGTGATAAATGAATTGCAAATATAAATGGAATGAAGGACTTTAATGCAAAAATGGAAAACTTAAGAAAAAATGAGATTTGCCAAACAAGGCCTTATACATGAAATGGGATAAGACCAAATTTGGTCTAAGAATTGGGAATTTCACACTTTAGGAGCTAGGGTTCACGTGAAGAAGAAAGAAGCCAATTGAGGGTTTTCTATCTCTCCATTTAGTTCAAGGTTTTGCTTGATCTAGTAGATGAGCGAAGCTGTGTCTCAAGTATTCCAAGGAAATCAAGGCTAGAAACCATCCTAACTCTCATTTGTTCGTCTGAGGTATATACATGCATGCATAAGGGTATATATATGGAAGAACTCAATCCTTCTCATTCATTTGTTATACTTGTTAGAGTTGGGTTGATGCTTGTTTTGATTTGGATTGGTTGTATGGATTCTCCTTCGATTGTTAGAGCCCTAACTCATTTTCGCTTTTGTGCCGAGGAGAACCTAACTTTCCATCTTGGTAATTTGTTTTTAATTGATTTAGCTGCTTTTGGTTGGTTTGTTATTTGTGGGTCTTAAAGACCAAGAAGTGTGAAAAGAGATGTATGTGTCTTTAAGGAATTGCTATCAAAGTTTTATTTCTTTTTCAAAAACCCATGTTTTTTTTTTTGGCCATAACTTAGCCTCTTGACCTCCAAATTGGATGATCACAATTGGAGATGGTGCATAAGACTCATGGATGAAAATTTCTAGAAGAAACAAAGACCTAAAGCAGTCTAGAAGTAGTAGCCATGTTGGTATTTCTGAGATGGATCAAAACAGAGTCTAGAAACAGGAAAATTTATGGGTTGTGTCATGTTTTTGTTTTGGCCATAAATTGGCCATTATTCATCCAAATTGAGTTCTTCCAGTTGGGAAAAAAACCCTAAGAGGTAGACCTACAAAACTATAGAAGGTACCAAGAAGCAAACTTGACCATAGGTCCCCTGCTTTTTGGAAACTCGAAGGAAAATACAAGTGTTCGCTGGTTATCCTTCCATGGTATAGTTTTGGTGTTTTCTCCATAAGTTAAGTTGTATTGATCCAAATGTGATGATTCCAATTTCAACTGAAAATAGACTCATAGAGGTATCATTTTCTTGAATGAAGTTTGGGTAAAATATGGCTCATTTGTTCCCAGAAAATTTTGCAAGTGAGGTGTATTGGGTAGAAATCAACCCTAACTAGAAACCCTAGCGTGCACGACTTATTTTTCTTTGTTTGTTCTCTGATTGTGATGTATTTGTAATGGATTAGGGGCTGGTGATGATAAAACCTGAGCTAAGATCGGGATTCAAGGAATAAGAGTCAAGAATTGACAACCCTTTTGGTTTGTTCTTCACATTTCTCTTCTTGTTTCGGTGCTGTGTTTATTTTGTCATCAAACCTGAAGTGTTGATATAAAATCTGCATGCGTGCTTCTAGTTTGAACCATAAATAAATTGGTTTGGGTGTTGGTTAATTGATCTCAAGTTCATTAACATGAAAAAGGGAAGGCAATGTATGTTAATGCATGAATCATGTGTAATCAAATGTGTATTGGTGTGTATGGTTCGGTTTTGGTGAAAAATTACTGCATGTATGTGTTTAAATTATGTTTCCAAATCTATTAAAGGTTTGGTGTAATTGAAATAGTGCGTAAAACTCATGTGTTAAGTGAGTTAAAATGAAGAAAAAGTGATTGGATTATGGAAAAATGCGAGATAGTGTTTCTATGAGATTATGTGTAACTTTTTGCGGTGCGTAATTATTGACTTTGGAATAAATTGAAGTTTTTAAAATGGTTAATCTGATAGTTAACATAGTGGTAAAGTAGGCATATTTGCTGTAAACTTGCATTATTATGGATTTCTTGAGAATATAATCTAGTAACTTTTACTATGACTAATTATTAATGCCCTTAAGAGAATGTTAGCCGTCATATTCAAGTTAGGGATAGATTGGTATACCAAAAAGGATAAATGTAGCAGTGTTGCAAATGATATGATTGATAGTGACATACCGATATGTAGCCCAACGGGACAGTATCGGTAGTATACACAAAAATACAAATGTAAAAATAACCAGTCCGTAGGGGCAGTATTGAGTTATTAAAGTAAGAACCGAAGAACCCAACGGACTTTGGTCGGGTGATTCGCTATCCTATGCACTAAAAAATTTCGATAGATTCGCTTAAGGGAAAATGGTTAAATGTGTAAAATTGTGTAAATTGAGTTGTGACAAAAATACTAGTATAAGTAAACATGAAAAGTGTGAATCGTTGTGTTTTTATATGCAAAATAAAATGAATGTATGTTAAACTACTATTATAAATCATATATATATATATATATATATATATATATATATATATATATATATATATATATATATATATATATATATATATATATATATATATATATATATATTGTATGGATCACATGAACAAATCAAAATGTTGTTTGAAAATAAACATATTGGATGTAATTGAGATGATTAATTGATGCATATGGAGCAATGTTATTTATATGTTTATATGAACATATATATGTCAGAGTTGATCAGATAGAATGAGAATAGAAACGTAAAGAACCACTAAGCATGAAAATGCTTAGCGTGTTGATTTCTCACACATAGGTACCGTGTAGATAGTAGCAAGACTGAAGACCGCCGAGCATAGAGTCACCATCATACAGTTCGTAGTACGTAAATTCTCCGTTTCATGCATACCACTACAATTCATGATATCATGTAATTATTTTGTATAGAAATCAACATGTATAAATCTTCATGGAATATATTTTGCTATCGGGTGAAAAGGTGAACTCTTTATAATATTTTGTAAATGTATCGCTGCAAAGGTATGGAATGCCATTTTGAATACATGTTGTACTAAGAATATATATGGGCCATCTTGAAATAATATGATGTATATTTCTCATATTAATGAATGTATTAATAATGATATCATATATTCATATATAACTATGTTTATATGATATGTGTTTTGACATATGGTTTCGAAACAGTCCGCATCCCCAGATCCGGATTAGCCGTCGGGTCGATTTCGAGGGCGCGACAAAAGTGGTATGCAATGAATGGAGCATTGTGATAATTAACCGTATGACTGACTTACACGAGGTCTTCGCCACACTATTCACACGGTACTGCGCATGAGAAATCTACGTGCTAAGCATTTTCATGCCATCGGTTCTTTACGCTTCTATGCTCAAGTCAAACAATCATTAAACATATATATGTACATATAAATACTATTCTATTAATAAAAGTATTACATTACTCATCACAACTACATTCAACATATTTTTCCAAACAACATTGCAGCTTACTGCTCATGTGATAATGCAATATTTATATATATAACATTTTATACTAGTTTAACATTCATTCATTTTATCTCAAATATAAAAAAAACACAATAGTTCACATCTTTCCTGCTCCCATATACCAGAATTTTCATCACAACACAATTCACACGTTTATTAATAATTTTCCCTTAAAACGAACCCAACCGAAATTTTTGATGCAGAGGATAATGACATCACCGACATGGTTCCACTGGGTTGCTAGCTGGTTTAACACTTTTAATAACTCAATACAGTCCTGTTGGGCTACGGACTGGTTATTTTTACATTACGTTTTTGTGCGCACTACCAATACTGTCCCGCTGGGCTACGGATCAGTATGTCACTATAAAACATGTCATTTGCAGTATTGTTACATTTATCCTTATTGGTATACCAATCTATCCCTAACCCGAATATGACAGCTAACATTCTCTTAAGGGCATTAAAAATTAGTCATAGTAAAAGTTGCTAAATTATATTCACAAGAATTCCACAATAACACAAGTTTAACCCAATATGCCTACTTTACCACTATGTTAACTATCCGAATAACCCATTTAAAAAAAACAATTTATTCCAAGTTAATAATTATGCACACAAAAGTTACACATAATCTCATAGAAACACTATCTCGCATTTGGCCATAATCCAATCACTTTTTTTTCATTTTAAATCACTTAACACCTGAGTTTTACGCACTATTTCAATTACACCAAACCTTTAACAGATTTGGAAACATAATTTAAACACATACATTGATTCGTACATAGGTGATCCGGAATCACCAGTACCGATCCTATATTCCTCCTACCGTAGTCAAGCTACCGTAGTATGCCGGCCCAGGGCTCCAACACGGATGGGTTTTCATCCCACAAATGATTCATATCATGTTTGAAAAATGGTGAGACTTTTGTTTGGATTTGATTTTTCATAAAAATGTCGAGCTTATGGTCACTGGCAACTTAAATAACTTAAAATGAATGTGAAATGGGTGACCTTGAAGGCTTCAATACTAGCTTGGTAAAATGAGGGCATGAAGGTGTCCTCAAGTTATTTTCTCATTAGGCAAATGACATATAGTCATGGCCAAAAACCGATCTTGTTCAGCTTTAAAAACTAACCCTTAAAACACTTCCTTGGTTTGGTCCAAACATATATCGAGCATTCAAGTGTTCCAATCGCTTTGAAAACATAGCATTTAACCATTTCAATGGCTCGTAAATGACATCTATAAGAATGCCACATCTACCATTAAGAATGCACTGAACCCTAAAGCATGACAAGTATTGACCAAAGGAAAGACATTAAATAGCATTAAACCCTAGTTTGGAAAGTTTGGAACCATAAATGCAGTACCTGTTTCATTTAAGACTGAGGACCACCTGCAGTAGCCCATTAACCAACCTAGCAACCCTCCTCTTCAAGGTTTTGAGGCTTAGCCAAACATCCCTTGAGTTGTCATTCTATAAGGTGGCTTATATAGCCAACCAAAATGTGTGAAATACCAAAAATACCTAAAATACATAATTACAATAGGGACAAAATCGGAATTATACAAAACGAGGTCGTTTTTGAACCAAAACATCGGGAGGATTAAGATGCAGTGAATTTCGCCATCACAGAGAAAATTTCACATGATAGTGAAATTCGGGCTATCATACTAAAATACAAGCATAATGAAATCAATTTCAAGAGCACACCTTCGCCATACGTAATTATGATAGCTAATTTTCGCTATGATAGCAAAATTCGCCACTAGCTTAACCTGTGCATACGTAAATTTTCGCAGGATTGCGAAAATTCAAGCAGATGAATTCAAGAATCCTGCGAATTTTCGCAATGCATAGCAAAATCCTAACCTTGCCTTGCCTCGCTTGCCTCAGACCACTTTCACTTCTCCATTTCATCAATTCCACTTGATATTTCTTCATTTTGGCTTGATGAAATCACCGAGAATTCTCAACATTCAGCACCAATACGACACCAAACCTGAAATTATGATTGAGGCCCGCAAAACCTGCAAAATTACCAAAAACAAACTCGAAACAAATCGCTGGTACTATGGACCCGCATTACGTCAATCGGGCTCAATTCATATGATTAGTGCACAAAAGCACTCAAACCTATCTTTAAATAGACTCAAAATAGCACTTTTTGGGTACTAATCACACCCCCAACCGACACGTTGCTAACCTTTAGCAATGCTAAAAATAATATGGTGATGTACGCCAGGCTTTTTACAAAAAGTGTATATTGTTCAAAAGTGTGTGTATACGTAGGGTTTTGCCTTCAAGATGAACAATTTAGATCAGACAAACCATCATGAGAGAACAAGGCCATATAAGAATGCTTAGGGCAACATCAAGCTTCCAAGTGAAGTCAACCTAAATTTCCACTCAAATCTAAGTGTTCTAAGGTGACCGCTTTGAGCCAATAAGTTGCAAAGCTATTCCTCCCCAACCTGCCTACCGCTGTGGCCTTAACCGTCGATCAACTCTAAATAAGACCAACTACAATTTTATTTCTTCTTTTGATTGTATTGCGGTGATGCAACAGCAAAACTCGACTTCACCAAAGTCCGTGATAACTGGGGCCCAACCCGATGACTCCCAACCACCAAGGTTTCAGTGGGCATCAAGCCAAAAGGATCAACTGACCACAAACTCTACAGGCTTCACCCCGGACTTCGAATGACTTCAAGAATTAAGCACCCACAACTCGCTAAACTCCACCCATCCACCCGTGTAGAGAACACTAAGTCGATGACTCCCAATCAATTAAGGTTTAGGGCATCGGGCTTTAAAGGCTTTCGCCATATACCCTCGGACTGCCCGGGTTTCAAGGCAAAGCATCGACTTTTATTTTTCTTTTCTTTCTTTTTTCCTTTTTCTTTTTGCTTTTTCTTTTCATTTTCATTTAGAAGACTACATTACCTCATTCATCAAAATATAAACCTATTATAGGTCGCACTGCATCTAAGGTCTACTTTGCAAAGTGAAAAGAGGTATATAGCTTCTCAACCTATTGATACAAACTGATGTGCAATGTGTGAATTAGTTAAAGGTGGGTATACAAGGTTGAATACGCTGGAACTTTAATCGACCAAAAACTAAATCATGCATGGAACTGTTATAGCATTAAGGTAACATACAGGGCTTCAATTCTTCAACTAAAGGCAAGAGAAGAAACACAAGATATAGGCACAAAAAGCAGTCTCAAAATTAAAGAAAACTAATTAAGATCGCAGGCATGAATACCCAGTAAAACTAAATTCCAAAAATATGAAAATTACCTCTGACCCGACATGGGAATGAAAAAGCTAGAGGATGGAACGGTACCTCCTCAAACATGGTGGCAGGGGAAGGATCATCCCCAGTTGTTGATGATACTGCAGTTGTCAACATAAAGCAAAAATCAAATGCCAAACATTGATTACTACAAAAAATTTTAAACAACAAGAAACTTAATCAAAACTAAGCAATTAAATTAGTGGCTTCTGCGACAAAGCAGGAACCACCCTTAAATGTGTGGCCTGTGGGACTCAAGGAGGGTCCAAAAGGAGAATTTCCTCGACGCCTGTCGCACAACATAGGCTTAACCTCTATCCATTAACTTTCGATCACCCTTTTATCATTCGATCGGTCTACTGAACCATCAAAAGTATTTAACTATGAATGGACCTATCCATCGCGACTTGAGCTTGCCCGGAAATAGATGGAGTTTGGAATCATATAGGAGGACTTGGTCCCCCTTGTTGAAATTCTTGCCAGTTATCATTTGATCATGCCATTTTTTTTATCTTTCCTTTGTAATCTTCGAATTCAAGTAGGCATCATTTCGTATTTCCTCCAAATCATTGAGATCAAGGAATTCGACCAATCTCTACTTAGATCCATGTTCAGCTTGATTGCCCACCATGCTTTATATTCGATCTCCACTGAAGCAGACATGCCTTACCATAGACTAACCGATAAGTGACATCCCAAGAATTGTTTTGAAAGTTTGCTTCAGAGTTCCACAAAGGAATCAAGCAGCACGACCAATCTTTCGTTGTTGTTCACCACCTTTAATAGAATGGTCTTAATCTCCCTGCAGCAGTTCACTTTGACCACTTGTTTGGAGGATGGTAAGGGTGGCCACTTTGTGTTTCACACCATATTTAAGCCATGAGGTTTTCAAAAGGTTTGTTACAGAATGTGAACCTCCATCACTAATAATGGCTTTCGTACCTCGAACCTAGAAAAGATGTCTGTTTTCAAGAATTCTAAGCACCACCCCGTGGTCATTGGTTTGCAGGATTGTCAACCCACTTGGGACACATAGTCCACCCCACCAATATGTATGTATGACCATAAGATGGGGAAAGGTCCCATGAAATCGATGCCCCAAACACCTAATAGCCTCTCGACCACTGCAATTAACTGGGTGGCACCATATGAAGGCTGATAATTTCCGAGTCTTTGGCATCTATCACACACACTTAAGACATTTGGTGTGCTTTAAACAAGGAAGGCCAAGAGAAAACCAGACTCAACACCCTTCATTGGCTGTCTTCTCGAAGCAAAGTGACCACCACAGCACTCTCTGGCCGGGCAAAGGGCTCGTAATCCCTGTTGTTCTTCCTGCACACACTTCCCGACATTCGATCTCAGACAGATGAAACAAGAAGGGCTCTTCCTAATGTAATAGAATGGATTCTTCGCAAAGAAATACTTCCTATCCTCGTTTTTCCAATCAGATGGAATTTCCGCGAAGCAGGAAATTGGCAATGTGATACATACCATGAGCTTCTTTCCAGCCGCATTAGAGACTTTCTGCGTGAAATTCATCATTGATGGTACAGAGTGTCGCGCTATTGCACCTTGGAAAGATGGTCTCGCCACCACATTCTCTACCCCTTCTCGTTTTTAATTGCGTTAAATTTTAGCGTAAGAACCCATCTGATAAGTTCCTGTTGCATTTCGCCGTCGAGATATTTCAAAGCTGAATGATTTGTAAAATGACTATATCGCATCTAACTGTATGTTCGAAATTTCAGGGAAAGACCATCGCCAAATCACCCTTCTCTCAGAGTAGTATAGTTCCTTTGTGCAAGCTCATTCAAGGTTTTGTTTGCATAATAGACTACATGAGGTTTTCCATCTTCTCTTTGGCCAAGTATTTCTCCAATAGCGAGATCACTTGCATCACACATCACTAAAAGGCAAAATTGCCAATTAGGTGCTCGTATCATCGGTGCAAGGGGTCAAATGGGACTCTTCAACAAAGCTCTCCGCATTCTTTTTTCTCAAACAAATTCTGAAGATCTTCTCAAAGAGCTATGGCGGCTTCAGCAACTCAGAGTCCTCGATGAATCTTCTATAGAAGCCTGCATGACCAAGGAATTGCCTAACTGTTTTTACATTTGTTGGAGATGGCAGTTTGGAAATAAGTTCACTTTGCTTTGTCAACTTCTATTCCCCTGCTGGAAATAATGTGCCCCAAGACACCCCTGATTAACCATAAATGGCACTTCTCCAGCTTACACTGTGTTCTTTTTCATGCACCTCACAGATAGCCTCAAGATTAGTCCGATATTCTTTCAAAATCGCCTCCATATACAAGGATATCATCCATGGTTTCCATTATGCGCCCACCATATCGCAACATACTAAGCATACATCTCTCGAAAAGTGGCCTGGGAGTTGCAAAGACCAAAAGGCATCCTTCAGACGATACAGTTTCAAATGGACAAGTAAAGGTGGCATTTTCTTGACTCGGTGCACCCTATTCTGAAAGTATCCTAATACCCATCCAAAAACAGAATGGGTCTCGTAACTCTCTCAAGAAGTCGATCAATGAATGGCAACGGAAGTGATCTTTTCGTTATCATCAGCTTCCTATAATCTATGCACACCTCCAACTGCAGTAAGACGGGTAGACAATTCTCAATCTCTTTTCATTTTTCACGCTTGTCACTCCCGACTTCGGCACCACCCGGGCTCGGGCTTTCTACCAAGTGCTATCAGATATGGGGTAAATGATACCGACCGAGCAATTTCAAGACTTCAATGCGAACCACTTCCTGCAAGTGAGGATTCAATCCTCCTCTCGTGGCTGCCCAACAAATTTTAGATTCTTCTTCTAAATAAATGTGATAAAAGTGTGATTATATTTATGCCTTTAAATCGAATTTTCCGAATTTCAATGCTTGCTTGTTCCTGGTGAGGTGCGCAAGTTTTGCTCTTATGAAGTGGTCGCACGATGATATCACAATCGACATCGCTATTTTCTTCCAGGAATGCATATTTTAACTCAACTGGTAGGGGTTTGAGCTCTAACTGTTGAGGTTCCTTTGGTTCGTCACCAGTCAATAGAGGTAGAATTTCTATTTTCCTTCTCCAAAGACTCCCGCACTAGTTTTTCATGCATCGAGGTTCTTTGGCTTCATTTCCAAGGCACTCGCATAACTCCTGGTTAACACATCTTGCAATTGCCGCTTCTCATTACCTCTATTCTAAAGAATTGTATCTATTATGCAGACCTCTCTTCTTGGCTGCCTTCCTCCGAGTATGCCTTTACTCCAATGGAAGATATTAAGTTCCCAAGGACATATTCCCAAACGTGAGTTGCATAACTATGATTCTACAGCGATTATGGCATTCTAAGTAGCCAAGAATGGCCTCTCCCAATATGACGGGCACATGATCAATTCCCACCGCAATCGGCTCGTGTCAAGTACGACAAAATCCACCGGATAGTAGAACTCCGTCCACATGTATTAACACATCCTCACGGTCCCTCGTATTTTAACAGATCATCGGCTAGTGACAAGGTGGGATGGAAGTGGGTTTCAAGCCCCAAACCAAGTCGTGCATGGAGTATGGCAAAGGTTCACACTAGCTCCCAAGTCTAATAGTTGCTTCTCTACACTAATGCTCCAATATTAATTGAGATCAGAGGGACATCCCGGTCTTTATATATATTTCAATCGAGTTCAGACTCAATGATAGCACTCACTTGCTCGCTAAAAGGCCTTTTGTTTACATTGAAGCCTCTTTACCGCATACAAGTCCTTCAAGAATTTTGCATAGGTGGGGGACTATGGATCATGTCAAGTGAGAGGAATGTTACTTCACTGCAAACCTCTTAACATTCAGCTCAAGTTAACGGAATTTTTCTTTTTCTGAGAGCCCGGAATGGAGGTACACCGGTCTTCACCTCTTCCTTTTGCCTAATGCTTCCTCCGCTAATCAGCCATCAAAGGAGCCGTTCGGGCAGAGCTCGACTATCGGCCTCAGCCTTTTACCACTTCTCAAAGTCACCACTGCCTCGACTCCCATCAATTCTACATTCGATCATCGTTGAGCCTATTTCATGCACTCCCTTCCCCGATGTTGCCGTGCTCGAAGAAAATTTCCCTTTTTCGGAACCCTGTAGCCGCTGGTCTGACAACCTCGAAATCTCAGAGTGCACACTGTCCAGTTTCCTGTCGAGTGAGCTCTCGACTGCTTCAATTTTTTGATTAGTCTGAACATTCAACACCTCTGTTCTTTCCACAAACGTACAACCACTTTTGCTTAAATTGGGATTGCCTCAAGCCAATGTGAGAAGAAGGTGGAGGCGGTCGCTGTTAGGTCAAGGGAGCTAAACCGCGTCGTGCTCCCGAAGGGCTATATGCAGGGGTTTTGGCTTCATGATAAGCCTGATGATTTCTCCAATCAAGCTATGTGTTTCTATGGAGTATTTAGGGGTGGCTTATTTTGACTCAAGATTATGGCATGCTCTTGACAAGGTTCTCAGATGACTATTTGACCGACAATTAAACAAGATGGTCGAGATGCAAAGTAACTCATTTGATCGCTTGCATTTCAGCACACTTCATTTCCAATTTCCTCCAACCTTCAAGCAAAGGGTCGGGCTTGCTTTCATCCGTGTCTTCTGAAGTGCATAAATGCCTCCCCTTGCGGGTCGACGGCTTCCATTCTTTCACCGATTCGGTTCATCCCAGCCTTTGAAAGTTTCAACCACATAATTCAAGAAATCCATGGCTTCATCCGATTTTTGCTCAAAAAATCACCTCCACACATGGTTTCTAGCAGTTGCTTCATGGCAGGGGACATACCATCATAAAAATGATTCATCAGCATCCATGTATCAAAACCATGGTGTGGACATGCATTGATGGTCTCCATGAACCTCTCCCAACACCGATAATTTCTCATCACATAGCCGAGTAAGTGTGTGACCGTCTCTTCAAACTGCTAATCTTGGTCAGATCTAAAGAATTTCTTCAAAAAATTCAGTTTGAAGATCGCCCAATTTCTAATGCTCTCGCCTCAGTGAATGGGGAGCCATATTTGCCATTCGAGGGCACCCGAATGCCTTCAATCTCAACAATTCCATATCGGTTATACCTCCTTAAAAGTTATGCATACTTCCTCAAAATCCCTTATGTGAGTATGGATTTTCATTTTCCATACCATGAAATGTGTGGGAAGCAAGGGCACTAAATAAGGCCTCATCATAAGCATCCTCAGCAGGAGGTATGATGCAGAAGGAGCACTAACTCTGGGGAGGGTGTATGTGGTCCTCATCGACTGCATGTCATTGATTCATTGGAGTGCCTGTTGACTTTGTTGTTCCTCGTAGAGGATCCATTTGGTCACCGTGCACACCGATTTCACACTTTGCTCAACTGGCACCTACTCTTGCACCCACCCGACATCCCTCTCTATCCTGGCCGCATAAACACCTGTAACATAAAATGAGATAAAACAAAGAACAACAAAGAGGCTCACAAAAGGATTAGTGTTAGGTAAACAAAACTCCACCGTAAAATAAAAACAAAGGCAAGAATCGCTAAGTAAAGAAAACTTGTAATCCTTACAAATCTAAATTCAAAAAAGTGTTAAAAGGTCACTCAACATTTGTAATGTGGATGACAAGTACATATCAACTCATCATCCGTATTCGCACTATCCCTGCAACGGCGCCATTTGATTTGTTACGTGAGGGTGATCCTAATCAACAAAATTTGTATCCTATATTTTCCTCCTATTGCCGTAGTCAAGCTACCGCAAAGATACGGCCTAGTGGTCAAACACGGACGGGTTTTCATCCCACAAATGATTCATATCATGTTCAAAAAAGGCGAGACTTTTTGTTTGGATTTATTTTTCTACAAAAAAATGTTGGAGTTGGTGTCACTAGGCTAACTGAAATAACTTAAAATGAATGAAAATGGTGACTCACACTGGGGTCACTAGTCAAATGAGGCACGTAAGGTGTCCTCTGGCTATTTCTCAAGATAAAAAGAATGACATATAAATATGGCCAAAACTGATCTTTGTCTAGCTTTAAAATCAACCCTTAAACACTCTTATTTGAGTCCAAACATACATCGAAAGATTCGTTGTTCCAATCGCTTGAAACATAGCGATTTAACCTCATTTCCAATGGCTCAGAATGATATCGAAGAATGTCAGCAGCATCTACCATTAAGAATGCACTGAACCCTAAAGCATGACAAGTATTGACCAAAGGAAAGACATTAAATAGCATTAAACCCTAGTTGGAAAGTTTGGAACCATAAATGCAGTACCTGTTTCATTTAAGACTGAGGACCACCTGCAGTAGCCCATTAACCAACCTAGTAAAGAACCCTTCTCTCTTCATGTTTCAGGTTTAGCCAAACATCCCTTGAGTCAGTTATCCCAAAGGTGGTGGCTCATACCAAGAAAATGAGAGAAAGAAGAGAGAAGAGCAAACTTCGACCTAAAAATAAAAGTCGTGGCCGAAGCTTGTCAATCCAGTTAGGTTACAAAGCTATAAGGTGGCTTATATAGCCAACCAAAATGTGTGAAATACCAAAATACCTAAAATACATAATTACAATAGGAACAAAAATGGGAATTATACAAACAAGGTCGTTTGAACCAAACACTAGGGGAGGATTCAAGCATGCAAAGGAATTTCTATGATAGCGAAAAATTTCTATCATAGCTAAATTCTCTATCATGAGAAAATTCAAATTTTCGCATGCACAAGAATCTCGCCATGATAAAGGTACTGTTATGATAGCGAAATTTCGCTAGCTTTGCGAAAAACTGCACAGCTTAATGCAGATTGGTAATAAGTAATCCTGCGAAATTTTCGCAATGCACAGAGAAATCCACAACCCCGCTCGCTTCCGCACGCTTCCCAGATTCACTTCACCTCCATTTCATCAATTCCACTTGATATTTCTTAATTTCGGCTTGATGAAATCACCAAGAATTCTCAACATTCAGCACCAATACGACACCAAACCTGAAATTATGATTGAGGTCCGCAAAACTTGCAAAATTACCAAAAAGAAACTCGAAACAAAATCAGTGGTACTAAGTGGACCTGCACATGTCAATTGGCTCAATTCATATGATTAGTGCACAAAAATCACTCAAAACCTATCTTAAATAGGACTCGAAATAGCACTTTTTGGGTACTAATCATACATGCAGTAATTTTGCACCAAAACCGAGCCATACACACCAATACACATTCGACTACACATGATTCATGCATTAACATACATTGCCTTCCCTTTTTCATGTTAATCCACTTGAGATCAATTAACCAACACCCAAACCAATTTATTTAAAGTTCAAACCAAAAGCACACATGCAGATTTTATATCAACACTTCAAGGTTTGATGACAAAATAAACACAACACTGAAACAAGAAGAGAAATGTGAAGAACAAACCAAAAGAGCTGCTCATTTTTCTCCTATTTCGAATCCTGATTTTTGCTCAGGTTTTATCACCAGCCCTAATCCATCAAAAATACATCACAATCAGAGAAAAACAAAGAAAAAATCAATCAAGATGCTAGGTTTCGGTTAGGGTTGATTTCACCCAATACACCTTCACTCAAGAAAATGAACGGAAAACGAGCCATTTTACCCAAACTTCCTTCACGAAAATAATATCTCTATGAGTCTATTTTCAGTAGAAATTGGAATATCTCATTTGGATCATTACAACTTAACTTATGGCCAAAACACTAAAACTGTACCAAAACAGAGGATAACCCAATAGCTTACCTGTATTTTCACTTCAGTCTCAAAAACAGGGGACTTAGGGTCAAGTTTTCTCCTTGGTACCTTCTATAATTTTGTATTTTTATCTCTTAGGGTTCTTTCCCAACTAAAATCACTCAATTTGGATAACTAATGGCCATGTTATGGCCAAAACAAAAACATGACACAACCCAAATTTTTTTATGTTTCTAGACTCTGTTTTGGTCCATCTCGGAAACACTAACATAGTTGCTCTTTCGACTCGCTTTTGTCTCTATTTTTTAGAAAAATTTCATCCATGATTCTTATTCACCATCTCAATTCTGAATCATCCAATTTGAGTTCAAGAGGCCAAGCCATACAAAACAAAACACGTGGTTTTAGAAAAAAAAAAAAAAAACTTTGACAGCAATTCCCTTCAAAACCTATACATCTCTTTTTATACTTCTTATCTTGGCACCCCACAAGCCAAACAAACAATCCAAAGCAATACAACTCCAATTCAAGAACAAATTACCCAAAGATGGAAGAGTTAGGTTCTCTCGCGGACGCCCCTGCAACCTCGGGTCCGCTGATCACCCGTCAACCTCGCATCACAAGTGGAGGTCAGTTACCCGACGCCACTTTAGGAAAATTCCAGTAGTCTCCTTTGTACGGGGAGCTCTACCCAAATACAGTACCTGCATATACCTGTCCCAAACAGTCCAATATAATCCCAACATGAGTATAACGACCACTTGGGCCCATAAACAATACTCATCACAATATACCAACTATGAATCCACTATATCCAAAAGTTCTAAGAGTTCTAATGTTTTACTCTTATACAACATATATTAAAAATACACAATTTTAATACATGTAAACATCATCAAAGCCACAACTCCAGCTTTCTCTTATCCCCGCCCCTAGGCCGAGCCGTCCCTCTGACGCCCGTACTGTGAAACATCCTCGACAGGGGCGAGCTAATGCTCGCAGGAATCGCCCTAAGTGGGCTACCTCCACCTAAGTGCAATGCAATGTTCCAAAAATAAACACATCCAAGCAAATGCATGATCCTACTCTGGAATGTCTACATGACCAACTCGTGATCCCGAAGTCCACGACTCTTCCCACACTCGCCAAGCCTCAGAAGGAGAATTCATAATTTTGTTAGCTCGCGGGACAACCCTCCGATGTATATATCAATCGCCGCCCGGACACGATATATTATTTTTCAGGACTACTCCTCCGATGAATATCAATCAAGTCTCACGATTGATATTTTTAATTCATATTTAGACTACCTCCGAACCATTTTCTAGACTCATCTCACGCACTCACCCTATAGTCCTAGGGTTCTTAATGCATACGGAATGTGCATGTATTCCACCCAATACGCCTAATCACATGCAAATATGTAAACATGCACATAGCGCCACATAATATCCAATCACACAATCATGTCATGTAATTAATCAATTCAGACATAAAAAATTAGCTCACTGGCACGATCAACACGAGCAATTCGACTCTGAATCACTCGACCAAGACATTTCCACACAAAATATATTTTTGTGTCACTATTCTATGAAAAGTAAACCTAGGTTTTACGGTTCGCACACATTCATTCATCGTTCACTTGCGGAACTCCGCATTTCACGCCATTTCCTTCATTTCATCCAAATCAATCCATGATTTATCACAAAAAACAACATTCAACCACCCAAATCAGCCATGGCAGTCACGCTACTACATTTGGATTTCAAAAATTATCAATTCCGTCCTAAGGTTCGGGATCGACCAACGGCCGCTCAAGGCCTCAATCAACTAAACATTTACATGGTACTTAACCGAAGAATAAAACCTAAGTATCGGTGAAACCCCTACCTCTCGGAGTTCGAGAAACCCCAACTGCACCCACGCGAAGCTCCTTCGCGCAGAGCGCTTCTCCTGTCCCGAAGATCACGACTGTCGGATCGCTCAGATTAGAGAGTAAGCTTGACACCTCACTCTAAAACTGGAATTTTCGATCTACTAAGTCCCCCTTTTCCCACGTTTTTCTTTGATTTATTTGGAGAAAACACGACCGAAAGCACTTATTTGTCATTTAGTTCATTTAATCAAATTTCAAAATGACGCCATGTCCTTCTTTTTCCAGACGACATTCGCACTATATCTACCGGGCCCATTTTCATCATTTCTTACTCATACCACTTATGGCACATGAGTACTTGTTATGTGACTTCGTCATGATTTAAAATCGCTTTTTACTAAGATCTCGACCATATGTTTCGAAAAACGTGTCAACTCCGACTATCTCGGAATTCCACTAAATTTTATGTGCTAGCTAGATTTCGCGAGACAATTTCAACGGTGCAATCCATTTCATCATCCGAGATCTAGAGAATAAATTTTGGATTTTTTTAACCTGAATTACAATTCTCAGAATCAAAATTACGATTTGCCATTTTTCCGTAAATTGAATTTCTCGAGTCTTACATTCTCCTGCGTAAAAAATGAAAATGTGTTAGACTTTCTTAACAATCATGGAGAATCCAAACCTGCTTCTTTCTTAAAAAACCTTCCAATCACTTCCTTTTTCTTCTCTTTTCTTGCAAAACTTTGAACAAATGAAGAACAATCACCAACAATGGCTCTTCTCAAGAACCCATAACCCTAGCTCTCTCCCTATTTCAAAACGTGAAAAATACCCATTCTAAGACGAAGTTTTGGTCTTATCCTCTCATCCATTACAAGGCCTTGTTTGGCTATCTCATTTTGGCTTTCTTTTCTCATTTTTTTTTTCATTTTATTCCTTCTACTTATTCTAATTACACTTCACTCATCAATATTTCTATCACCTAAAACCAATAACATAACGAATGGAATAATAAAAAAAAGAAAAAAGAAAAAAACTAATGGCATAAAATACTATAAAGTAAAATAATAAAACAAGAAGGCTATTTTTGGGACGTTATAGTTTCTTTGCTTGAGGGCAATAAAAATGTCAAATTTGGGGGTATTTGATAGGTGCTTTATCTACATGCTTTTATACCATTAATCACCTATCAATCATATGCTTTTATGGTGTTTTTGAGGGCTTTAATGCTTTAATTTTACTATCTTATAGTTTCAGGTACATTTTGAAGCAAAAGAGAGCAGCTAATGAGGGTCAAAAAGATGAATTTCTAGGTTGTACCATGACCTCCCATGGCTTCAAGCATGATATGGATGGATTATACACCTCGCAATGAGTCCAATATCACCAAATTCAGGGTTCGAACAAAAAAAAAAAAAAAAAAACGGCCTCGTGAAGACAAGGGAGGGTTTTCCAAAACATCATATGCAACATCCCTCAACATTTGTGCATTTTTAGTGTACCTAATGGCCTCCAATGACATCAAGTTTTATATGGATGGATTTTTCACTAACATATTTCCAAATATACTCAAGAACGCCATACTGAGTTCGACAAGAAAGTTATGACCTCAAGAAGTGCAGTCATGACCATAGTCAATTTTCTTGCAAGACCGTTTTTTTTTTTTTTTTAATCCTTGCAGTAAAGTCGCGACTTTGAGACATTGAAGTCGCCACCATGAGATGTTTTTAGCCTATAAAATTTTATTTTTGGGCTGATTTTGGCCTAGTTTTCAAGGGGTATTTAAAGGCAACTTCAAGACATAATTAGAGTTGGAATATAGAGAGAGGGAGGCTCTCCTCTAGGGTTTTCTATCTTGAAGTTTTGTTACATCCTTTAGGTTAGGTTTTCTTTAGATTTTGTTAGATTTAGGTTTGTTTTGTGAAAAATCTGGTTTGTAATCGAAGATTATTGGGAAATACAAACTTGTGGAGTGTAGATTTCAGCTTGGAGCTAGAGATTGAAGTCTTTTGCAGCTTAAACTTTGTTTTGTATTTCTATCTCTTCTCCTTCTTCAATTTCTATAGCTTTATTTTTGTCTTAAACATGATTTTTCTATTTTTGATGGTTGAAATGGTTGGTTCGACATTCTATGTAAAACCCGAGTAAATTTGATTTTTTTTTTTTAAAATGGCAAAACGGTAAATTTTCACTACAATGCAAGCTGTAGACCTGAAATTTTCTAGATCTTGGATGACGAAATGGACCTTGCCGTTGGATTTGTCTCACAAAATCTAGTTACTCAAACGAATTTCGTCAAATTATAAGATAGTCGGATTTTTCACGATTTTCGGGGTGACGGGTGTTTAGTGAACCCCAAAAATGAGATTTTTGAGAAAATCTAGAAAGGTTGAAAATAATTTAAATAAAGTTCATGTAAAATAATTTGAACTTAAACATGGACGAAATAAATTGTTTCGGGGTGAAAACAGACCCGAACAAGTCATGGACACATGACACGACGTGAGCCAAGTTCTTAAGTTATGGATTAGGTTGATAAAAGATAGATTTATGAGAGAAAAGAACTCATTTTTCTACTGTTTGGTTGTGGGAAAGAAAGAGGTGGAGGAAAAGAGCATCCAAACTTTTTTTCAACGATCCATGGAGTTTCGTCGGTCGAAATTCATTGGGCTAAGAACTAAAGTTCATAGCCTCGACGAGGGCTACGCGTGTGTACCAAAAAGGAGGGATTTCATCGAAGATCCAAAGGAGAATATTTGGGGAAAATCAAAGTTTTCGGGTTTAGGAGTGTCTCTAGACCTTCTAGGCCTCTACTACACTCCAAGAGTGGGGTTCCTCCTACTTTGGTTTATTTCCAACCTTAAGGTTGTTTTAAGGAGTTTGGTTTTGTTTCGATGCCCCAAGGTCGTTTCCTTTCAAACCACTTTACCATCTGCTGCAGTCTACAGACCGTGGTTTGATGAATTGATATGTGGTTGTGTATAGTATGTCCCAAAAATTGTTTAAGGACTATTTGGATTAAAAATAATAATCCTGGACTCGCTAAGGGGGTTGTTCGCCTGCTTTTAAATGGCTTTAATGGTCAGTTTTGGTACTTTCTTTTCAGGGTCGACATTTAGAATTGATTTGTGGTTGTGTACAGTATGTCCTAAAAAGATTGTTTAGGGACTGCTTGGATTAAAAAGAATAATTCTGACTGCTAAGGGGTTGTTTGGTTTATTTAACAGCCTTTAATGGCCATTTTTGGGCTCGCTTGTCACGGGCCAGAATTGATTTGGTCAGGTATATTGGCGTCCCAAATTTTGTTGGGACCGGTTGATTAAAAAAAGAAAAAGAATAATCCTGATTTATATGGGCCTGCTTACGCTTTATGGCAAGTTTAAGTTTTGTTTAGCCTGTTTTATCATTAGTTTAAGGCCGCTGGGCAGGGGTGGGTCGTTTTTTTTTGTCACTTTATATGTCACATCGTTGCCTTAAGAGTTAAACTTGTTAGTACTTGATTTTGTAATAACACATTTGGGTTAATTGTTGTTTGATGAATGTTGTTATATGTGTGCTTATATATTGATATTGAACTAAATGTTTGTTTTCGGGAGATGGCGTATGTAATATAATCGCCCATGATACATGGTAAAAATGTGATAATTTTAAATTGTCCATATGCATTCATCACATATGTGACATGACATTGACATGCAAATACACTAAGACAGATATGAACGGGCACATCGCATTTCATGGGTGTGAGTGCATGGTTGAAATCAAACACCCCATTTGGTGATTGATGAGTGGGCTTGGTACCTTTAGACAAAGTCCAACAGAGTCACACTAGTGCATTAAATGGAAAAAAACTTGCGTCAAGTAATAGCAAGAAAGGCTAGACACTCCCTCGAGTGAAAGACCCGGTACTGGTTCATACACTATAACGGTGAAAGTCCAAAAAGTGTAGGAAGGCATACGGAGCCTGTGGTGAGACCCCAAAATTTTGCTTCATGAAAAAGACACATGGTTTTGTATATGAAATGACCATTCAAGGTTTAACATCAAAAAATGTTTTTGGTTTATAAACAAATGATTTTGTTTCGAAAATGATCATTGGATGTAATTCATCAATGATGGATTTTATTACACATTGGCATTACATTGTGTGGTGGGAGTCAGTAAAGTCTCGGGTATGGTGTATGAGTGAGTCTCATCTCATTTCATGGCATGGCATGTAGAATTCCAACCTAGAATTGCTTATTCTTGCTTGGAATTGTTGATGTGAATGTGGAAAGTGTCCAAGGTGAACATTGCATGTTCACTTAGGTGGGGAGTGGCCTTTGTAGGAATTACTCTATTGGGTGTGGCTCACCTTACACGGGATAAGGTTTCGTATGGACATGCGCCGTGGGCGGCTCTTTACCCGTTGGGTCGCGAGAGTGAAGAAATCCAGCTTGTGGCTTTTTCATTATTTTTGCAATATTTTTGGAGTAAATAAATTTTGGCATGTACCTTTATGTAAAAGAGTTGTAATTGAACTCATATGGACTATTTTTAATATGGTCTTACCTCTTTTAATATGAATGTTTATAAATGGGCTTGATGTAGCTGGAGTTTTACTCATAAATGGACCTGGTGTGGTCATTGTGTTATATTGGACCTCAGATGGGTCATGTTATTGTACATTGCACAGGTTGAGGTTGGATAGAGCTCACCGTATAAAGGAGACTCTGTCTGATTTTGTTAAACTATGGATCCCAGTAAATGGGACATAACAGTGTGGTATCGAGTTACATGATATCCATGTGTTTTCATGTCGACGGGTGATCAACTGACCGGATTTTAGAGCCGTCACATTCTATAAAATAAGTTATTGATGTGATGTTTGGTTCATTTAATATTTAGTTTGGCTGATGTTGTATGCTTGATATGTTATGTTTGTGTTAGTTATTTGGAATACTAAGGTTTTCGTTAGTTAATTGCGGTCGGTGAGTTAGGTCTTTCGATCCTTTTACCGTAGTATCCTAGCGACGCTCGATTAAGCCTCAAAATCTGGTCCGCACTCTCTTAAGGCGTGGTTAATTAATTAGAATACCACTCAACCTAGTTAAAGAGACTCCAGGGAATTAGAAAGTCTATACTAGGCTGATTTCCTCACGTGAGGAACACTAAACATTAAGGAGATTGCAAGGACGAATAGACCAACTGAGTTTAGTCCGTAGCTCTATTGCAAAGGGATGTAATCAGACCAATAGAGCCCCGAGGAAATATGCTTTGAAAAGTCATCGTTTCGAACACCTAGGAGGACATAACTGTGAATAGGTGGTTAGTGTGAGAAAAGACAAGGAACACGAAAGTGGGATCCTTCTACCGTGTCCTCGAACAAAATAAAGTCGTAATTCATTCAGCCCGTGCCTCATATAGGTGAATCACTCAACATCATTGAAGATAACCAACCTTAGTTCCTTTATAAGTAGTTTTCACCCGGTTTTATTCAATTACTATAGTTTTCACAAATCATTCCTGTTTTTGTTAGTTTTATTTTTATTAGTTTTTAGAACTTTTCTCAAACCATTTAGATACTCAGATAGTGAACTAAGCTAATAATGTAAGTTTAGTCCACCAAAACCTACAAATTTCTCGTGGGAACGATCTCAATTCATAATTGAAACCACTTTATTACTTCAGAAACCTATGCACTTGTAGTTACAACAAAGGACCAACAGAACTCCCTAGAAAAAATGCCTTGGAAAAGTATTGCCCTATCTACCTGGAAGAATGTAACTGTGAATAAGTGAATAGTGCGAGAAAATATAAGGGGGAACACGAGAGTGGGATCCTTATCCCCTGTCCTAGGACCAATTCATGTCATAACGCATTTAGCTCGTGGCACATCAAGATAAGTCACTAAGCATCATTGAAGATTTACTAAACGGAGGTCTCCCACTTCCCATTTGACTCATTTGCTCAAAGATTTATAACATTCTTGTTTTTTTATCTTTGTTTTTATTATCACTAAAATTTCACTTCATTATATCATTGGTCGCTCAGATAGTAAACTAATCAAGTAGCCGGGGTACTCAATCCCCCATAAACCAATACAATCCTCGTGGGAATGATTTCAGTTTATAATTGAAAACCACTTATTACTTCAGACTGCACTCAAAGGGTTTAGGTCGCCATTTATATGCTACACACCGCAAACCCAACAAAGTTTCGCGCCACTCATTGGGATCCTAACAGTTTTTGCACCATATAGTGGATTCTAAACGGTTTTTTGGTGTTTTGATTGATATTCTAGCAAAAGTAAAGTTTTCTAATTTGAGAAAAACAATCTTGGTGAATCCTGCATTAATTATTTTCTTTTAGTTTGTTTTTATTTTCTTTTTATTTTGTTTCCTAGGTGTTTTGGTGATTTAAGGTACCTATCTTTATGCATAGAAGGCCAACATAGGAGGAAATCGCCGGAATGCAAGCACAAGCCTCTATGAGCCAACAAGCTTATGATTTTGAAGAGGCACATTATCTCAACCATAATAATGAGGGTTACTTCTTTCAACCTCACTACAATATGCCAAGCTACTATCATTCGGGTTGGAGGACATATGAGGATTTCTCCTATGGAAATCCAAGTATTCAAAGTCAAGAAGGTTCAAGTTCCAACTATCAAGAATAAATCAAGCAACCATCTTTTGATGAGAAATTTCATGCCTGGTTGGAAGAAACTAAGAAGGAAAATGACGTTTGAGAAATGCGGTTGGCAAACATGGAAACAAACATGGACACCAACATGATAGCAAACATTGACACCAATTTTACAAACCTAACTAAAGACATGTGTGCTACCATAGATAGATTGGGAATACAAGTTGCAGAACTAGCAAAAGCTATAAAGGAACAATCTTCAAGGGAACTCTCGAGTGACTTAAAGAATGATGACATACGAGAGTATGAAAGCGTAACTTTGAGCCTTGAGGAGTAACTTTCGAGCTCGACATCGGTTCAGGACAAGGACAATGAGCTTGCTATTGAGGAAGAACCATTATCGAAGACAATGCAAGTTGAAGAACAACATCCATTGATAAAAATTAAAAATGTTTTGGTTGGGGTTGACAAGTTCAATTTCCCCATTGATTATTTGACTTTGGGCATGGAAGTGGATCGATAAGTCTCATCTATAGAAAGACCTTCCAATGCCACAATTCAAATGTGGATTGATGCCAAACATGGGGAGATGACATGTTTGTTGGTAAGGAAAAAGTGAAGTTCTACCTCCACCAAAGCATACCACTCACAAATGAGGAAAGGTGGATGTGCATTAAGATAGAGAGCTTACTTCTACCAATTAAAGAGTACACTCCTATACTCCTTCAAGAGGAAATTCTTGAAGGATTTGGATTAAAGACCAACTCTTTCCCTACCTAAGAGTTGACATTCGAGCTTACATCGCATAGTTCGGAGGTGGAGAAGCTCATCCTTGCGAGCGATGAGGATGATAAGGGAGTATTGACCATGATGGATAAAAGGCTAACCCAAAGCTCTCAAACTTCTCCAAAGAGTCTAGCTGGACTCTAAAATCGGAGTAGTTTAGAGGCAACCTAAGCAAAATAAGGATCTCTATACATTTGTTACTTTAGTTGTTTTGTTTTTTTTTTAGTATGTTTTGCATGTTGATTTTGTTTTTTGTGTTTATGATAGTTTTAGTTTGTCTTTTTCAAGGCTTTGAAGTTGCCTTCATATTTTGGGAGACTTGAAACTTTAAGAGAAACTCAAGTGCTTAATGTAAACCATCTACATCCAAGTAGAGCATATTTTGGAGGTTTTATCAGGGCCCACCTCAACCTAAGCCTAATAATCACACTTGATCATCTAGGGGAGTCCTCTGTTCTTACCATATTTCATGCATTGAGGACAATGCATATTTTAAGTTTTTTTTTTTTTTTGTGGCAGGGAAGGGGGTCTTTTCTTAAAATTTTCCATCTTTCAATTATCCTATTCTTAGTGTTTTCTTTTAGTTGCTTTTATATGTTTTCAGTTTTTAGGTTATTTTTTTTAGTTGAGCTTGTTTTGGGACAATAGTGATGCCTATGATGAATATTGATTGAACTTTTATTTCACATGAAGAAATTAGAGATAGATGAACTTAAAATATAACGGTTTGACCTTATAGTTGACTATTTAGACAAAAGCTCTTATCACTTTGAACACAAGTCATAGTAACCCTTTTGGTCAACATTGCTTGGTTTAGAGAAGAACTAGGTGATCACCACCTATTTAGATCTCTAAAGACTCTAGAACTTGTTCAATTATCATTTGAGATAAAATTCTAGATAACATGACAATTAGGAAATGATATAGGCCATCCTTTGATCCGTTGAGCCTTTCTAGCTAACATTTTTGTGCATATATCCGTAGTCACCCAAATTGAGCCCTATTAGCCATTTTCTTTCTAGGAAAGCCAAGAATGAACACCTTGAAACCATTTTCTGAATATCTTTAAGCCAAAGAGCCTTTATATACCTTAACATGTTGTTTTCAATGCTATATCTTGTGAAGACATGTGGTATGAATTAGGAGGTTGGTTGAAGTATTGTGCTAGAAATGTAAACCAGAGGAGGTTTAGGATAGAAAAAGAAAAAAAAAGTAGAAAAAAGAAAGGAAAAGAAAAGAAAAGAAGAGAAGCAAAAAGAAAGAATAAATCAAGGAGGAGATGTTTGACCTTGTAGCCTTCCTACCTTGAGTAAGTAAGTTCTTATGGGTGTTCTTCACCTAGTACCCTAAGGCCAACTGGTTTGGGAGTTGCTAACCTAAAGCACGTTAAAGGTAGGTAGAAAGCTTAAGAGGGTTGAACATTGCACTACTCCATACCTTGTGGTTACAAACAAAAGAATAAAGCTTCTTAGTTGTCTTGTGAAGATGGTGAAAATCAAACAAGTTTGAGGGTGAATTGAGATGGTTGATGCAAAGATATGGGGGAAGCTTTTGAGACTCAATGATGTTAAAAGTCTCTATGTTTAAGGATGCAAAGGAACAAGTAAAGAGGAAATGTGTATGTTTTGGGTAAACTTAAGCCTAAATGACTATTCAGCTACCCTTTACCTAAGTCATACATTACAAGTTATTAAAGACCTATTTGATCCTAAGGGTTGTGAATTTCCTACTGTTGGGTGTGAAATTGCATATCATTTGTGCACATCTTATACATTCATTTTGAGCTTTTAATGTGAATTTCACACCTAGATCATGTGAATTTGTCATAATTCCCCTCTCTACACATTTTATAGAGATCATAGTGAAGAACAAGCATTTTGGAGCAAGAAGCAAGTAGAGAAGGCAAAGAATTACTGATATGTCGCGACCTGAAGACAAAGCACTTGAGATATAAGCACTGACATGTCACGTCATGGAGTCATATGCCAGAATGATAGACACTAATATGTGGCGACATCGGATTCACATGCCATGACATGGAAGCAAGAAAAAGCAAGCCATCAATACTGATATGCCACGACATTGGAATCACATGCCACGGCATCGCTGCCTAGTTTTGGAAAGTTATCATTTTCGACCCATCTTTCAAGCCCCATTTTCCTAAACTTCTATATAAACTCTTATTTTGAGGTTTTAAGGGTTCGAACTTTGAGGAATGAGGCTTGACATTCTAGGGTTTTCCCTTCTTCACCTTAGAACTAATATTTTGAGTATATTTGTTAGATTTAGAGTTCTTTAGTGAAAGACTTGGTTTGTAATTGATTATTGCTAGGAAGCATAACTTTGTGGAGTGTAGATTTAAGCTTGGTTCTTGGATTTGAAGATATTTGCAGCTTAACCTTTGTTTTGTATTTTCATCTCTAATCCTTCTTCAATTTCAGTAGCTTATGTTTGTTGTTAACATGAATTTGTGGGTTTTGATGGCTAAAATGATAGGTTAAACATTGCATTTGGTTATCAAATTTGATGTAAGATTCCTCTATTCTTTAGTTTGGTTGGATGTTTTATGCTTGATTTGTTGTATTTGGTGTTAAATCTTTAGAATACTATGGTTTTGGTTAATTGATACATGCCGAGATTCAGGTTTTCGATCACCTTACTAGGATATCCTTGGTGACGCTTGGATTACACCCTAAAATCTGAACCCGAGTCTCTTAAGGTGTGAATCAATTAATCGAGATTCGAATTAACTTAGTTAAAGAGGCTTAGGGAATTAGGAAGGCCTAGTACTTAGCGGATTTCACTAGGAGGGACATAAGTGAGGATTGCAGGGCGTAGCGTGACCAATCTGAACTTAGTCCGAGTAGTTCTATTGCGAAAGGGGCGTAATTGTGACGATAGAGCTCTCAGGAAAAATTGCCTTTGAAAGTATCCACATTTGTGAGATTAGAAGAGCGTAATGTGGAAGACAGGTGGATAATGTGAGAAAATATAAGGGGGAACACGAAAGTGGGATCCTTATACCGTATCCTTGGACCGATTTAAGTTATAATTCATTCAACCCAGGCTTTATCTAGATGAATCATTAGGCATCATTGACGATAACCAACCCTAGTTCCTCTCTAAGTCGTTTTCTCTCAGTTTTATTCAATTACTTCAGTTTTCACAAATCACTTATTGTTTTTGTTTATTTTTGTTTTTATTACTTTTATAATTTCATCTCAAATCATTTAGATGCTCATATAGTAAACAAATCCAGTAGCCAAGGTACTCAATCCCCCATAAAACCTACAATCTTCGTGGGAACGATATCGGTTCACAATTGAAAACCACTTTATTACTTGTGACCCGTGCACTTTCAGGCTTAGGTTGCCTCATTTTTATAGACACACATTGCAAACCTAACAAGTCTTTGGCATATTAAATGGGGACTAACATGTCTTTGGCGCTATGCCAGCAACCTTGTAAAACTCGTGAAAATTTTAAATTTAAAATTTTTAGAAAAAGGGCAAAACGGTAATTTGTTAGAATAGTTTTGTAGGGAAAGCTAGGATTTTTCTAGATGTCGGATGAAAAAATAGATTACACCGTTGGAATCATCTCATGAAATCTAGCTACCCAGTCAAATTTCGTTGGATTCTGAGACAGTCGAAATTTTACGTATTTCGAGGCATCGGGTGTCCGGTGACACATGGCAAGCCATGTGTGTGACACATGCATGGAGGGTGCAAGTAGTATAAATAGGTCATAAAATATTCGTAGGAAAGGGAGGAGAGAGCAGGAAAGGAAAAGATAAAAGGAGGAAAGAAGAGAAAAAGAAAGAGAAGAAAAATGAGGAAAAAGAAAAGGAAGAGGGGGAAAGGAAAGAGGAAAATGAAGGAGTGTCGCACAGTGAGCAGACCCGGATGGCGAAGAACCCGGAACTGCGCTATAAGAGGTAAGTTTCCTCCTACTCCAGTTATTTTACGCCTAGGGGCCACGTAATGGCCTAATGGTTTCACCCCATTTCAGGGCGAATTTAAGATGTGTGTGGTTCAGTTATTATTGTGTGACGGTCAAAGACAAATTTCACGGGGTTTCGGGACTGTTCGAGACTGAATACTGTGTTCCGAGATGGAAAAATCCTGAGAAGAATGGCAAACGGGGGTGTGCCTAAATTTCCGCACACCCTTGCGAATCGGCCACGTCAAATTTGAACGACCATAACTTTCTCGTCCAAACTTCAATTCATGCGTTCTTGGACTCTACGGAAAGCTTGTTGAGTCTAGAATTTTATAAGATGAAGTTCTCATCCAAAATGTGGGTTGGGTCACGGACAGTTGAGGAATGGTCCGTTCTGGTTTTCGGAACCGATTTGTATCTAAAATGCTTAGGGCTACGTATGGCCTGAGCAGGGAATTGTGTGTTGGATGTTTTGTGCAGTATTTACAAAAGTTGGACTTTCTGGACTAATTCTAGATTATTTTTGAAGCCAAGCATGGCCGGATTTATGGTCGGGAATGGCAATGTGTGTTATTGTTGTAAATTGAATAACGTGTTGAATATGTGAAATTATGTGATATATGTGTGATAAAAATTGAAATAATTATATGTATTAAATATAATTTATCCATGTAATTAATAGATATATTTATGACGTAGCGTACATGTAGGCATGATAGTAGCCATTTGCATTGCATTTTACTCTGGGACATCGTCCGAGTCAGTGTGAGTGCATAGTTGGGGAGTTCACAGCATAACGGTGGTAGATAGTATAGTTAAATGCGACACAGTGTTTGGTGATCGATACCTGTTGTGAGGTTATGATTTGATGACATTGTGTTGGTGTTGATGGTGAGCTCGATGCAAAATGGGACAACGTCCAAATTGAGGCTTACGATTGCATGGCGTGAAAAGTATGTGTGTAAATGGGTGAAACAAGTAGGGATAGACATCCCCTCAGGTGAAAAACCTGGTATATGGTTTAGACATGAAACTGTCGGTGAAATCCCATAAAAAAAATGTTGTATAGGCATGCGGCATCTTTGCGGTGAGAACACAAATCCGTGGCCACAAATGCATAACACGATTATGGTAAGGAAATAAGTAGGCATTGAAATTTATCTAATGTGTCTCTAGAATTACAAAACAAAAGCCTTTGTTTTGGAAAAAGGGGTCGGGACGCCCTTGACGATTTTTCACACTTAGCATATGCGGATGGGAGAGTCGGTGAGGTTCGGGTTTAGTCATGAGGAGCATCTTTGCGTTCATGACATGTAGACGTTCAGGTACATCAAAGTATAGGTACTTGAATCGTGTAGGTGTATGTATTGGCATTGCATGTTGCATAGGTGGGGGGAGTAACGGTGGAGATATATCTATTGGGCTTGCTTTCGCCCCATCGTGGGACCGCCTTTCGGTACCTGAAGCGAAGCTCCTTTGAGGCCGTGAGTACGAAGAAGGCCGAGTTGTGGCCTTGAGAAGTATTTTTGTAAAATATATTAGAATAATCTAGTTTTAATATACTTTGGCATGTAAAAGAGTTGTACATCAAACTCTTGTAAAATATTATAAATTTGTATATTTGTAAGAAAAATATACAGAAAGGTGACCACGAACATTCCGCGGGTTGACGAGTTGTCAACTAGACCCTCGGATTTTGGAGATACGGACCCTCAGGTTTTGGGGTGTCACAAACCTAACAAGCTTTTGGCGCTGTTATCGGGGATTCTTAACTATTTTTAGTGTTTAGATTGATATTCTAGCAAAAGTGAATTTTCTAATTGTAGAAAAACAAAACAAAAATTATGTGTTTATGAATATTGCTTTATTTCTTTTAATTTTTTTTAGTTTGTTTTTATGTTTGTTTTTACTTTGTTTTCTAGTTGTGTTTAGTGATTTTAGGTGCCCATTTTTATGCATAGAAGGCTAACTTCTGAATTATTGTTGCTTGATCCGGAAATTGAAAGAACACTATTCAATTTGAAAAGAACCAAGGCATATAAATTCAAAATGGAAGAGCAGAATAGTGATAAATACAGTGAGGGCCACTTTGATTTGAATGAGATACCTGGAATAAGGGAACTGACATTGGGAGATTGTTGGAGACCACTATTAAATGAGAACTATTCAAGGATTCAGTACCAAACAAATGATGCAAAAAAATTTGAGTTAAAGCCTGCTCTAATCTCCATGGTTCAGCAACAACAGTTTAGGGGAAATCCTTCGAAGGATCCTAATGGACACCTTTCCAATTTTCTGGAGTTGTGCCAAACAATTAAGATGAACAGAGTTGACCACGATGTAATTAAGTTGAAGCTTTTCCCATTCTCTCTACGGGATAAGGCGAAGAGTTGGTTTCACAACTTGATGCTTGGATTTATAAATAGATAGGGGGAATTGGTCGAAGTCTTTTTAACGAAAATTTTCCCACCCTAGCTCATGTCACAACTCAAGGAAAATGTTGCCCAATTTCGGCAAGGTGACTAAGAGACATTGTATGATGTGTGGGATAAATTTGGAGAATTATTGAGAAAATGCCCACAACATGGCTATGAGTTAAGTGCTCGGGTGCAAACCTTTTACGATGGGCTTAATTATTCAACAAGAGCATTGGTGGACGCGGCTTATGGAGGATTGATTACAACAAAGACCGTGAGGGAAGCCAATTAATTATTTGAGAAGTTAGCGAAAAACAATTATCAAGCACCTTTGGAGATAAGTGTGAGAAGAAACCAAGGAGGTATTTTGGAGTTGGATAGAATATCTTCATTAGAAGCTAAGTTTGAGGCTCTAATGACAAAGTTCAATCAACAAACTCTAAGGGAGCCGACAATTGGTGAGATTGCGTATATGCAAGCACAAGGGGAAATGATGGCTAATCCCCCATTCCAAGTAGAAGAATCAAATTATGTGAATAATCGAGGCTATACGTTTCGGCCAAATAATAATTTACCTTCACATTACCACTTGGGATTGAGGAATCATGAGAATTTATCGTATGGGAATCAAGCTATAGTTCCCCCATGAACCCACCAATTGAGCACCATTATGGCACCTCTCGGTTTTCAAAATCAAGGAGCTTGGAGCTCCAATTATCAAGGGAATACAAGACAGCCTGGTTTTAATGAACTCTTACTAGCGATAAATGACATGAAGAAAAGCAATGACATAAGAGTCACTCAGCTGGAAAACGGTCAAGCTAACATGAGTATTGTGATGAAGAACTTGGTGAACATTCAAGCAACTATGGGCACTTATGTGAAGAATTTGGAGACAAATCAAGCAAGGATCAATGCGATTGTGAATACTTTAGAGACTAAAATAGGGCAATTAACCCATGCTATCAACCAAAGTTCTTCAAAGTCTTTTCCAAGTGAGATAGAGAAAAATCCCAAACAGTGTATGGCTATTACTATAAGGAGTGGAAGAGAGCTTGATGATTCTAAGGAGGAGAAGAAAAAAGTAGATGTCGAGAAAAGAATGTTGAGAATGAAAGGGAGAAAGCTAGTTCTGAAACAAATCAAGAAGAGATAAAGGTGGATGCCAAAGAAAAAGTCAAAAGCAAGATGAGGTTGTTTCTAGAAGAGTCACTTTTCCCAACAAACCTCTCATTTATACTCTACCCTTACCCTTCCCTCAAAGATTTCAAAAAGCCAAGCTTGATAAACAATTTATCAGATTTCTCAGCATCTTTAAGAAATTGGAGGTCAATATTCCATTTTCTGATGCCCTTGCTCAAATGCCGAATTATGAAAAATTTATGAAAGATATCATGAGCAACAAGAAGGATTTAGATTTAGTTGGGACAGTCAGTTTATCTAAGAATTGCAATTCCATAATTTAGAGGAAACTTACAGAAAAGCTGAGAGATCTTGCGAGCTTCACCATTCCGTGCGTAATTGGTGAACACACCTTCAAGAAAGCTTTATGTGACTTAGAGGTTAGCATAAATCTTATGTTGTTGTCTATGGAAAAGAAGCTGAATTTGGGAGAACCTACTTCTACTGCTCTATCTCTCCAAATGGCTTATCGTTCCTTGACTTACCCACAAGGAATAATTGAAGATGTGCTCATTAAAGTAGATAAATTCATTTTCTTAGTCAATTTTGTTGTCCTTGACATGGAGGATGACGATGAGGCACCTTTGATATTGGGTAGGCCATTCTTAGCAACTGGGGCGAGCTTTAATAGATATAATGACTTTATTGGTCTTTTTAGAAGCCCCTTAGGTGCCTTATTATTTTGTTGTTTGCTGTTAGAGCAGTTTGGGACCACTCTTGGTTTTAGCCCAGTTGGTGTAGATCTGTGTGATCTTATGCTGGTTTTTAAGGTCAGCCAATTCTTCAAGTGAGTTCCTTCTTTCCTCTCTTGTTTCCACACTTTTTGTTTCACTTCATTGTTCTGTTAAGTTGTTGTGAACTCTCTGAGAATCTTGGCATATTTAGCAAACTCCATTTTTGAAGCTTGGGGGAGTTTTTTTTATGAGGTTGAGGTGTAAGTTTTGGAGAGGGTCAAGTGTGGGCTAGAAAACATGACAAGTGTAAGGTGGAGATTACTTTAGAAGTTTGGCTTGGAGAAGAGGCAAAGATGGTCTTTTTCCTTTGTGGGAGCAATCCCACATCGGAAAGAAAGTGAAGGGAGAGGCCTCCCTCTCCCTATAAAAGGGGACCTTTCCCCTTGGTTAAGAAAGGAGAAAAGACCATGGGCTTTTCCCCCCAAAGAGTGGAGGTGGTCCTGGCTTTGGAGGTGGTCTCAGCTTAGAAGACGACCTTGTCCTAGGGAGCTATCCTTCAATCATGTAAGTTCCTTAACTTTCTTTTTCATTAAAAACTCCTTTATTTTTTTTATAGTCATTTAATTTATGTCTTTTGAATATATTATTGTCATTCTTATGAGTATATTGTTGTTTTTTTATTTATTTAATCAAATTGGTTGTTGATGTTTTTTGTTATTTCATAATTCAATTTATTTTTCTTAACCAATGAACCATCACTTACCCTTAATTTATTTAAATTACCAAATTTTAAAATTACAAATTCCTAATTTCAAAATTTAAGTGCCTTAATTTCAAAATTCAAAGTACTAATTTCAAATTCCAAGCGCCCAAAATTGTTCTAACAAATTTCTAATTTATTCAAGTTCCTCAACTTCCAATTCAATTTTCTTAAGTTTCCAAAATTCCTAATTTAAAATTTCTAGTGCCCTAATTTCAAAATTCAAGTCTCTCAATTTCCAATTTCAAATTTTCAATTTTTCAATTTTCCAATCGAAAATTTACAGGTGTCTCAATTTCAAAATTCAAGTCCCTCAATTTCCAATTTCAATTTTTCAAATTTCAAATTTCAAATTTCAAAATTCCTAATTTCAAAATTCCTAATTTCAAAATTCAAATTCCTAATTTCAAAATTTAAGTCCCTCAATTTTCAATTTCAATTTCTCAAATCCCAAATTTAAAAATTATAAATTCTCAATCTCAAAATTCAAGTGCTCTAATTTCAAAATTCAAGTCCTCCAATCCCCATTTTCAAAATTTCAAATTCTCAATTCCTAAAATTCAAGGTCCCAATTCCAAAATTCAATTTCCTAATTTAAAATTTTCAATTGCCAAAATCTCGATTCCAAATTCCAAATTTTCAAATTTTATTTCCATATCCCCAATTTCCAAAATTTCAATTCAAACTTTAATTTCAAAAATTTCAATTTTAAATCAGTTGTTAAAAATTCTAATCACATGATTAATTCTACAATTCTAATAAAATGAAATCTTGTGGAGTTAGTTTGTGTAACAAATAAATGGGCTTAGGTGGGGTTCGACATCTCATGTATCAGTTTAATAAATAATTAAGTACTGGATTTGTAACAAGTTCTCTAATTTGATTATGAAACATCTTATATTTTTTTTATTGAGCTAACATGGTTTCAATTGCCAAGGCTCTCATTTTGCAGCTATTGTACATATTCTTTTTCCTATTTATTTATTTATTATATGCTTGAAAGTACTCTCTTATTATTATTATTATTATTGTTGTTGTTGTGTGTTCTTAGTATTCATAAGTCGATTAGCTAAAAGCCACATTTTCTTTAGTTTGTTTAGTAGAAATCCGACTTTAGGGGATTAAAGGGCTATTACAGCTTGCCACCACACTTTCCCGAAAAGTAACCTGACTTTCAGACTTAAACTCAGTTTTTTTAAACTTGTTTTTTTTTTCCATCAAGAGTCACAATTAGGGTTTTTCTTTCTTGTTTTGTTTTTGTTTTGTTTTGTTTTTTTTTAAAGAAAGTGACGTCTCCAAATCGTATTGAAAATAATTTTTCAAATATAGAAACGAGTTTTGTCTTTTAAGTGAGAAATACATAATAGTAAAAAATTGCAGGATCTACAATAAAAAATTGAATTTAGAAAAATTTAAATGCAGATAAACCGATTTAAAGGTTTTTTGCAACCAAGTACCCACCTTAATTTTATATAAATATAATGTTTAAAAATAATTTAATCTGCCCTTGAGATCAAGCTCTAAGTGTATAATTTAGGAGGGCTGAGGGTTGAGATTTTCAGTTTTAAGGGATGTGTTATAGGGGTTATTAAAAGTGAGGTATAAAAAGTTTTATAAGTCCTTTCGGGGGTTTCCCTTACTCTATATGACCCTTTTTAAAAAATAAGTACAAATTAACATTAATTAAACATTTTGTGAGTATAATCATGAATTCCCTTAATGCTAGTATAACGTCCTAAACAGTCAAATTAGAAAAAACAGACAAGATAGCATAATATCAAAGATGCGGGCGACCATGATCATATATGTAAGGAAAGTTTATTATTCAAAAGAAGAAGATAAAAATTAGAAAGCAATTGTTTATGGTATGTGGCATTGTAGTGTCTAGAATCTGGGTGAAATATTCATAATCCCAACTTCTCCGAAAGGGATGCATCTAGATTTTCTAGCCTATATACCATGATCAAAATTTAAAATATTTTTTGGGCTATAAGATTTCAGGAGAAACCCCTTTCGGGATGTTCCCTAAAGTTTTAAAATTATGAAGTGTATATAAATAAAGATAAGTAGGATCAAAGAAATATTAAACAAGTTTCATTGATAAAAACACACCTTTATACAATAGAAGGAAGAAAGCTTGAGCTAAAAGCTTCTGGAAAGCTTTGGGTGAAAGCTTCTGAAGTATATCACAAGAGAAGATGAAAGGGTTGAGAGTGGAGAGAGATCTTAAGAGGAAGGAGGGCTTTGAGATATTAGAATGAGAAGTTCCTCCAAATATATAGAGGAAAAAGAGATCCCCAGAGTGAAAGGATAAGGATAAGAGATAAGTATAGGATTGGAGAATATGATCCCGGGTACTCATTGAGCCCCATCATCAAATCAAAACTTCAAGCTATTTCCTTTTACAATAGATAGAGATAAGGGAAAATTTGGATATGCTGGGTATCTGATAAGATTGCGATAGATGGACAGTCGCATTTGTCCTTGTTAAGGGAATCTTATTAGAAAATGGTCTAAAAAGATAAAAATACAGTTGTCCTTTGCTTTTGTCAAAGTTTTCGTTTGCTTTTAGCCTTCTACTATACAGATGTCTTCTGCTTTTCTTCTGTTCTTGTCAAATCTTGTCGAAAGTCTTCATTTCATGGTAAATCTTTATCTTCTTTTCTTAGGCTGTTAATGGATCTTAGGCTTTCTAACTCTGCTTCTTTGCGTGAATCCTTTTTAAGGATTTTAGCAACCTGTTGTGTTATCCAAAGTAAAAGACTTTTTGGGAAAACCTCGCCTGTAGTTTTGACATGTCTTTACAAAATACTTAGTTTAGGGATTTGGACTAGGTTCATCAAATTGGCCTAATGAACTAGGCTCTATTAGTTCTTTGAACTGGCCTAAAGAACTAGGCTTTATTATGAGTCTCAATGTCAAAAATATTTGGATGTTCTAGTTTGAATTTCTTCCTTTCAGAGGTTGTGTTCTTCAATTTTATTTCTATTTCGTACATTATATATATTATATGTGTATAGTTCTTCATAATTTGAAAATCTGTGGGATCTATCCAATTTTTTCTCAGTATTTCTAACTCTTCTCTAGTGATGTCTTGTTTTGGAGGGGAGGAAAGTGGAGGAAAATCATGTTCTAAATTTAAAAGTCGGCTTGTTTAGCTACTGCTGGGTTCTTGAGTTTAAGCCCAGGTTTTCCTGGCCAGTTTAAGAAATTGTTTAACTAATGGGCTAATAAAAATAATTATTGCCTAAATTCTTTTATTGGTCTAAAGCACAGGTTGGAGTTATAGAAACCTTTGAAAAATAATTCTAGATGATACGAGATATAAGGTAGGACTTAACTTCCCGTGTTTTAAAATGTATACGTTTTATGACCTTGGTAGATAACATAAAAATTTGAAATTGGCGTTACTATTATTCTTTGTTAAGATATTAAACAGCAGTTTAAACAAGTAATGAAATATTTTTATCTAAACTCTTATTAGTGCAGGTTATTTAAAATTTTGGATTTGAAACTGATCAAAAGGTTATCTATAATGCATTTTTGTTCTTAATCACCAATTCCTAATGTGATTAACGATTAAAGGTTATGTTACTTTTTAAGTACCTTTAGAGAATTCTTTCGAAAGTAAATACCTTTCATGTTCTTCTTCCAGAAGAAAAGTTTGGAATAGTCAGGTTATACGCCTTCATACGTAAATAAATTTAATTTGATAATCTGTCATGAATCAACTAGACTATTATCTTTTCCTTTAATATGTTCTATTTATATTTTTACCCGGTATTAATTATCTTTTAATGAAATTTAGCCATCTTTGGAATCTTTTCATTTTTAATTTGTAAAACTTTACTATTGCTTCACAGTATGTTCTTATTAAGATTTTTTTTTTAGGGATTATAAATATTCTAAAATTATCTATAGCATATGTTACGGCTAATATTTATGCATCTATACTACAGATATTACCCTTTTCTTTGTATTTCCCACTACTGTACCTACAATTTTTTTATGTATTTTTGGTTGAATATTTATGGGGTTTTACTAATAATACTGCTCCCCATCCTAGGCTACATCCATTTGTTTCAATTATTAAATAATCATTTTATTAATGGTAGTTCTAATTAATTGTTAACTTTGTGACTATATCTTTAGAGTTTTACTAACCCAATATATTCTTGGATTTAAAATATTTGTCTCCTCTTAGCACTGCTTTGCTAAGCAGGACACAATCCTAAATTTTTATAAAGGCGCACTGGTTTAATAATCCTAAAATTTTATGTAATTATTTTGTTTCCCTTATATTTATCAAGAAATGTTAGGATTTTTTTTCTGAAATACGTGGTTGTAGTAATATTTTACCATTTCCTATTAGGACTTGTAAAACTTGAGAAAATTCAATTTTTCTGAGAAAGGGTAAAACGGTAATTTCAATGGGAGAATTTGAAAATTTTCTAGATCTTGGATGACAAAATGGACTTCACCGTTGGAATCGTCTCGCGAAGTTTTAAATTTCTGCTGTAATTTAAGTCAGATTCCGCGACGGTCGAATTTCATGTTTTTTGACGCGAAATTAACGAGTGACACTTAATTTTCGTTTAGAACTCAAAAATTGACCACGTGTCAAATGTTGAGTCATTACTAAGTCTAAGTGGGACCCATGATTGTGACATGTGTGTCACTTGATAGGAAGAAATCCAAAGTTATGGATAAGAGGATAAGGAAATCGAGAGCCTGATAAGGAAGCGGCGTGTGGCAGATAAGGCCTCACTTGACTTTAAGGCGGAAACAAATTCGATGGGAGGAGAAGAAGAGAGGGAAGAAGAAGAGAAAGAGAGAAAGAGGAGGAAAGCTCTAACTTCTCTCTCCTAGTCTCACAGAATAAAATTGGTGAGTTTTGTCGGGCGAGAACTAAAGATCATACGCTCGACAAAGGAGCTACGCGTGAGTGCAAGAAAACAGTTTGTAGGATTCAGTGGAAGAGTTCGGGGAAATCCGGGTTTAGGTTTGGAAGCATCACGGGACTTCTTGACAACTTCTACACTTCAAGAGGTAGGTCTTCTTCTACTTTGGTTATTTTCTATCTTAAGGGCTATGTGGTTGTGTCTTGCCCCAAGGGGGATGTTTGGTTGCATTTTAAACTGGCAGAGCGCAGATCCCACATATTAGTAGGACTTGGGATTTGGTTTTGGTGAAATAGGGAATTTGGCCATGTGTCTTTCAGGTAAATTATAACTGCATCAATGAACTTGATGTCGGGCTTTAATTGCCGTCGGACCTCATAGCCTAGTTATGGTTCGTTTGCACAGCAGTCTAAGTGTAAAGCACATTCGGCTGAGTGCATTCGATTGGGTATGTCCGGTTGGGTTTGTCCGGTTGGGCTAGTCCTATTGGGTCAGTCTGGCTGAGTCTGTTCAGTTGGGTCAGTCCGATTGGGTCAATCCGGCTAGGTCAGTCTAGTTGGGTTAGTCCGATTTAGGTATGTCGGAGTGAGGTATGTTGAATGGGTACATCGATTGGATAAGTCGGATGGGTTGATAAGGTGGGTCACGATGGTTGGTGCAATCATTTGAGTCCGCGATCTCAGGTTGGCTCTGTCATTTGGGTCCGCGATCCGGTTGACCACGTCGGCTAGGTCTGTCGATTAAGGTAAGTCAATTTGGTGGTCAGTTGGAATCGCCGGCTAGGAGAAAGTCTGTCCGGGTGGGTCTTACTATTCATGTGAGGCCTCCAACTTCGAACGACCATAAAGTCTTCGTCCGAACTCCGTTCCGGGTGTTCTTAGACTTTATGGAAAGCCCATTGATTCAAGATTCCAGCCATGTGTCTATGGAGGACAGGGGGTGATCATAACTTTTCTGAAATCTATGTTTTTCACCGAGTGTGCAGGTTGCTTGGTTGTGTCGATGTGAATAGCCGGGTTTTGACATGACCATCACATGGCATGTTGTAGGCTATTGTATTGGGTAGGAATTACCATGATTTAGCCTAAGAAAGGTTGTATGAAATTATTGTTTAGTCATGGATTGATGAATGCTAATATGTTGAATCGATGTTGATCTGTGCATGAAATATATAGAAACTATATGTTTGCGATATAGGTTTGCATGAAGTGACATGAAGTACAAGCGTGAGAATAGTTTCATGTAGTATGAATCATACATGTAACATGAGAAATTGCAGTGGCATACCTGCATTCCATATGCACTGTAACATCGCATCGAGTCAGGTATGGATGAATAGAAACGATTAATTCACCATTCTTGGTGAATGTGTGGCTAAGCTTGAATGAGTCAAAATTAAATTCACGATAGTATAAAATAAAATGAAAATGAATATATATATATATATATATATATATATATATATATATATATATATATATATATATATATATACTTGCATATATCTCTCTTTCTCTCTCCTATATATACATGTGTTAGGCGCGTAGCAAGATGGGTCCCAGCACAAGATTGAAAGCCCAAATTTATATGCGGTTAGACATGATCACTAGCGATGAAAGTCCGTAAAAATGTCGGAAGGTGTACGACGATCCTACGGTGAGACCCCGAAAAATGATGTAGCCTAAATAAATAACCTGCGAGTTTGATGGGGGTGAATGGTATTGGAGAGTCGGTCGATGAGTCAAGTCTTTGGGTGAGACACCAATGATTGGTTTTTCACACTTGGCATTGCATGTGTGAGGGAGTCGGTGAGGACTCGGTACATGGGAAATGGTGGGTTGCATTTCATTCATGGCATGTAGTATTCCATTCTAGGTTTGCATAATCTTGATGGGAATGTGCTTCTTTCTTTGGTGACATGACCCTTACATGTGCACTTAGGTGGGGAGTAACCATTATAGGAGATTTTCACTATTGAGCTTTGCTCACCCCGTTGTGGGATCCCCCTTTTAGGTGGGTCTGGGTGCGGTGGCGACCGCCTCTGGGATGAGCGGGACACGGCACTGTTTGTTTTTGTCTTGTATTATATTCGAGCATAACCGTATCTTTTTTTGGTATCAAAGGGTTGAGGCTTTGTGATTATAGTCTATCATGTATTTTTGTATATTGTGAATTAAATATGCAGGAATGGGCCTCGATATATGAGAAATAACCATATCACAGTCCAAAAGTCGACGTCATTAACCCGACCCCCGGATAAGGGATGTTACGCCGTATCGAGCTTAGTACACGTATTTCCAAAGGACTCGAAAATGGTTTAGATCATATCTATTAGCATTTTGATGAATGATATGTGTGATATGTGCACATGAATTGTGTGAACATTTACATGAAAATTTCTAAATCTAATTGAATCAGACAAGGGTCGGCAATTAGTGCCTAATTAAAGAAAGAGTTGATGAACGGGTTAGTTCATGATGACTAAGTCTATTAGTGGTTGGCATGTGCACTACTAGTTAGACTGAGATAGAAATTTGATAACTTTGTTGCCATTTGACATGTGTAGATGGCAAGTCGAGGATGAGGATGTAGGGGGTGTCCATGGGGTGATAGTCAACCACCGCCCATTTTTTATCAGCAGACCTTTACGGAGGCCATGAGCACTGCATTTACCAGTTTTGCACATGTTAGTGCAGTTGGGGGTTAGGGAGGTCATAGTAACCTCTAGAGGTTTAAGACGTATCATCCTCCCGACATTCATGGTGAGTGGTGGTGTGGGGACCCACTGCTGGCACCATTGGTTCCTAGCAGACGAGAAGATATTGAAGGCCATGGAGATCACCTCTGATGTGACCAAGATCATCACCTCGCATTCCGCCAGGGTGAGTCCAAGTGGTGGGATCGGGTTAAGACCTCTGGGGTGGAATTGTATGCAATGATCGGGCGCGTAGTTCCACGACCTTCTTCACGGTGGCACGCCACCGCGGGACATGCAAGGCCCAAGAGTCTTGAGCCGCCGGAATCCGCAGGATGCGATGGAGTACATGGCTAAGTTCATAGAAAGGAACCGCTTTGCTATCGATCACGTGCGGGCCATAGATATGGCCATGCAGAATGAGAATGTATCGCTGGCCCATCCGTAAGCAGATTGTAGAATTTTCCGCATAGGGAAGACGGCATGGACTCTATGTCAGACTCACAAAGGCCACATAGAGAGAGTGATAGAAGCACGAGCATCCTAGACGCGGCAAAAGCAGTAAAAGAGAAGATGAGCCGCCTTTCTTTCAACAGAAGAAGCCCAAGTGCTTGAAGCTCACGAGGGAGCCAGTGGACAAGATCGGCCATCGTGGCCAAGGCCGTGCAGGCCCGACAGATTACTGACATTTCGGTCACCGTAGCCTGATGGGGCGGGATTGGCCTTATGGATCCAGGTTTTGGGACAAGGTAATCCCAGCCATCGTGAGACAAAGCACCATAACATGTTTCTGATTTCTCCGCCCCCAAGACGCAATGAGAACTCAAGGATTCACCAGGCAAAGAGCACAAGAACCTCTCCTCCTACTATGGCCGTATAGGTTTGAGAGGCTGTGGCATGGGAGCCGGTGACAGTGCATCCACAGAGGCTTTGAATGACATCAAGTGTCTAGTAATATTCATCTATCATTCACCCACCAGCCCACAGATCGCCACCAGGTATAAGTGTTTATATTATCTTTTCAAGCAGTGCAGGTGTTATTTGATCGGGGTATCAATCACTCACCACTATATGCCAGAGTTGTGTTGTGAGGTTGAGACCTCGATAAGCCCTATATGTGAGCTTCCTGGCGACTAGTGGGTATGTGGATTTGATATGTCTGGGTTGCAAGTTAGGAGATCTCTGTAGATCGTAGAGATTCATATGAACCCAGGCCGGACATGTCGTAGTTCGATGTCATCCTCGAATGGATCGGCACCAAGATACCGAGCCTATCGATGCAGCCGCAGAGGGTTACCGCCACACATAGGACGACACTCGCTACATTTTAAGCGTAGATGCGATAATGCTTCGGGCCTGCACCGCGGTACACAATTCTAGATGGTAATGCTTGACGGGTCGCCAGTGCCTACTTGAGGACGAGGTGAGACATGACTTAGATCTCCTGGCAGCCCGCGAGCATGGCAGGATGTCTTTCTCTCGATGAGCTAACGGATTACCAGAGGGATGTAGACTTCAGACGAAGTTACACCCCGAAGAAGTCACCCATCTCATGACTCACATGTGATGCACCACCGAGTCATAGAACTCAAGGTCCGTGATAAAGGAGTTAAGATAACGGATTCACACAGATCGAGCACTTCACCATGGGCGCTCCGATCTGCTTGAAGAAAGAAGGACAAGACCCATCGACCGCATTGACTACCGATAGTCGAAAGGTGTGGTTATAAATCGGGCATGACCGTGATTCATTGCCGATGATTGATGACTTGTTTCGATCGCCGAGAGGAGCACGAAGTTTACTCCAAGACACCTTTCACCCGCCACATCATCACGAAAGATAGGGGGAGGCTATTAGTCCCAAGACGTTGTTCGTAGACGCTTGACGGGCACTTCGAAGCTCCACAAGGATGCCCTTCTGACACTAATGTGAAGCACGCCTTCATGGATCTCATATAGTGCGGGTATTCAACCCATTCAGATCATATCGTGGTCTTTGCGGATGACATTTTGATATACTCCCCGGCCTAAGCGAGGAGCATGAGGATCATTTCGCTGAGGGTCGCTCTACACCCAGAGAGAGACCATCACCGTACAGTGCGCCAGTTTTACTTATTGAGGTGAGAGATTCTCGGCACGTAGCGGCCTGGGCTTCAGCGCGGTCGTTGACCCCGAGAAAGTCGAGGTCAAAAGATGAGCCGGGAGAGGTCAAGTCGGGCCTTTCGAGATACGTATTTTGATCGCGTGGCACTGCAGAGGTTCATTTCCAGGAGATTTCTCCTCGACGGCAAGACGGCGACGCAGATCGACCCGAAAGGAGGTCAAGTTCGAAAGTGGAATGACCGATGCGAAGGCATTTTAGGTACTGTAAAGAGAGAGATTACTTCATTTATTTTGATATTCAGAGAGGGAAAGGTATCAGGACACCTCGAAGGCCTGGACCGAATGCGCCCACAATTCGAGGGTAGAGCCATGGTTCCCATAGCTGGAAGAATCATGAGAGTAGAACTACCAATACCATACACGTGAGTTGGGGCGCTATAGTTTCACAGATTTGGCACCCCTACCTATACAGAACACTGAGGTGTATCCTGCACTTTCAATAAAGTTCGAGGGTGAATATCTTCAATAGTTTAGACCTCGTACATAGTGCAACACTGTGGATGAGTTCTTAGAGGATACGATCACTCAGATTACCACCTTGGTAAGGCATCATGTGGTGGACGATGCACCTCGGCCAAGTCACGGGAGCATCAAGGCATAGCTTCCTCGGGAGTGGTAGATGCTCGAGCACCGGTGGGACGCCTTCGTGACTACAATATGGCCAGCAGCCCAGCGCACCGGGAGTTTAGTAGCGCTACGCCGCCCTTATCAAGCGTAGCTACGCCGTCCTTATCGGAGCAAAGTGATCGAAGTCCCAAGGGCGCAGGACGTAGCATAGTGTCCATCAGATCCGCGCATAGTTGAGTGCCAGTGAGGTTGGGTCGGGACCATCCAATATAGATGGTAGTCTCTTCGATAGTGATCAGCAGGGCCCCCACCGACAGTCCGAAGAGGGAGATCCTTAGGAGTTTCACTACTCGATTGGCCAGGCATCCAAGTGGCATAACGATGTATCGCGGAACTTCGTATCAACGCACCACCGGAGCGGATGAAGAGACATATCTGGTGACTTTGCCTCACGATCGCCAGTCATCAGTTAAGGTCGAGCACCGTAAGGCAAACAGTGGCTACTCCAAACATTTAAGGTGGTCGGGAGTTTTATTACGTCACGATGGATTTGTGACCCACTTCGCTATGGACACCGCTGGCAAATATGCGTATAGTGATAGTGGACCCGCTCACTAAGCTCAAGACATTTTCTAGCCATGCTGACATCTCTCACAATTAGAGAATTTCGCGCCTGTATATTCAAGATCATCGCACATGGAGTGCCAATGTCCACAAGGTAGGATGTAGATCCTGGGATGGCAAACCATGAAGATCGGCGCCATGGCACTACCAGCCACATGAAAGCACCAGAGATTTCATATCCGCAAACGATGGTCGCATCAAAGCACCGCACAATGAAGTATATGCTGTATACGTGTCCCTGACCATAGTGGTGAATGGACAGCACCTACCAGATGGGCAACCCGCCTATAACAACAACAAGCATCAAGATGAGTATACAGATGACACCCTACGAGGCTTTGTACGGGAGGCCATGGTGATCACCAATTTATTGGACAAAGGTGGGAAAGAGCCCATCACCGTCCTGTGATTCACTGGGGAGACACCTTTAAAAAGGGTTTGATGACTTGAGCCGCCTTCTCACCGCCGCCGCAGCCGCGTAAAGAGTTATGCCGTCGATAGCGCACGCCGACTCTCTGGTGAGCCCGGTGTGGGCGAACGCGGTCTTCTCGAAGGCGATGCCCGCGAGAGATGGTTGGTTCCGGCAAAACGAGAGTTAGCGCTAAGATATTCGCCCTTCGAGATACCGAGAGGGTGCCGGGCCAGGTATCGGGCCGGGTGCCACCACCAGCCATCGGCTTCAGCGAGGTGTTCCACGTCTCCATGCTTCTGGCATACCCGCATCCATCCCCGCAGATCGGGACATCGTTGATACGTATAATACCCGATGGCGACCGCGATCTCGGATGTTCTGGTGATCGCTTCGGTAGACGGTAACGGAAGCCAGCGGCGTATCGCGCAAACACCGCAGGAGTCGGTGAGTGCAACGCGAGGAGCGCGCGAAGACACGCATGCGTCAACAATCCCTTTTTGTTTAAAGATTGAAGGCACCAGCTTATCGTTATTAGTAATTAAATGGCTAGTTCATGCACGGCAGATTGCGCATTAATATCAGATGAAGTGTGCACGTGATGCATGCGATGCGTGGACTCTGATGGAAATTCTTTATGGGGAAAATGTAAAACCCGAGAAAATTCAATTTTTTTGAGAAAGGGTAAAACGGTAATTTCAATGGGAAAATCTGAAAATTTTCTAAATCTCGAATGAAAAAACAGACTTCACCATTGGAATCGCTCTCTCCAAACTGAATGCACTGTATTTACCAACACCAATCCCAAAACGTCATTTATATTGTTTGAAAAGACTGTATCAACGAGTGACACTGAAGACTGCAGTGAGGTAGCTCCACATTATCACAAGTCAATGGAGAGCAATTCTAACACACTCTAGCTGGGACTGTGTGACATGTGTCACCACTTGATAGAAGGAAATCCAAAGTTGATAAGAGCATACAAACCAAGGAGCCAATGTGAAGTCGACATTGTGGGCAAATACTAGGCCTCCCACTCGACTCACCAAATAAATTTGATAGGGAGGAGAAGAAGAAAGAGAGGGAAAAAGAAAGAGAAAAGAGAGAAGAGGGAAAGAGGAGAGAGAAGTTCTAACTTCTCTCACGTATCTACTAGAGATCTGGTGCCCGCAAAGAACTAAAGATCATCTGCTAGACAAAGGCTACGCTGCGGCACCGAAAACACCCAAACATGAGATTCATAAGAGTTCAGAAATCAAGGGCTCGGGTTTAGAAGTGTCTGCATGACTTTCTAGAGCAACTTCTACGCTAAAGAGGCAGTCTTCACTTGGTTGTTTTCTATTTTATGGTCAGGGGACAGGTCATGCCCGCAGGTGCCGAAGCTGCACATTTGAACTATGGGAAGCAACTATAGCGAAACTGGCCGCCCGTTCTCATTCGAAAGCTCAAATTTCATTCGTAGTCAAATAAAATGGGTCGCTTCCGTCGACATTTTTCGCCAGCACAGTCAACGCTCACCCGTGGTCAACGCGCAGCCAAATGTCAAAATAAAAATGCCAACCAAGACTGATTTGAATAGCTCCTTCAATAGAACAAACGCGTGCCAATATTGTTGAAACACGCAAATATGATTTAGATTGTTATAATAGAAGATTTAAAAGTCTGAAGTTTAATGCAATACGTTGCGATCATTTATAACATCAAACCAACTATAAGAGGTTTAGTTGCCAAATCATCCATAAATCATACTAATGAATTAATGAAGCTCAACCGCTAACCAAGTGTTCTTGCAAAGTTTCATGATAAAAATGAAACATCAAATCATAAACATGTCAAAGTGTAATAAACAAAACTAATAAACATGTTCATATTCAAAGTACTAAAAAAAATGTTTGATAAATAAATGATATCTTAAAACTACAAATCCAAAGTTTCAAATGAAATCCATTATGCCCTTAATCATCATCTTCATTAGTATGGTCACTATAGGATTTAGAAAAAAATTCCCAATAAGTCATAATATATATATATGTCATTTTTTAAAAATTAATAATAAAAATCCGGCATCGAGCCTGCCGCCGGCCCTTAATAAACAAAACTAATAAACATGTTCATATTCAAAGTACTAAAAAAAAATAAAGTGACAAATAAATGATATCTTAAAAACTACAAATCCAAAGTTTCAAATGAAATCCATTATGCCCTTAATCTTCATCTTCATTAGTATGGTCACTATAGGATTTAGAAAAAAAATCCCAATAAGTCATATATATATATATATATATATATATATATATATATATATATATATATATATATATATATATATATATATATATATATATATATATATATATATGTTTTTTAAAATTAATAATAAAAACTGTTAATCTGGTACGGCCTACTTAACCCGGATAAAGTGCTCGCGGCCACCCGAAATGGGCCACAATGGGCTCTGGATTTTATTTGGTCACACTCACTACTCGCCTCCAAAAATATCTACACCAGCCAACCCATCTAAGCCACCCATATTCCCGCTCTGTATAACCCTATTTTGATCCTACACATTACGACTTTAGGATTGAAGTCGTGTGGGAAATAAAGAGAGCTCACAAGGTGTCCTTCGTAAATTGTGGGTCGAATTAGGGGAACTTTGATGTTAGGATTTTTAATTACTCAAACGGACTCTATAAATTGCTATGGTCCATTTACCTGCATTAGTCTAAGTACGGAAGTACGTCCGCCAGTCTCTGTCTGGGCTGGTCCTGTCCACTGGCCTTTCTGGATCAAGCACCCGGCCAGTTAGTTCGACTGTGGCTACCCGTACCGGGTCCGGTCTGGGCTTCTGCCCATCCAGCGTGGCTACCCCGGCGAGGGCTGGCCCGATTAGGTATGTCCGAATGGGTCTATTCTGGCCAGTCCGTCCATCAATGGCTCGGCCGGGTCCATCCTACAGGTGAAAGTCTATCCGGTTGGGTCTGACTATTCATATGAGGCCTCCAACTTCGAATGACCATAACTTCTTCGTTTGAACTTTGTTTTGGGTGTTCTTGGACTCTATGGAAAACCCATTGAGTCAAGATTCCAGCCATGTGCTTATGGAGGATAGTGGGTGATCATAACTTTGCTGAAATCTATATTTTGAACCGAGTGTGTAGGTTGCTTGGTTGTTTCAATGTGAATAGTCGGGTTTTGACATGACCATTGCATAACATGTTGTAGGCTATTGTATTGAGTAGGAATTACCATGAGTTAGCCTAAGGAAGGCTATCGAACATTATTTTTTAGTCATGGATTGATGAATTCTAATATGTTTGATACGATATTTAGATATATGTTGGTATAAAATATATGAAACTTATATGCTTGCAATATAGGTTTGCATGGAAATTGACATGAAGTACAACTGATGAGAATGGTTCATGTAGTGGGCATCATACATGTAACATGAGAAACTGCAGTGACATACCTACATTCCATATGCATCAACATCGCTGGGCGAGCCTGCAATGGATGCATGAAACTAATTCACCATTCCCGTGAATGTGTGGTGAGCTCAAAACTCGACAACAACAATTGAGACTCATGGTGGTATAAAATAAAAATGAAAATGAATATATATATATATATATATATATATATATATATATTATATATATATATATATATATATATATATATATAGTGTCAAGTATAAGAAGATGAGGTAGATCCCACCTAAGGTGAAAAACCCAAATTTATATGTGGTTAGACATGATCACCGGCGGTGAAAGTCCATAAAAATGTCGGAAGGCATACGACAATCCTGCGGTGAGACCTCAAAAAATGACGTAACCCAAATAAATAAACACGAGGGATTTGATGAAATTCAAATATTCAAATGAGTATCGTCGCCAGCTGAGCCAAGTCTGTGAGACACCAACGACTGGGCCACACTGGGCGTTGCATGTGAGGGAGTTGGTAAGGACTCGCACATGGACATGGTGGGTCGATTTCATTCATGGCATGTAGTATTCATTCTAGTCTGTATTAATCTTGACTGAATGTGTTTCTTTTCTTTCGTGACATGACCATCAGATGCGGCACTTAGCGGAGTAAATCCTTATGAGATTTTCACTACTAAGTTTTCCTCACCCCGTTGTGGGATCCCCTTTCGTGCATGTGTCTAGGTGCAAAGCAATAATTCAAGCATACGGGATGAGAGCCGTACATGACTTTGTTTTGTTCTCGTTTTGTCTCAGACATATTCAAGCATAACTAAAACATGTACACCTTTTGGTATCAAAGGGACTGTGATTATAGTCTATCATATATTTTTGTATATTGTGAATTAAATATGCGTGAATGGGGTCTTGATATATGAGACATAGAGGTGATATCTAGGCACCCGATATCTATAGTTTTTCGTGGGTCGACTAAGCTTCAATCTGGGACCCCGATAGGGGTGTCACAATACTCTTAAAAATTCTATAGTCTGTTGAAATAGTTGCATTTTACTTTTACTAATTATAAAACCATGTTCTTTAAACTTTTTAATACTATTTAGAGGTGTCCTATGTGTTTCTTCTTATTTTTGCTAAAAACTAGTATATCATCTATGTATACTACCACAAATAAATCATTGTCTATAAATATATTATCCATCTTTCTTTGGAATATTGATGGTGCATTTTTTAAACCAAATGGCATCACAAGCCATTCAAAAATGCCTCTTCCTGAGAAGAAAAGCCACATGGGTATACTATCTGGGTGCATCTTAACTTGCTAAAATCCTGACTTACAATCAAATTTGCTAAATAGCGTACAATCTTTTATTTTTCCTAATAAATATTATTTTGTTGGTATATCATATCCATCATCTTCTCAGACATCGCTTAATCTTTGTAGTTGACACAATCCTACTTTTTCCTCTTTTTTGTTCGCTATGTTTATTTACTAAGAAAGTCATCTATGAGGCTTAATCGATCTTCTTATTACTTCTAATTTTAATAGATCATTAATACGCGTTTTATAATCTTTTCTATCTTTTTCAGTTGCTTCTATCTTAGCAGTCTTTATTTTATAATCTGGATTTTTATTTAATATAATTGTACTTTATACTTTCCTAATATTTTAAAACATTTTCCTATAATTTCTAATTTTTCTAACCCACCAACCAAATTTCAGATTGTTTCTTATGTTTATCACATAAAATAGTTTAAACTATTATTGACATGAACTAAGTCCACAGTTTCTATATTCTATATTCTACTTCTTCAAATTCTTCTTCCTGTATTATGTTTCCTAAACTGAATTGTCCTTCTTTTTCACACTCACAATCTTTTTTACTCATAGATTGGATTTTAGAATGCTCTATTTGTTTACCTAATTCTGATGGACTTATAATTTCTAATTTCTTTTGTAATGGACTTGTTATGCAATGTCTTGATAAGGTAAAAAAATCTTTATTAAAAGTTATTTATTCGTTGTCTTTACCAAAATGATAGTCCTAATATAACTTGGTGCCTAAGGTTTAAAGGTTTTATCCAGGTTTCTTTTAATGGTAAGGAGTATTCTAGGCTAGAGTAGAAATTTGTCATAAAAGATATTTTAGTTGTGGTACTTAAATGGTTAGTATATCTATTAAGACTTCCATCTACTTGCTGGGTTGTTATTGTGTATGAACTGGATCCGAGATGCGGTCCTCTCTTTTTCAAATCCTGATACAATTCATTTTCTCAATAAAACACATTTCAAATACTCATTTGTAAAGGATAATTATCTTATGAAATATATACGTATATATCACGCTAACTTAAAGCATTTTGTTCTCAATATATTACAAGAATATGGCATTATATGCCCATTTGCTCCATTTCCCACCTTATACATTACGATACTATAAGTCGTTATAAATATAAAAACATTTAAGAACATTTAACCAAACTAATTTTCATAAATATAGTTTTAATGCAAAAGTATCAAAATCGATCATGGGTTCATGTATGAATGGTTGGAGCTTTACTTTATCAGGCGGCTGACAATGACTCTACACTCGCACGGTCTTTGCTTTAGAACCCGTTCACTTGTGAGACCAAGCAAGTGGATGATAAAAACAACGCGCTAAGCATTTTCCATGCTTAAAGGGTTCCATAAATTCTCTCTTCATTTTATTTTAGCAATAAATCACGCGACTTTCTAAAGCAATGTTTGATCCTTATCAATGATCAATGCAATATTATCACATGTGTATATATATATATATATATATATATATATATATATATATATATATATATATATATATATATATATATATATATATATATATATATATATATTTCATATACATTCATTGATTTGGCTCCAAATATGCACTTTTCAAATGCATAACTCATTCAAAAACTCAAATCATGCTTTTCACAAATATTTTATCATTTTTCCTTTAAACGAATTTAGCTAATGTTTTCGGTGCATAGGATAACGAAATCACTAGCACTGGGCCCCACTAGGCCACGTGCCTAAGAGGTGTTGTTTTATAACACAAAGAAGGTCCCTACTGGTCACACCGTTATAAAAATCATTTTGTGAACACTATACTCAGGTTAGTCGGGTTACTTGACGGAGCAGACACTACATTACGCTCGTTCATAGTACTGTTAGTTTGACTCCCATTGCATAACAATCTATCCTTAACTCGAATATGACGTATAACATTCTATTAAGGGCATTAAAAATAAGTCATAGAAATTTACAATAGGGTATATACATTTATACTCAAATAGTGCATTTCAATACTCATGCAATTTTTTTCATGGCAATCATTTCACAATAAATTTTCTCAAATCACTTAAAATAAATCAATACAGCTCAGATTATACTAAGTATCATGGATAATTATATCAACGACATAATTTACATCCATTCATGGTAAGAGATTTAAACACCTATATATCAAACATATTAACACATTCAAGATGTTATTCAATTTCCGTATGATGCATTTTTCTACTTAGTCCTAGAAACCAATCAAATTAAATGCATTTTTTCCAAATTTGTTCCTAACCAATAACCAGCCCGGATAATCGACTCACAACCCGTACTCCGAACTGTCCAAACAATCCTAATGTCCGAAAACTCACCCATGGTTGTATTATACCGCACGCCATTTACGACCCTTACAAGAACGCGCTTGCATAAGAAAACCCCACCTCTCGAGCCATCGGGGCACTGGATTTCCCCGTATCCACGCCGTAGCCTCCTATAATACGTGGACCAACTTTATTTCACTATCGTAGCTTCGATGGGCCAAAACACCGGAAAACCTTCTTCCCTCTCTCTCTCCATTTTTTTTTTTTTTTCCACGCACTGTTTTTTTTCCTTATATTTTTGTTTTTCTTTCTTCCTTTCTTTTTCTTATGTATCCATCGAATTGACCAAAGTGGGGAAGCTTCCCACCACTTTCCCACTTTACTCACAACTTGACACATGTCCTTAACCCTTACTTGACACATGGCTCTAAATGAGCCATTCAACCAAGTGTCATGTGTCACATGGACACGTGCCCTAAGTGGCATAAGCCACACCACATGGCTCTCATACCATGCGCCTCCCTCCTAAGGTGCCATCTAGCATCCACATGTGCCCCACTCCATCTGTCACCCGACACTCGATGCCTCGAAAAACGTAAAATTTTGAATGTCTTGGAATACTAGATTTTGCTAGATGATTCCAACGATGAAGTTCGTTTTGTCATCCGAGATCTAGAAAAATTCCAGTTTTCAAATTTACTATAACAAAGAAATTACCGCTTTTTACTCCTTCGTAAAATTGAATTTTTCTCGAAGTTTTAGTATCTTCTTCTATTTCTACTAATTCCTCATTTGTACCTTAAAAAAGCTACAACTTAGTATTATATACATTTTTCTATCTAGGACAATTGGTACTTAAATGATTCGTTCTCACATGCATAAAACTTAAGTTTAATTTTAGTATATTCTTGGTTATACTTTAATACATGTCCTGTTAGACTAAATAAGGTTTCCTCTAGTATATCTCTTCAAGAAATATATTTTATCGTATTTTTATAAGGCTTATATTTCTTTCTTTCGACTTACTCCATATGTTCGAGGTGTAATTATATTTTTTACAAAACCCAATCGGCTTTTCTTAAGTTGTCTTCAGTTTGTATTTCACGCATTTTCTTTTAAGTATTTTCTCATTATAAGGGTTTATTCTATGTCCTATACTCCGGGTTATTGGTTTTATATCGCTTGTTTAACCCTTTAATTCCTTTCCATGAGGTTTCTATTTCTCTACCTAAGGTTCCTAGAAGTTCTAAATAATTCTTTTCCTAATTCTGGGTTAAATTCATTTCCTCGAAATAGCACAAAATGGTAGAGCCACCTTTTATATATCGCTTATCTCGCATTTGCTTTAAATTTTAATAATGCTCCTTGTCAGAGTAATATGTCCTTGAGTCGGGATTCCTCTCCGTAATTAAACTACCAACTGTCTACAAAATTATATGGATTAGCTCCTAAACTAAGCATATTATTGTAGTTATCCCTAATGTTTTTTTATACAGTTCCCATAGTGCTCTAGTACTTTCTCCTAACAAGGTTTCTAAATATTTGTACATAGTTTCAGGGTCTGTTCTTGGGGTATATTTTTCCATACTTCTGCTACCACTAGATATTTCCATACGTCTATTACACTATTCCATAATTGTGGATCATGAGCTGCTATGTTTAATATTTGTCTTGAGGCTTGTCCTTGGAACTTATAGGGTTTTTCTATTGGGTAAAGTTCCCAGGTCTATATCTGTTAGATTCTCATAAGGAATGGTATTTCGGGTCCAGGTCTGCTCACATAATTTACTGTAGTCTAGAAATTTCCTCATTGTGGTCTTGCTTCCATAGGTTGGCTCCTAGTAAAAGGTGTAGGAGAAGCTGCACTACTTACTTCATCATCCATCATTTCCAATTCTTTATCTGATTCTATGGTTTCGTTATCATCTTCTGTTAGTTCTATGACTATAATGTTTCCTAAGGTATCATAGATTAATCTTTCATCTTCTTCTATTTTTCCTTTTCTTAAAGCTAATGTTTCTATTTTTAGTAAATATTCTTCTTTTGCTATTAATCTGTCTACTTCGTAAAGTATTCTTTTTATTGGATAATTTCTTCCTTCAAGAATTACAAAGTCTATTTTTGTTTCCAAGTAATTTTTCGTATTCTTCATTTTCGTGGATATCACCCTTATAATCTATAAATCTTATACTAGTTTTTACTAAAGTATTTTGGTATACTAGAGAGGATTTTGGTATAATTGTTTTTGTTCTTTTACCAAAATCTTCTAATCCTGCTAAATTTTCCGTACTTATTGCCTCTGGTTTAACCATTCCTACCCCTTTGGTGGTTAACAGGTTTACTACATCTTCTACTTTTAATTTTACTTTATTGTCTACATAATTCATACATCTTCCGATAAATCCTATATTGATTACTAAATTACTACCTTTTACTTATTGTTCATATCCTTTTGTTTTAATTCCTATTTTAATATCTTGTTATAAGTCTTTAAGACTCATCATAAAATCTGGCATGCAATAAACTATTCCTATATTGTTATTCATATCTATTTATGTACTTGCTATCATTGCTTTTCCCATATCTGTTTAGCTATCATCATATATATTGTGACGCCTCTATAACCTTGGGTCCACACTCACCCACAACTCAAGGAATACTGTGGAATGCCGTAACCCGACATTTTTCACGAAAACGGACAGAGTCTCCTTTGTACTGAGAGCTCTACCCAAATACGTAACCTCAGAATAACCCGTATTTACCTGCCCCAACATCCAATATATCATATCCAATCACATGAGCAATACGGCCACTTGGGCCATAAACAGTACTCAATATACATACCAGCTATGAATCCAACTATATAACCAATAGTTACAAGATAATATGTTTTTACTTTAAACCATAAGCACATATATTAAAAATTAGAGAATTTAATACATAAACACTCATCAAGCCACACCGGCTTTTCTTTAATCCACTGGTCCTGATAAGGATGATGCCTCGTCTCGCACGCCTCCCCGCCGCACTGGAAAGGATCCCACTGGTGAGCTAAAGCCCAAGAGGAGAATCGCTCCAAGGGCTACCCACCACCCAAGTGGCAAAGGTAAATGTTCTAGTAAACACATTCAAGCAATGCATGATCCTACTTGGAATGTCTACATGACTAACTCAGATCCCGTAGTCCTCACCGACTCTCTCACACTCGCCTAAGCCTTGTATGAGAATTAATATTTTATTAGTGGACAACCCTCCGATGTATATATATCAATTGGGCCGCTCCGACGATTGATATATTAAGTATGTTTGTGATCACCATGAATATCAATCGGGGCCGCCCGACGATCGATATTTATCGGGTTTGTGGACTACCCTCCGATGAATATCAATTGGGCCGCTCCGACGATTGATATTTATTGGTTTGTGGACTACCCTCCGATAGTTTATATTTTAGACTACCCTCCGAACCGAATCATCTCATGCACTAACTCCTATGGTTCTAGGATGTTCTGCATAGCGGAATGGCCACATGTATGCTATTTCCAATAACGCTCTAATCACATGCAAATATGTAAGCACGCACATATTCACATAAAAATTAAATCACAAACATGTTATGTAATTCTATCATTTCAAACACCAAAATTAGCCTCACTTGAGCTAATGTTCAAACACAAGCAATTCGACCAATTACTTCAGAATCTGAACACAGATTCCATACATTGGGTCACTATTCTATGAACAAAGAAACCCTAGGGCTTCATCAGTTCTTAACACTCAAATAATCCTCGGTTCATATTTTGAACCCATTCTACGGCCACTACCGCCCCAAATCCAACCAATACATGATTCAACCACTAACACCATTTTCACACCCACACAAATTAAACAACTACGGCCGCCTCCATTTGGTCTCAAAATTTTGTATTAATTCTGGCCCCAAGGTTTGGGATTCCGATCAAACTACTCTAATGGCCCCAATCTATCAAACATTCAAAACACTCAAAAACGTGGAATAAAACCAGTAGGGAGAAAAATCCACTCGAGGAGTTTGAAGAAACTCACTAAAACCGAGTCCATGCGCAGTCTGCCCGCAGATCGCTTCCTTCACCCGGTCCGCCAACGGTCGGATCGTGTGCAAATCTAGAGAGAATTGCTCTCTCTCTCTAAAACTCTCTCAAACGAAGGTCACTGCATCTCCTCTAACCCGGTTCTCCACGCTTCTTTGCCTTGGTTCATTTGAAGACAAGTCACTATTTGGCTAATTTGGCTTTGAGCGACTTAAAATCAAATTCTATAATGCCCATTATGTCCCTTTTACCGTATTTGATGTTCTGACCACTTGGGCCGTCCATTTTCATTATTTCACTCATACCGCTTATGGTACATGAGTTACATGCTATCTCGTGCCTTCGTCACATCGAAAATCTACTACAAGATTCAACAACGATGCCTCGAAAATGTGCCGACCCGACCGCTCCTACAATTGCGAAATTTTACGTGCCAACTAGATTTCACGATGATTCCTAAATCTGTATGATCCGTTTCACCATCCGAGATCTAGAGAATTAATTACTGATTTTTAACCGAAATTACAATTTTGTAATCAAAATTACGATTTTGCCTCATCCTTAAATTGGAATTTCTGGTCTTATATGATCTAGCTGCCTGTCTCTAAACCTCTTCAAACCCTTAATAGCTATAGTTATTAATCCTAAAATGACAAAAAAAAAAAAAAGCTATAATGTTTTCTTAATTTATCTATTATACCTTTCCTAGTAGCTTGTAGTGTGATTGCATCATTTCCCAAGTATCGATTTCTTCTTCTCTAATACATTTTATAAATTTATTTATTTTTTCAAATACTTTCTTTTTGTATATTACTTCTAGTTCTAGTATTTTAAACCATTAATTTTGAAGTTTTCATATTCCTTTTCTGGATCTATAATTTCAGGAATTTCTGTTCCGTATTTATCAGCTTGTCTAAGTAATAGATCATTGTTACTACTTGTTTATCCTATATCAGATATTGTTCTAGAAACTCCTGAAAATGATCTTCTACTATTCATTACTTTTTTGTTTGTTTTTACCGCTTCTCGTATATAAGTTTGGTATGGCTATTGATTTTTTCTATTTTTCCTATTTCTAATTTATATGCCTTTTGCAATATCTTCTATGTCTCAGAGAACCCACAAATGGCTGTGTATTTTACCAAGCTATGATTTATAAGCACCAATAATAATATTATTATATTATTTTGTTTTATTATAGTTGGATCTGTTTTGCTTACAGGGGTTTATGAACTTAGACCTTTGGGTATATTATGAAAATTTCTAGCTTCTTCTATTATTTAGAGATATGTTTCATCTTTTGATAAGTTATTCATTTGCTAGTCTATTCAATTCTTTTAATATATTTGTGTGTTCTTTATTTATTTTGGTTAATGATCTTGTTATTAGATTCTTCTAAGTGTTTAATCTTATGTACCAGTGTTCTATTTTCTTTTATCAAATCTAGTGAATGGATATAATCAAGGTTTTTTCCTATCTGTTCTATTTTATTTTCTAAACGTTTTATCTTATTAAAATCTGGATTGAAATTCTTAAAATTTTATGAGAAATTAATTATTAAATCTATTAATGTGTTAATAGTTTTATACGAGTCTTCTAAATTTTCAGAGTGTATGTTATGTGTATAAAGCTCATTTTTATAGTTACACTTGAGTTTAAAATGAGTCTCGAGGGAACTGATTTGTTTTTCTAAATTCTATTATGAGATCTAAATAATTCAAATTTCTACTTAAATAACTAATCTTTAGAAATTGTTATATCTTCTATGTGTTCTTCTAGGTAGCCTATAACAGGTAGAGTTTCTATTAAGTTAATTAATTTTTCTATAAAATGTTTTCTAGTATAATATTATGTGCTTAATTGTTTTCTTATAGGGAGAGGGACTATATGTAGTTTTTCTATATAATTATTATATTAAGCTGTTAATAGGTTTCTAAGGCTCTCTATAGTTTTGATTTATCACTACTTTCATGAAAATCAATATAACTAATTTTATTTGTAAAATTATCAAATCTTGACATAAACTAATTTTTTAAATAAGATAGATAAAGCTGGTTTATATCTTTATTCGTTAGTCTTAAATGTTTTCTTTCTAGATTATTCCTAAGTATATTAAAAACTAATCTTTATTTATCTACTTTATGAGTAGAAGCTATTATCTCAAGTACAGTAAAATTCCTTTTAATATAACTTTGTTATGTATTATGATCTCATTTCATAAGTCTGGCCAAATATTATTTTTAATTGTTCCTACTGGATCTATTCGTTATGATAATGTTAAAGGATCTAAACACTCTTCAAAATCTCTTATAAATGTTCTGATTATTAATTTATCTATTTTTAACTAGATCTAAGGCTCTGATACCAAAGAACTGAAAGGAAGAAATTCAAACTATAACATCCAAATATTTTTGACATTGAGACTAACTTGACATGTCACAATGTCAAAATGAGCCTAGTTTTTGGGCCAGTTCAAAGAACAAATAGAGCCTAGTTCATTGGGCCAATTTGATGAACCTAGTCAAATTTCAAACGGTCGGTAAGACATGTCAACCGTTTAGGCGAGGTTTTCCTAAAAAGCTTTACTTCGGGCCTAATCTCAACAGATTGCCATATCCTAAAAGGATCACTGTTATGAGCCGTGAAAGCCAAAGATCCATTAACAATTCAAGAAAAGAAGATAAAGATTCACCATGAAATGAAGACTTTTGACAAGATTTGACAAGAGCAGAAGAAAAGCAGAAGACAGTTGTATAGGAGAAGGCTAAAAGTGTGAAGACTGGGTAAAGTGAAACGATAGACTATCATTACAGTACAAGCTGCAAGCCTGGGAATTTCTCTAGATCTCGGATGATGACGCGAACCACGCCATCGAGTTCATCTCACAAAATCTAGGTACACAGTCGAATTTTATTGAATTCCGAGACAGTCATAATTTCACGTATTTCAAGGCGAATGGGCAAATGATATGGTGACACTTGGCATGAAGACACCTACCATGTAGCACCATCAAGTGGACACTTGGCACAAGAAAGGCCAAGTGTCATGTTCCTATCTTGCATGATTGTAGTGGTGGGTGAATTGGCATGAAAGACAAATGGCATAGGAAATTGCCATTTGTCAAAGTGATTGAGAAAGGTGTTCTGCACCTAGACCAAACCAATTCTGTGGAGGAGAAGGAAAAAGAAAAGAAAGAGAGGAAAAGAAAGATAGAAAGAAGAAGAATAAGAAAAAAAAAAGGGTCCAGCTTCTATTGGTCTCCAGCGTTTAAATAGCGAGAGGTTCGACGGATCCGAGAGTGAGCTAGTCTACGCTCCAAGAGGTAGGGGTTCTATCCTACTCTGGTTAGTCCTTGTTTAAGGGCCATTCGATGGCCATAAGGTGTAGCCTTAACAATGGGGCTGATTCAAGAACAGTTGTGATCAAACTGTTGGTGAATTAAGGACCAATTTCTAAGTCCTTTATGTTCTCAGAACTGCAGTTCTAAAACAGGTTGTATTTTCTAGAAAATACAGGCTTGAGTATGATGATTTTATAGTGTCAATCTTTGGACATGGGTGACATGTTGAGTGTGTGTCTTGGTAAGGTTTGAACATGAGGATCCAGTTTTGTGTGTTGTTGCTTGATCGAATGACATGCAAGTGTGTGAAAAATCATGTGGGTATATGTTGAATTGATGTATTTACATGGGTTGTATTTGATTCGTGTGCACAGAGGTGGTTCGGAATCAACAAAATTTATAAACCTATTTCCTCCTATTACCGTAGCATAGCTACTGTAGTATAGTGGCTCTAGGGTCGAACACAGGGATGAGTTTTCTTTGCACAAATGATTAACAGTTGCCTCAAAATGGTGAATTTCAATTTGGATTTGGGGTTTTGATAAAAATAGTGAGGGGTAATATTCAAAAACTGAAAACAAGGTGAAAAATATAAAAGAACTCCTTAAACATCGAGCCACTGGGTTGAGAAATCCTAAGGTAGCGAGGGTCCTCGGGTCCACTCTGCATTAGGAGGAGGATGACCTATAGTCATTTCCCGAACCGAATCTTCATTTTTCTATAAAAATTGAGCCCTAATAATTTTCCTTTTTGAAATATACCATTTATTGAACATAAATGTTCCCGAACAATGAAAATTTATCTCCTTGATCTACCCTACAATAACAAATAAATGGCAACTAACCAAGTCTCAGTGGATCTAGCGTAGCATCCCACTTGAACCTAAGATTACCAAATCTTTGGTCAATCAAAGTGAATCTAAGGGATTTAAACCTAGAGTGAGAGATAGAAACATAAATGACAATAAATGCTTGCGTTTAAAACATGAAAACCAACAGTTTACCTCAAATTCAAAGCCCAGTAGCCCTCCTCTTCAAGGATAAAGGGGGTTTAGCCAACCATTCTCTAAGTTGTCATCCTCAAGGGGTGTTTGGCAGACAAGAAAATGAGAGAAAAAAAGAGGAAATGAGAGAAAAGAAAAGAAGCGGGAAAACTCCCGCCCAGTTCTTTGTATTAATGAAGCTTGCCTTTTTTACAATAACTTATTTGAGCTTATATAGTGCTCCCATTAAGAAAAATTACAAAAATTTCTCAAATACCCATTATACATGAAGGGTATTTTAGGAAAAATCACAAAAATTTGGAAGTAGGCAAGTTACAAATTTCTAACTTTGCCAGCAATTTATAACGCAAAGAATTCTGCCCAGTGTCCCTCTTTCTTACCTTTACTGCTCCCACTTTCCTTTGGCATTTTGACTTGTAGCTTGAGTTGACTAGTATTTGCTTAGATTTCTTGTGATCAGGCTAACTCAAAAGCTTGCCCCAATGATAATAAAAACTACAAAAATGGCCACAAAAAGCGATTAGTAGCATAGCAAGGACCTTAATGTGCAATCGAGTTCAATTAGGCTGATTAATTACCTGAAAAGTGCTCTGGCTTTGCCAATAAACGAACAAAAATGGCACTATTTGAGCACTAATCACTCCTCTCAATCGACACATGCTAGTCCACTTAACAACGAAAGAAAGAAAAAGAACAACAAAGCAATAACAAAATTACGTTCTCAAATGGTATTTCAAAAAGTATGTGGATGATATCACTTAACCCTTAATGAGAATTCTGACACACGATAGCCATCTCGAGAAATTGAGTGCCATATAGATTCTAGCATCTAAGAGTTTCCTTCTCTGCAGAGGGTGAGACACCACAGCTTCACCCAAAACCTAAGTGTTTGTAGTTAGATTTCATGATAAATTTACTGGCCCACTCTTCCTCCCCCACCCAGCGAAACTCTTTATACAACCTAGAACTAACCGACCTAAATGGTCAGGACTTCCTCTTATTCCACAATTTGCCTTTTTGTGTTGTAAGTGAAATGCGAGAATCAACTTCACCTGAGTCCATGCTTGAGGATCAGATGACTCCCAACCAATGAAAGGTTTGGGCATGAGTCATAAGATTTTCAACCACAAACTCTTCGAGTTTCACCCCGGACCCCAGTGACTTGAGACTCCAACACCCTACAACATACTGAAGCTTCACCCATCCACCCATGTAACAAGTGAGCAAAATTTGTGACTCTAACAGGGTGGCTTAAGGCCTTAGGGTTTCAAAGACTTCATGATATACACCTCGGACCATGCTCAGGTTTCAAGGCAAAGTGTTGCAATTTTTCTTTTCTTTTTCTTTTTGATTTTCTTTTTCACTTCTTTTTATTTTGGAAGACTCATTGGCCTTCTATTCATGAAGTCCATAGCACATTGAAGGTGAGTGTGAAACTAGAGTCGAGTTTTGCAAGGTTTAGGAGGTTCAGAGCGGTTTTTAGACTTATTGTTGAAACCTAATGTGCACGATGTGTGGTTAGCTAGAGTGGAAGGTTTAGCTAACAAGAATTCATGTGATCCCTTAATTAGGCATGTAACTAATCTAACATCAACAAAATTGGACAATGTTTCAATTTTTCAAACTGCAAGCTAGGCAAAACACAAAAAAAAAAAAAATGTGATCTGTATGGTATGTATTGTATATAAAAAAAAATTACTATATTTTCAGCTTTTCAAAAACAAACTAGCAGCTTCACAAACAAAACAAAAAACTACACAAAGGAAACTAAGCATTAGTCATTAATCTTCACAAAAAATGAACACTCAAAATAGTTAACAAAACACAATATAAATGCCACTTCCTTCGCTAACTCTCTCCCCTAACCAAATGTCACATTCTCCGCAATGGGGCTTGGATTGGAAAGTTAGGGAAGGAAGTGTCTCTCAATGATTGTTTGCTAGTGGAAAGGTCATCCTTTGCCAAAATGGTAGGGGGCTATTGGAGGAGCATCTGCTGGCGCTCTTCTTTATAAAGCAAGTCTAGAAAGAAAGGCTACTTGAGGGGGCTCTTGGAATTTGGGTGGAACTCTGGTGCTAGAGGATGTTGAAGGCCTAGGTAGGTACTGATAGAGAGATAGGAGGTAGGCTCAGGTGACTCTGAATCTACATGAGGATGACGTGGTTCTGTGCGAGCAAGGCGATGGTCTGAGCAACGGCGGCCTCTGTGCTTGTCATCCTCTCAACTAAGGCTGTATGGGCAGTTGCAAAAGATGTGGACGTGGCTGAGAAGGTGCGGACGACATCCATAATGGTGAGAAAATCCCGAGTGGATATGGATACATGCTGTGGCAGCTGAGTGTCTGGATCCGGTGAGTGCGTAGGAGAAATTTGGAGAGAGCACTAGAGGTGTAGAGGATGCGGCGTTGGCAGGTAATGGGGCGTGGCTTCTTTGGAGCTATGGATGTAGTGATGCGAGAAACCCTGCGTATTCCTTCTGGGGAGGGGGTAGTGATCCTCTGACGTGGGCACTAACTGGCGATCCTCGGCTGGAATCTGAGGTGGGAGGTGCGAACCTGGGCGGGAAGCTGCCACTTGTCACGTGGGATGGCTCAGAATCTCGGCGGCTCCCGATCCGGGCTCGGCGGGCTAACCTATGTGCTGCAGCTTGCACCGGCACTTAGTAGCCTGGGAGCAGGGAGGGGGTATGGTTGGCGGGTCAGTTCTGCTTTGGACCTTGTCCTCGAGTTGGAGCCAGGAGGGTCATGATGAAGCTCAGAGGGTTGAACCAGAAACCTCGGATATGCGATATAGGAAGCCTCAGAATAGCTCATCTCCGCAGCGATGGAGTGGAAGAGGTTGGGCTAGCATTGTATGTGGTCGATAAAGAACATACTCGTGAAATTTATCTCCCAGGAAAATGATAGTTCACATTAATTGTGTCTCACGGATAATAAGCTAACCATCTCCCAAGGCGAGGGGTAGGGCCATAGTCTGTAGTCAGCCGAGTTGGCTAGGACAATTGGGAAATTGAATGTAGCTGCAATGTCGGCGGCCCAAAGTGTCCCCTCACGGCCATCAATGGAGAAGTTGATGGCAGTAGAATTGGGGACTCGCCTGGATGTCATAGTATGGTAGAACTCAATGACCACCAGGAATTGGAAAGATGATGTGGTCTGCGTGCTTTTAGGTATTACCGTTGCACAAGCCTCATGGAATCTCACGAGCTGGGATCAATAGAAAAATTTAGGAAAAATCATAATATGTTTATTTGTGCACTTCGCGATCTTGCAATCTGAATTACTGTAATGGGGCCGTAATGGGGAAAGGAATGGGGCCTTGAGATAATAAACGAGGAGACATATATGGTGAAGTCTCAGTTGGTCCTGAATAGGTAATGGGGCTCACAGGGCTATACTACATGGCTTCGCTGAGCACAGTTCGGAGCCCTCTTTGGAGTGGGAGCCCTCGGGATGGCGTGGGTGAGGAAATGGAGGAGTAGAATGCCATTATCAAACGCAGGGGTAGAATGACGAGACATGGCGCCAGCGGCCGGCGTGTGCGTGGGTGCTCTGGCTGTGATAAGTGGCCTGTGGGCGATGCTGTGGCGGAGGCAGCGGCACCGATGAAGCCGATGACTGCTGGCGGGGATGGCGACTGCGACGCGGCATGGCGGCGACACCGGCGAGGCGGCGACGGTGAGACGTCGCTTGATAGAGCGGCGACTGCCGAGGCGGCATCGGGGAGACGACGACCGGCGATGCATGTTATCGGCATCGGCAAGGGGAAGAGAAGAAGGCCGCACTCGAGGCCTGAAGCTATGCCCTTCACGAGTCTTGGCCATGCCTGAATGTTTGGATTTGGGAAGGGATGGAGAAGGTGGGAGGATTTCTTCTTGGATGGGGATGGGGCCAGCTATGAAGAAGAAGGGGGTTTATATAGAGGGGTCTTGGGGAGGTGAAAGGGCTAACCTATTTAGTGTCAATAAATGGGCACTAAAAACTATGTTCAAAAATATGGGGAATTAATGGTATGGTGTGGGAAAAGAAAGGTCTCTAGGAGACGAACAGGCGAAGATGAAGAGACGCATGCAGTAGGAATCTCGCAGGCTACGAAATTTCGCAGTGCAAAGGAAGTGCAGGTCATGAATTTTCGCTACTCTATAAGTGCTAATATCTGGCATTGCAACCTTCAAGAACAAAAACCAAAATTATGAGTATAGGCATGAAAGTGAGAAATTGCAATCAAGAACTAAGCTCTGATTAAAGGAAAGCATAAATAAAACTTACAATAAACCAAATAAAGTTCTATAAAAATTAGGTGCCCTACAGCGTGAAATATTGGGGTGGCCTTTGGGTTCATGGAGGATCAAGGAGGGGATCTCCTCATATGCAACGCGAACTATACTACATAGGGCTTTAGCCTGCGCAATTGACCTTGAATACCTATATCTTGGAATTGAGCGAATTACTAATCCCATTAAGGATGAACTTCGATGGATGAATGGACAGATCCATCTTGGAGCTTGGAAGCTTGCTCGGGAGAGAGAATTAGCAGTCATACAACAATACTTGGTCCCCATGCTTGAAAGTTTGTGGACTATTATTTAGTCATGACGTTTCTTGTCATCTTTTGATTTGGAGTTCAGTGAGCATCGTTGCCGATTCTTTGGTCGTTGATGTGGACATCACACAGTGGCTCTTTAAGTCAGTTAGGCTTTTTGGTATTACAACATAGCCTGTCAATCTCTGAGGTGAGTGGCATGCCTTGCCATAAACTGAGCGATCTGGTAATTTAAGATGGTGTGAAGAACATTTTGTATGCCCACAAGGAATCTAGCAGCTTAAGAGACCAGTCTTTTCTATTGAAGTTCACCATTTTCATCAATATGGTCTTGATTTCTCTATTGGCAAGCTCAACTTGACCACTAGTTTGAGGATGGTAAGGGGTGGCCACTTTGTGCTTTACCGCGTATTTAGCCGGGGAGGTTCCTCAAAGTGCGCGATGCCAAGTGTGAACCTCAAATCAGCGTTTAACAGTATGGAAGACCTAAATCTTGAAAAGATGTTTTATTAAGATTTTCATTACCACAATGATACGATGCTCTACATGGAATTGCTTGACCCACTTAAACACATAGTCAACCCCCACCAATGTGTATATGTATCCAAAAGGAGCTTAGGAAGTAATGTGAGTAGATGCCCCAAACATCAGATGATGTATAAAATTGGGTATAGGGGCATCATGTGAGAGATCTTCCCTAGTCTTTGGCATTTGTCGCATGCACGTCATATGTTGTGGGCATCCTTGAAGAGAGAAGACCAATAGAACCCAGATTGGAGCACCTTCATGGCAGTCTTCTGGCAAGCAAAATGACCTCCACATGCACTCTCATGGCAGTGATTAAGTATTCCTTGTTGTTCTTTCTCAGGCACACATCTTCTAATTATCTGATATGCACAATATTTGAACAAGAATATCTCGTCCCATTAGTAGGAATGAATCTTTGCAAAGAAGAACTTTATGTCTTGTGCCTTCCAGTCAACTAGTAATTCTCCTGTTGCCAAGAAATTGGCAATGTGGGCATACCATGGGGCTTTCTCTACTAGCAACAGGGACTCCTCAGGAAACTCGTCATTGATTGGAGGGTTGTGAGTGTTGTGTGCTATTGTTAGTCATGAAGTGATCATGACAACATTCTCCACCTTTTTATCATATGATCTACATATTAAATTCTTGAAGCGGGGAGAACCCCTCTAATAAAGCTAGCCTTGGCATTTTCTTGGTGAGAGTACTTCAAAGTTGGATAGTCTGCGAAAATTATGATGTCGACCCCACCAAGTACAAATTTAGAAGGCATGAACCCACTTTGCCAGTAGTTCTTTACTGTGGTAGTGTAGTTCCTCCGTGCCATTTAAAGTTTCTTACATAGTAGACCACATAGGTTCACATCTTCTCTGCCTGGCTGCTCCTATGGCAAGATCACTTGCATCGCACATAACCTCAAAAGGTAACTGCCAGTTAGGGGCCCTCACTATTGGTGCAGTGGTCAAGTAGGTTTTGAGCTCCTCAAAGCTCCTTTGGCAGTCTTCATCCCATGCAAATTTGGCATCCTTTTCCAGCAGCTTGTAAAGAGGTTTTGCAATTTTCGAAAAGTCTTTGATGAACCTTCGATAGAAACCTGCATGTCCAAGGAATTGTCTCACAGTTTTAACATTTATGGGGGAAGGAAGTTTGGAAATTAGCTTAAATTTTTCCTTATAAACCTCAATTCCCCTAGTGGATATGATATGGCCCAGCATAATCCCTTGGTTGACCATAAAATGGCATTTTTCCCAGTTCAGCACCTAATTTTTCTCAATGCACCTGTGTAGGACAATTTCAAGGTTGATCGAGCATTCTTCAAAACTAACCCCATATACTGAGATATCGTCCATATAGACCTCCATAATGCACTCCACCATATTCTTTGAAAATAAACCATCTACAGCGGAATGTGGTAGGGCGGCCATGAACCGAAGGCATCCTCTGTAAGCATAAGTCCCAAATGGATGAGTGAAGGTAGTCTTTTCTTGGTGCCTCACGAGATCTCGATCTGTAGCTGAATAGCCATGCAGTGAAGGGTTCCCAAATTCTCTCAAAGAGCTGATCCACAAAAGGTAATAGGAAGTGATCTTCTCTTGTCACTTCATTCAGCCTCCTGTAATCAATGCATACCCTCCAACCTATAGTAAGGCGGGTGAGCCCCTCTTCTCCTTTCTCATTGCGCATAGTGGTCACCCCTGATTTTTTTGGCACAACCTGAGTTGGACTCACCCAGGTGCTATCGGATATGGGGTATATGATGTTGGCTTGTAGCAGTTTAAGAACCTCTGCACGTACTACTTCCTACATGTGAGGATTTAGTCTCCTCTACGGCTGTCTCACTGGTTTTGCCTCTTCTTCTAGATAAATATGATGGGTCCAAACTAAAGGGTTGATTCCTTCAAATCAGAATTTTCCACCCAATGCTTTGTTGTTCTCCTGAGGACCTCTGTGGCCTTTCATGAGGCATTGAGCAATGAAGAGATAACAGCGGGCATTAGTTATTTTGAATCTAAATATGTGTGCTTTAATTCCACGGAGTGAGGCTTGAGGTCAAAATTTTGAGGCTCACTGGTTCCTTCTTTTTCTTGTCTTCTCGATGGCGAAGCGATTTCTTCCTTTCTCCATGGTCCATGTCTGACACACATTTCTGGGTTTCTCTTGCGACTCTTTGGCTCATCGGAGACAACTCCTCAATCGGCACACATCATGTTGTTGTTCTTTACTACGACCTGCTCTTCTAGAATAGTTTCAATTAAGAAAACCTCATATGGACCCTCTTCCACTGAATGCATATGCTTTTTGCTCAAATGGAAAATATTAAGCTCCAATGCCATGTTCCCGAATGTAAGTTGCATAACTCCATTTCAACAATTGATGATCGCATTGGGTGGCAAGAATAGTGTGAGTTATAGGCGCAGATTAGTCCCTATTGCAACTGGTTATGTATCAAGCACTATAAAATCTACAGGGTAGTAGAATTTGTCCACCTGTATCAAAACATCCTCCACAGTGCCCTTGCGGATTTTTATGGATCTGTCTGCGAGGGACAATGTGATGGTGGTGGGCTTCAATTCTCCCAAACCCGACTATAGTAAGCACGAATAAGGCAACAAGTTGACTAACGGCCTAAGTCCAGCTAGTGCCTTTTCTACACAGGATTCCTTGATGTTCATCGAGATGGTAAGACCTGGCAGGTCTTTGTATTTCACTAGGGTCTTACAACGAATAATAGCTATGACATTATATCGGGGAAGTCCTTTGTCAACGACCGCCCTCTCTTCTTGTGCTTAGTGATTTGTTTGAAGGGTGATCGGAATCAACAAAATTTGTATCTATATATTCCTCCTACTGCCGTAGTCGAAGCTCTTGCCCGAGTATAATTAGTCAAGGTCGAACACGGGATGGGTTTTCTTCCGTGCAGATGATTTAAGTGAAGTCAAAATGGTCAAATTAAATTTAGATTTTAAGGTTTTGTGAAAGCTTGATGGGTGTAGTTGGTTGCAAACTGAAAATAAATAAAATAAAATGTAAAATAGAACTCCTTGAAGCATTAGGCCTTTGTGTTTAAGGTCTAGGCTAGCAGGAGGTCCTCAAAGGTTGTTTCATAAGCGTTGGGGAGGGGATGACATATAGTCATCTCCCGAACCGGGATCTGTTTAACTTTAAAACTAAACCCTAATAATTTTCCTTTTGAGAGACAGCATTTATTTAACATTTATGGTTCTACAGTGAAAATCTATCACCTTGATCCATCCCTACAATGACTCATAAAGAGAGCTGACTAATGAATCTCGGTGGATACAATACTAAGTATTCTTGAACCTAAAAGATTACCTAGTATTGATCCCGAGGATGCATAAAAATGAAAATATAACCCCTTAACCTACTTCAGTGGCTCGTAAATGGCAACTAATGGGTATCAGTGTATCTAGAGCTAAGGAATACCTTTGAACCTAAAAACTTATAAGTATTGACAAAAGAAGTACATCAGCTTAAATCTAGGTTAGAAATTTAGGAACCAAAATGTAAAGCTTTCTTTGCGTGAAAAGCAGGGGAACCACCGGCGACCTTGAATCTACCCCGGCAACCAGCCACTTCGGGAGAAAGGGTTTTGCCGCTCATCCTCCAAGTTGTCATCCTTGGAGGTGTTTGGCTGAAAGTGAGAGAAAGAGGGAGAAGAGAAAAGTAAACCTAAAGAGACTCCAAACCTAAAGAGAAAAGCTATGTACCAATATTAAAAATTAGGGTTACAAGTTGTGGAGCTTATATAGTCAACTCAATGCGTGAAATGACAAAAATGCCTAAAATATGAGAGATTACAATAGGGACAAAATGGTAATTAATCAAAACGTGGTCGCTTGGAATCAAAAAAGATCAAACACAAAAGATTTTCGCTTATGTAGAATTTCACATCATAGCGAATTACAAGGCATAGCAAATGAAAATTTTCATGCACGCACTGGCTAAGCTAGCTTAAATTTCACTAGCTTAGCAAAATTTTGCATAGCGAATTCATCGGTTTCTCTCCCCGCGGCTACTGTCGATTACACTGTCTCGTATCAGATTCCGCATCCTCGCAGCTGCTATTTTTTTTTCTCTATTTTCTTCCCCGCTTGAAATTCTTCATTCCCATTGCTGAAATTGATATAAGACCATATGAAATTGATGGAAATCAACCCGACTTTGCCATGGTGATTGGATTGGACACGATAATTTGGCTTCCAATTCTCGCAAAAACTACAAAAACAAATTCTGAATGCACTAGAAGTGCAATAGGGACTCGAACATGTCAATTGGGTTAATTATAATGAATTAGTACACAAAAGCGCCAAAGTATTAAAATAGGTTCAAAATAACACCTTTTGGGCAATTAATCACACTCCCCTTAACTCACATTGCTGGGGTCCCTTAGCAAATGAAAGAAAGAAAGTAATAAAATACATATAAACTATAACAAAATAATCGCTCACGTATTTCAAAAAGGCTGTGAATGAGTAATGCTCAACCATAAGTAAAATCATCAAAGCCGTGTCCAATGACTATTATCATGAGAGAACGTAATGCCATACAAAATTGAGCATTAAAGAGCATCCTTCTTGTGAATCAACCGTAAACTTCCAATTAAAATCTAAGTGTTTTGTTTGATCACCTTCAACAATAAACTGCCAAACTCAGACTCTCCCCCAACCCAGCTTTACTACTACCACCCAGCATGCTAACCAGCCTAAATAGATCAGGACCCATCTCTTTATTCCAATTCTTTTGCGTTGTAGGGTGTAATGCTGAGGAATCGACCTCACCAAAGTCCATATGTAATGTGGATTCACCGATGACTCCCAACCACCATAAGGCTTAGGGCACCAAGTCATAAGGATCTTCACCACAAACTCTTCGTGTTTCATCCCGACTTCGAATGATTTCGAGACTCCAGCACCTACAACTTGCTAAACTCCACCCATACCCATGTAATAACACTGTCGGTGACCCCAACCAGCTGAAGGTTTAGGGCACCGGGCTTTTAAAGGTTACCATATACCCTCGGACCGTGTCTCGTTTCAAGGCAAAGCATTGCAATTTTTATTCTTTTTCTTTTCTTTTTCTTTTCTTTTTCTCTATTTTTTTTCCGAAGACGCATTGGCCTTCTTTCCACATGGGTCCTTAACCCATTAAAGGCGGTCAATGAAACTAGGGTAGGTTATGCAAAGTAAAGGAGGTTGCGCAGTTTTTCAGCCTATCATTGAAACCTAATGTGCTCAGGTGTGGTTAATAAAGGTGGAAGAGAAAAAGGTCAAAACTAAGAATTCAACTAATCATTCACTCAACCAAGCATGGAACCAATCTAACATCAATAGAATTGGACAAAGTTTAAATTTTCCAACTTATGTGTTAGGGCAAAACCATGCAAAACTTTGTCAAAATGGGTCCAAATTTTTGAAAGTAAGTTGTATAGTATAACAATTTTTATAGAAAGGGAACCCAAAAGCCACTGAACATCACAAAATGGGCTTGTACAAATAGTACAAAAGAATAAATACAAAAGCTTCACTTCCTTCGCTTAACTCTCCCCAACCCAAACATCTTGTGTCCGAAATGGGCCTTGATTGAAAAAATTAGAGGAGGAAGTGTTACCTCCTGATGAGATATGATCATTGCTGGATAGGAGACTTCGCAAGCTTCCATCGACATCCCCATTATTCACTCCGCTTGGGCTTCAAATAAACAAGTTAGGAGAAGAAAAGAGAAAAAGTGACCAGTTGGAGTATTTTTTAAAATTACACTTCTTCATAATAATCTCAAAATGTTATTTCTAAATATTAATATTCGATTCATAATTTCTGCTTTCTTCCAACGGTACCAGAACGCTTCCAAAACGGAGTTCGGATAAAAAGGCGAAAGAAACAAAATCTACAGAAAACGCGGAGATAAAGGAAAATTTTTTCGTTATTAGCGAAATTTCGCTTAGTTGAAATTTAGACAAATGAAAATTTTCATTATGTTTATGAAATTTTCGCCATATCTAATAGCTTTCTAAAATTTCGAATTTTTTTTTTTCAAAACAAAATAAATTAATTAATAAATTAAAATAATAAAAATAAAAATAAAAAACTTTTTTTTTTACTCTTCACCTTACTGCTGGTCGTTTTGTCGTTTCAGCCCACTGCTGCTAAGCAATCCACTACTTAGTTTTAGCGAAATTTCGCTAAGCTAGCGAAAATTCCATCAAATTTTCGCTATAGCGAAATTTTCGCATTTCTCTAGAATTGCGAAATTTTCGCCATATAGCTAAGTAAAAACTTCCATTCCCATCAGTAATTTCTTCCAATTTCTTTAATCAACAAAATTTGCACAACAAATCGCAAAAATTAATGCTAGAAAAAATTAAGAAAATCAGAGAAGAGTAAAAATTAATCTAAAAAACAAGAATTAACTAAAAATAGAGAAAATCTAAAAAGAAAATTAACGAAACCAAAATAAAATAATGGTATAAAATAAAATAAAACAAGAAAAATTAAACAAAAATGGGGAGAATGTGCCCCCCCAAACCACTTCCCAGCTCGGATTGCTAGAATTGGTGGAGCTCAGAGGTATCGTCGGGTTCGGTGCTCCACCTGAACCCGCACCGAACCAATCACGTGCTATGCAATATAAGGTACGCTTGTGTCTTTTGATGTAGTGATGCACCATGCAGAGGCTACTAATCTTCAATGTTTTGGTAAAATACGCAAAGTTGATAAAGTGGCCTGCAGGGTGCTCGAGGTGAATTGTGTCACCGTGTGAATTGTGTTGTCAAGTGTGGTATACACCTGGTCCTGAGATGGCAGCGGGCTATTGGTGGCTTCAATGGTTTTTTTTGGGCTCTTTCCCCGTTTCCTTCCACATTTTCCTCACTCAACAAGGGAAGAATTTCTTCTTCTTTTTCCATGGCCCATATAATTATACCCACTGTAGCATCCTCGCAGCCTCGGGAGGATCTTCTACCGATTCAACTTTCACCCTCCCCGAGGCGCAGCTTGAGCCCCGCTTCACCCAAAATTGTTTCACAAGACTCATCCTCCGGATTTTCTTCCCCTCATGACTGTCATTGGGCAAGCTTTGAACAACATTGAAGGTCAGCTAACTCACACCACTCACTTTGAAACCCATCTAATTTTGTTCCAGGGGTTCTCCATAGTATGTAGATTTTTTTACTCAATTGGGTATTGAATTCCTTTGATTCTCTTCCACAAAGATCACCCACCAGTTCAAGGTCTAGAATTGCTTCGCTTCAACCGGGGAGATCGGGTCGTGGTGGCCGAGGGTGAGAAAAGAGGTATACTGTGGATGGAGGAGGTATGTCGATAACATCATGAGGTACCATCCATTGGTCTCTATTCCTCATAGACCTAAATGAGTTTGGATTTCTCTACAGTTGCTGCCACCGCTAAGCCAGGTCTCGCAGTCCCCATTGCCGCGTGTATGCACTAGGTTACTCTCCACAGGTACCTACCATACTCGTTTCTCCCTTAGGTGTTCCATTTGATTCTAGTTCAAGCCCATCGAACATGGATTTCAAAAAAATAATGTGCAATACAAGACAAATACAAAGAACTCAGCAACTTTTTTTTTTTTTTTTTATATATAAAATGAAATTAAAATAAAAATGACAATGAAATATAAAAGAAATTACCAAAACTTGTGATTTAGGATCACAAGTGTTCAACAAGTCATTCGCACTTAGTACCATCCCCTAAGAACGGCGCCATTTGATCTGTACACAAGAGGGGTGATCCGGAAGGAATCAACAAAATTTGTATCCTATATTTCCTACCGCCGAGTCAAGCTGTACCGCAGATAAAGGGTTTGTGGTCAACACTGGGGATGAGTTTTCAGACAAATGATTTATGAATAAAATATGAATTAAATTTGGATTTTAAGGTTTTGTGACAACAGTGGGTGTGGTTGGTTGCAAACTGAAATTAAATAAAATAAAGTGTAAAATCGAACTCCTTGAAGCATTGGCCACTGAGTTTAAGGTCCTAAGCTAACTGAGAGATCCCCGTTAATTTCTCATATTGGGAGGATGAGACATATAGTCATCTCCCGAACCGGATCTTTCATTTAACTTTAAAACTAAACCCTAATAATTTTCCTTTTGATAATAAATACATTTATTTAACATTTATAATTCTACAAAGGAAAATCTACCACATCCATCCTACAATGACTCATAAAGGGCAACTGAATTTAATCTCAAAGGATCTAATAACAGTATCCAATTAATGATTCGTACTACAAGAGGGCTGAGCTTAAAATCAACAAATTTATATACACCTAGCTTACTGCATCGCCGTGAGTCAAGCTACTGCAGATAGTGGTCTGTGGTCGAACACGGGGATGGGTTTTCATCCTAAAATGATTTGGTATAAGCATCAAGGTAAGACTTTCTATTCGACTGGATTTTTGTTTCAAAAACAAAGGTGATGAGTCGATTAACTATAAAACTGAAAATGAAGTGTGAAAAGTTAACTTTAAAGATTTAGGTCACTAACTGGTAAATCCTAGGGCAAACAAGTGTCCCTGCTTTATCCTCTACATATCAAGCAACCTATAGTCCAAGCCACAACCGGATCTATGTTTAACTAGCAAACCTCACCCTAAAATCAACTCCTATTTGAGTCAACACAGATAACATGCATCTATGGCCTTTACAGTTTGAAACCCTAACATTAAACATCATTTCAGTGGCTCGTAAAGACCATCTAAAACCACAAAGGCATCTAGCAACAAGATACACCGTATCCCAAAGCATGTGGTGTGCTGCCAACCACTAACATTCAATGCTATTCAACTATATTTTGAGAAGATAGGGGGTCATAAACACAGCACTCAGAATCCTTTAAATACAAGAGGACAACATGCATATGCCCCACCACTAAGCTAGCTTCCTTCCTCTTCAGTTAGAAAAGAGGCTTGGCCAAGCATCTCTTGAGTTGTCATCCTCAAGAGGAAAAGCCTAAGTAAGCCAAGAAAACAAGAGAAAGAGGAGAGAGAAGAGAGAAAAGCAAAACCCTAACTAAAGCTACTAAATATATTTACAAAAATAAAACTTAATAAAAATTATTTCCTCAATTTTTCTTTCTTTTTTTGGTTACAAAATGAGGGGCTTATATAGGCCACTCCAATGTATGAAATTACCACAAAGCCTAACAATTTGGTTAATTCAGACAAGAGAGTACACACCAAAATTTAAATACTGCATTAATTACAAAAAAGACAAGGCAAAGTGAATTTCGCTACAGCAGAAAATTTCATGCCAGTGCCAAAATTTTGCTAGGTTAGCTAAAAATTTCATTAGCTAGCGAAATCACCAAGAGATAGTTTAAAATGCAAAATTTCACTAGGGCAAAGGGCGATTTCGCTAGCTGAAATTTATGAGTAGCGAATGCAAATTTCGCTAGAACAAAGGTTTCCAGCTTAAATTCCCCTCGGTGTCTAATGGTACTGGTACTTCATTACATCACAAATTTCGCCATGCTATAACTGCATCCCAAATGGGAATTCTTTAATCTTAGCTAAATTCGATTTGGTTGGATCGCATTACTTCCTCGCCCCCATCAGATTTATTTCCATCACTTTGCCTTCATTCTTTCTCTTTGATTTTTCGTCTGTTTGATGATTTAATAAATTGTCTAATCTTCAAGGATTCATCATATGTCTCGACATTGAACTCCCAAAGTACAAAAACCCGCAAAACAACCAAAATAACCTCTAAACGGCATATGATACTAAGAAGACTTGAACACTCAATTGGCATAAATGACATGATTAGTGCAAAAGCACTCAAAACCTATCTAATATAGGGTTCAAAAAGTTAATTTTTGGTACTACATCACACCCCCAACCGAAACGCTATAGTCTCAGCAAATGCAAACAAAAAGGAGATGCATGTAGTGATTTTCAAAAAGTTTATGATTCAAAAGGGTTTATGTACATATAAACATTACCTTTAAACTGAAAAATTGACACCAAGTTTGAAACCGCATGAAAGAAACCAAACCATACAAGAATAATTCTGTGCCAATATTGGTCCCTTCCATGATTCTCAACTTGAATTTCCACCTAAGTCTAATGGTTCTTTACAATCCGTATTAAGCCAATAAATTGCAAAATTTGTCCCTCCCCAACCTAGCACCGACATGCCTTAAGTTGTTGAACAACCTAGATAGGGCTAGTTACGCTTTTCTTTTCATTATTCAACTACATTGTAGGTAATGCTTAAAACTGATTCATCAAAGTCCGTAACGGGTCCACCATGACTCCCAACCAACAAGGTTTAGGCATCAAGCCAAAAGGATCACTGACCACAACTCTACAGGCTTCACCCCGGACTCCGAATGACTTCGAAAATCAAGCACCTACAAATCATTAGAAACTCTACCTATCCACCCATGTAATCTAACACTAAATCATGACCCCAACCACGAGGCATCGGGTCAGCTTTCGCCATACACCTATCCGACCGTACTGGGTTTCAAGGCAAGACTTACCACTTTATTTTTCTTTTTTCTTTTTCTTTGTCTTTTCTTTTGCTTTTTTCTTTTTCCTTTTCGAAGACAAATATCATCTTCAAGTATGGGCAACACAAACCTATATCCTAGGCTGCCAACATGCGCCATGCTACCGGCTATGCAGCCGTAAAGGAAGGAAACAACTACAATTATTGGAACAATCCAAAAAGTGTGAATTCAGTATAAGGAGAAATTCTTCAAGTCGAGCATGCTGGAACCGCACTGACCAAAACTGTTTACATGGAATCTGGTTCTTAAACATAAAGGCGACAAACAAGCCTAAATTTTAACAAAACAATTAATTGTCCAATTTGAAGCAATTCAATTGTTCAATTGGCTACAATTCAATTGTCCACTAAAGCCAATTCAATCCAATTGAAAAGAAAACAAATATACATGGTAAAGGCACAAAACATGGTATGCAAAAATCTGTATATATAGACTGAATAGCTTTTGATAGCCAAAATGGCTAATACATGAATACAAAGCTAAACATACAAAAGTATCACGTCTACTATGGCTAATATATAAATCCTAAACAAAAATTAGTAGACTTGATAAACTCGGGTAACTATACAAAATCATAAAGAAACTTCAACCACCACTACCGTGGTGGTGGTGGTGGGTCTGCCGCCACGCTAGGAAAAGCAGAGCGGCGCTCGGGCCAGGGATCGCCAGCCCGTCAGCCGACTGGGCGCAGTAAGGGCAAGGATGCGCAGGGCTATGGCAGGCGCAGACCGGGCGGCGCTCAATAACAGGCGCAACTCGCGCGGGCGCGATCTACAAAAAGGAGAGGTCGAGACTAGACTTCACGTATAGAGAATGTGAAGCGGCAATGGACCTCCCCCACCTCAGTTTAGCCAGTTTTGTTCAGGCACCATGGTTCTAAGACCATTTTTCGCTATTTTTAGAGCACTCGTCCCGCCGCACTTCCTGAAATTCAAAAAATTGTGCTATATTAATTATGACTAATATATGAAATAAAAATTATTAACAAAATTACTATGCATATAAAAATCAGAAGTAAAATTAATACTAAGTGGTACTATAGTAAAACAAAGTACTAAAACGGGAAAACTCGATAAATTAAAATTTTCTAAAAATAACTAAAAATGTTAAAATTGACCAATTAAAACAGCAAAATTATGAACTGCACCGCTTTGAAAACACCTAACCAGCTCATTCTCAAAATTACTCAAACGGGTCAAGGATGAATGATCTCCCCAACCCCAGTAAATCCGGTCGACGCATTGTTCAGGTGCCCAGCTTCTCGCGACCGCCCTCGCGATGGTCGCTGAATTGAGCACCGGCTCAAAGAAAAGACGGGCAATAATCAACATCTTCATCTACCCGATTATCCCCCACAATTTTATTACCGTGCTTCGACACCAACATCGGAACAACCATTATTATTTGATTTGGCTGTTCTAAAGCAACTTCTTGCTCGTTGTTCATACGAGATGTTCAACCCGGCAGTCATGTTACTTCAAAGCGCAAGTTACAATTCATCCAAACTTTATTACTTGCATTGGTCGTGGGCCATAAATGGTCTTCCCTAAGATGATCGGAACATGATCGTCTACTTGCAATCGAAGCCTGCATATCGGGCACTACAAAATCTACCGTAGTAGAATTTGTCTATTTCACTAAGACATCCTCAACTATCCCCTGTGGATTTTTAATTACTCCATCGGCCAATGAAAGTGTGATGTTGGTCGGTTTAAGTTCACCCAAACCTAACTGCCAGATAATGTGTAATACGGCGTAGAGGGTTCACACCGCCCTAGATCCAAAGACGACTTGTCTATGCAATTACCAAACAATATCAATCAAATTGTGAGATCCTGATCCTTGTGCATTTGACTGGATTCTACTTGATATGGCACCACTCTGTTCAAAGAAGAAATGCCTTTTCTCACGCCTAACCTTCTCGATCAGGCAAAGATCTTTTCAAAATTTTACAAGGTGTGGGACTTGTTTGATTATGTCCAATAGAGGTATGTTAACCTTCACTTGCCTTAAGACCTCTAAAATGCCTCGTCATTTAGATGCCTTCTCTTCTTACCTCTAAGGCTTGTGGAAATGGAGGTATAGCGGTATTTCATTGAATCTTCCTTAGAGAAATACACTGACTCCAATTCTTCTCCCGATTGATTCTTCAACAGTTTCTACATGGTTGATCAACCTCTTTCCACTTCTTGTGGTAATTATACTCAACCCCATCCATTCCCGAATTGTCGGATGATCCTACCTCATGGATTCCCCCTTTGGTTTATAATCGCTTGGGAAGGGAACCTTCCTTTTCTCAGACTTGAGCCAAACCTTGCTTATCCTTGGTGATGGAATACTGTGAGGTTATCAATTTCTTTGGTTTAGATTGCTCTCGCCCATCTACCCTCTCTTATCTGTACTTTCTACAAGATTTAACTTGTGCCAGCCTTGTACATTGATTCCTTTTTTGCTCTTCCACAAAGTTGCCAACAACCACCCAAATTTAAATGGCTTGTTTTGCCATGAGATGAGGATGGTAGGTGGTTGTGGTTGAAATTGGGAACCAACCGTATTATTTGGCACTGGGGTACATGCTGGGGAGGGGGCTTCCGTGAAAGGTGTTAGGTGATTCCTCCAATTGGAATTGTAGGTATTTCCATATGAGGTACTGGGTTGTGGTGGTTTATATTGTCCTACAAAGATTTGCACATTCACATCAAATCCTTCAATGTAGGCCATAGGACACTGCTTCTACTGATGTACAGGGGATTGAAATTAGTGCAAGGATCGGCAGGTGTGTGGATTTTCACCACCGCATGTACTTATGAATCTTTTCCTTCAAGCTCCACCTTCCTAGCTGTTGGAAATCCTAGCTTACTTCTCTATATCCCTCCCGTGTATAACCCTTCTCTGGCTAATGGGAAGGCCCTCACTGTTTCCATTTCTCTCCTAGGGAAGTTTGGCTCATCCTAACCCCTTAGAAGTTTCAAACACGTAATTTAAAATCCATGGCTTCGTCGATGCTTTACCTTCCGTAAAGTCTCCCACACATGAGTCAAAAGTCGCCTCATGGCAGGAGACATACCACCAGATGGTTTACTGAACATCCACGGTCAACCCATGATGTGGGAAAAATCATGGTTTCCATAAATCTCTCCCAACACCGATAAAACCTCTCACCATTCGAGCGCAGCGTATAAATTTTACCTCAAATTATTGTCTTATGAGCACTAAGAATCCTCGAATTCGCCCACTCGCCCAATTTCTAATGGTTCTAGGCCTCTAATTACTTTATCCAAATCTGGCCTTGTCCTTTAGGGCGTGAAATGCTTTTAGTCAAAGAAATCCATTTCATCATACCTCTCTAAAGTGAAAAACCTCCTCAAACTCTAAGGAGTGTATGGATTTTCATTTCATACCATGATATGTGGGGAGTAGGGTACTAAATATGGCCTCACTGCTACATCTTCAGCAGGAGGAATGATACAGGATGGGGCACTAATTTGTGTGGAGGGTGGATGGATCCTCATGGTTCTAGTAGGCTGTTGGATTCATTGTGGTTCCAGTCGATCATTGTTTCAGTAAAGGGATCCATGGTATCGTTGTGTGTACACTAACTTCATCGTGGCCAAGTTGTGTACTGATTCTATAACACCCCATGCCTCATCCATCATGTATAAACACCGTTACAAAATTGTAGAGACAAACAGACACAAACAAAACTTGCAAAAAGGGTTATTTCAGAAGCAAAATAAACCGATTATAAAAAAAGAACAAAATAGCAGCAAGCATCGAAGTGATGAACACTTATGTTACAAGAATCGATTCAAAAAGGGTTAAAAAGGTTACCTTCACTTGTGATGTTGATCAAGGCAATACTTAACCATCATTAGTAGTTTGGCACCATCCTAACTAGCGCCATTTGATTCGTAAGCATGTAGACAATGAAAGTAAATTCAACAAATTTATATACACTCTGTGTCTTCCACTATCATTAGTCAAGCTACTCGGCAGGCAGTGTCTAGGGTTTAACACAGATGGTTTTCATCCTAAAAATGGGATTGCATAAGTGTACCTAAGGTGTGACTTTATATTTGACTTTTTGATTTTGTCAAAAAATGTTGTGATGAGTTTGAAACCGATTAATCAGAAAAACTGAAAAATGAAGTGTGTAAAAGTTAACTTTGGAAGATTTAGGTCACTAACTTGCAACTTAACAAGTAACTCTCGGGTTTTATCCTCGCGCGATGCCAAGCAAATCCTATAGTCCAAGCCAAACTGATCTATGTTTGAACCAGCAAACCACCCTAAAATCAACTCCTATTTGAAATAACACAGATAATGTGCATCTGCGGCCCCTTTACAAGAACCAACGATTAAACATCATTTCAAAGGGGCTCAGAAAGACCATCTATAAAACCAAGTATCTGGCAAGTCATATACATCGATTCTGAAAAGCATGGTAAGTATTGGCCAAATCACTAACATTCAATGCTATTCAACCATATTTCAAGATAGGGGTCAGCAAACATGTAAGACTGTGAATCTCTTTAACACAAGAGGACAACATGCATATGCTCCCAATTACTAAGCTTAGCTTCTTCCTCTTCAAAGAAAAGAGGCTTAGCCAAGCATCTCTTTGAGTTATCATCCAAGAGGGGTGTTTGGCAAACAAGAAAAATAAGAGAAAGAGGAGAGAAGGAGGTTAAAACTAACTAAAGCTACACAAATATTTACAAAATAAAAACTTACCAAAATTGCTTCAATTTCTTATTACAAATGGGAGGGGGCTTATATAGGCCATCTAATGCAAATTACTACAAAGCCTAACAATTTGGCTAATTTTTAGGACAAGAGAGTAATATCAAAATTGAAGTCGGGTTGCATTAATTATAAAAGCATGACAAGAGGCACTTCATGAGAGCAAGAAAATCAAAGGGTGAAATTTCACACACTGTACGAAATCATCAAGAGATAGCGAAATGCAAAATTTCATTAGAGCAAAGGGTGTGATTTCGCTTAGTTAGCGAAATTTCGCAGTAGCTTAGCTAAATTTACGGAGTAGCGAAATGTGCAGCAAAATTTCGCTAGGTGAATGCTGTCAGCTTAAATTCCCCGTGTCTAGCGAATTGGTATCATAAGATTATAAATTTTCAAGAATTTTCGGCAATCCCAGCGAAATTTTCTTTAATCTAGTAAATTCGATTTCATTGATTCATCACCGCATTGCTTCGCCCTCATCGTATCGATTTCCATCACTTTGCCTCATTCTTCTTTGATTTTCGTCCTGTTTGATGCATTATTAATAAACTGTCTCACCTTCTACATGATCCATCATCATATGTCTCGATATTGAACCCAAAGCACGCAAAACCCGCAGAAACTACAAAAATAACCTCTAAACGGCATAAGTGATATCAATACTAAGAAGACTTGAACACTTCAATTGGCATAAATGACATGATTAGTGCGCAAAAGCACTCAAAACTTTATCTAATATAGGGTTCAAAATAGCACTTTTGGGTACTAATCACTGAACCTTAAAAGATTACCTCAGTATCATCAAAGAGGATGCATCAAAAGTCGGAAAATGAACCCCTTAACCTACCTCGTTATTCTGTGAAGGGATAACTATTAATGGGCACGCAGACCCAAAGCTAAGAAATACACCAACCCTAAAAGCTTGCTAAGCATTGACCAAAGAAAGTACATCAAAAATATTTAACCAGAGTTAGGAAAATTTAGGAACCAAATGTAAAAACCATGGTGAAAAAAACAGGGGAACCATCACACCCTTTCCATCCTACCCCAAAGACCTACTTACAAGGAGGAAGAAAGCCATCCTCCGTTGTCATCCTCGAGGGTGTTCGCACCAAGAAAGAGAGAAAGAGGAGAGAGAAGAGAGAAAACTGTAAACCTAAAGAGAAAAGATGCGTGTGTACTGAAATATTAAAAATTAGGGTTACAAAAGTTGTAGGGAGCTTATATAGTCAACCCCAATGCGTGAAATGACAAAAATGCCTAAAATATGAGATTACAATAGGGACAAATGGTAATTAATCAAACATTGGAATCTCAAAAAACATCAAAAACACAGGCAAGATTTTCGCAGGTGGAATTTCGCGAATAAATTACAAGGCATAGCGAAATGCAAAATTTTCGCTATGCACGTACTTTTCGCTGTTTAAATTTCACTACCATGTATCACGCATGGCAAACTGCTAGATTATAAATTCGCCATGCCATAGCTAACCCACTGGTTTCTTCTCCCCGCGCCATCGTCTATCACATCGTTCCCGTGATCCCGCAGCTTGCTATTTTTTCTCTATTTTCTTCCCGCTTGAAATTCTTCATTCCCAGCCTAAGGAAATTGATATAAGACCATATGAAATTGATGAACCTGACTTTGGTTATGATTGGATTGACACGAGCACGTATTTCCACCTCAGAAAACTACAAAACAAATTTCTAATGCAATTAGAAGTGCAATAGGACCCGAATATCAATTGGGTTAATTATAACAATTAGGTACACAAAGAAAACAAAACCCATTCATCTAAAATAGGGTTCAAAATAGCACTTTTTGGGCACTAATCACTTAGGTCCTTTAAAAATTTTGCATAAGTTGGAACCTATTTGATCATATCCAACAGGGGGATGTTGACTTTCACCTGGCTCAGCACTTCTAGGATTTCAGCTTAGTTGATAGCCTTCTTCTTGCCTTTTAGTGCTTGAGGAAAAGGTGGGGTGTGCCTCTTCATCAGATTCTCTTTGACTGCCAATTTTCTGGTTTCAACTTCCTTTCCTCTGTGGCCTCTTCTAGCCGGCGACCGGCCGCCAACCCCTTACCACTCCTTAAAGTGATTACTACTTTGACTTCATCCATCCTGGGAGGTGTCTCACTGGAAGAGCTCAATTCGTGCACTCCCCTAGGATTGGGCTGTGTTTAAGAGGGGAACTTTCCTTTTTCTTGCACCTCGCATCGTTATCAACCTAGAAATTGAATACCGCAGTTGTCAAATCTCTCGCACATCGTGACCGCAGTTCCCAATTTCGTTTAGCTTATTGTATCACCTTCCGTTAGCTAAGACACCGCCAGTTTTCCACAAAACTAATGACATTTTGCTCAAATTCATTATAGCTTGCCTAACCTGAGATGAGGATGGTGGTGGCTGGTCGAGACGAGAACCATAATCGCTGTCAGGCACCTGTACATATGTTTGAGGCTTCTGCTCTCAGAGAGAATAGGATGGTTCCTCCAAATGGGATTATATGTGTTGCTGTATGGGGCATTGGTCTGTGGCTTGTATTGGCCCACAACATTGGCTTGTTCAACCATCATATCCTCACTAAAGGAAATAAATAAGCAAGGTTTCCTGGTGGTCACAGACTGAAAATAAAGCATGGCAATGGTAAGGGAGCTGCTACCGCCTGCACCTCACACGATCTTTCTCATTCTAGCTCTTCCAACCTTCTAGAAGTAAGCAGTGGATAGCTTTGCTTATTTCATGTCCTCCGGGAGGAGTATACGCCTTGGTTGGCTGCGTCTCATTCTCTCTACCTCCTCGGGTTTGGGTTCATCCTAAGCCTGCATGTTTCGCCACATAGTTCAGAAGTCCACACTGATTTTTTGCTCAAGAAGTCCCTCCACATAGTCTCCAGTAATTACTCACAGCAAGGGATTCTATAAAAATGGTTGACTAGCAACCATGTGTCAAAGCCATGGTGAAGACAAGCACCAATGGTTTCCAAATACCTTTCCTGGTACTGGTAGAATTTTTCATTTTCATGGGCTGCAAAGGTGTAAATCTGCCTCTTCAGACTATTGGTTCTGTGTGTGGAGAAAATTTTCTTCAAGAACTCAACCTGCATCTCTGTCCAATTCCGAATGGTCCTCGGCCTCAAAGAGTTGAGCCAAAATTTGGCCTTGTCCTTTAGAGTCAGATGAAAAAATTTTAGCCTCATCAAATCCAGATTGGTAGCATCCTCCTTGAAGGTATTGCAAACTTCCTCAAAATCCCTGATATGTGTATACGGGTTCTCACCTACACCCATGAAGGTGGGAAGTAGATAGAACAAACCCCACTAATCATGTCCTATGACAGGGCACAACAAGAGGGCACTCACCTCGAGGGGATGTAGCGCGGTCCTCATGGACCCATATATGCATTAGGATTCCTCTCAGACTCGTTGACTTGGGCCCTCATGGAGGCTCCATCCGACGGCTACCAAGCTCATCACAGCCTTGTTCCTGTGGGGCACTGATTCTTTCTATCCGCCGTTGTGTTCTATCCTATCGGCAGAACAAAACAAAGACACCAACAAAGCAAAAACAGGCTACCTGGGCATATATCGCTTTCTGTAGTAATGGGGCGTGGTCCTAATCAAATAAATTATAAACCTATTTTTATTCCATCGCGTAGCATAGCTACTGTAGTATAGTGGCTCTAAGGTCGAACACATGAATGGGTTTTCTTTCGCACAAATGATTGGGCAGCTGGTCTAAAATGGTGAATTTCACTGATTTGGGCCTTGAGGCACATGAGGGGTATTATTCGTAAACCCGAAACAAGGTGAAGAAAATATAAAAAGAACTCCTTGAAGCATCAAGCCACCGGGGTTTGAAATCCTAAGGTAAATTAAGGTCCTCGTGATTGGGAGTGATGACCTATAGTCATTTCGAACCGATCCTCATTCAGCAAACCTAACCCTAATAATTTTCCCTTTTGAAATATAGCATTTATTGGAATAGCAATGTTCCCGATCGCTGAAGATTTATCTCCTTGATCTACCCTGACAAGAATAAATAAAGGGAATCTGTCTCCAGTCTCGTGGATCTAGCAATAAGCATCCACTGAACCCTAAAAGATTGCCAAGTACTAGTCAATCAAAGTGAATCTAAGGGATTTAAACCTAGAGTGAGAGATAGCAACATAAATGACAATAAATGCTTGCATTAAAAACATGAAAACCAACTGTTTACCTCAAATTCAGTTTTTCCAAGAGGCCCTCCTCTTCAAGGACGAAAGGGGGTTTAGGCTAACCATCCTCTCAGTCACCTCGGGTAAGGTTGATTAGCCAAGAAAATGAGAGAAAAAGAGAGGAAATGAGAGAAAAGAAAAGAAACGGGAAAACTCCCACCCAGTTCTCTGTATTAATGAAGCTTACCTTTTTTACAATAACTTATTAGAGCTTATATAGTGCTCCCAATAAGCAAAATTACAAAAATATCTCAAATACCCACTATACATGAAGGGTATTTTAGGAAAAATCATAAAAAGAAGTCAAACGGGGTCAAAGATTTGGAAGCAGGCAAGTTGTGAATTTCGCAACCTGCGAAAATTTTTGTAATGTCCCTCTTTCTTCTACTTTCGTAATTACCTCTTCCTTCTAGATTCTCGACTCCGCAGCCCCGAGTTCAACTCGATATTTGCTTCGATTTATAGATCGAGCTTAACTCAAAACTTTGGTATGATTAGCTTGCAAAAACTACAAAATTTAAAAAGCGACACAATATAGCAAGGACCTTTAATGTGCCAATCTAGTTAATTAGCCGATTAGTACACAAAAAGTGTCAAACTCGCAATAAACAAAAAGCTCAAAAATGTAACTATTTATTCACTAATCAGTATGATAGATGTAAATTGTATGTTGTAGATATGATATATTAACATGAAGTATGTGACGGGTAGGAATTATATGCAGTAGATATAGTTACCCATGATGCTTAGCATGAAGCATGATTCACAAAATAGTTGCATGAGACCACAGTATGTAAATGTTAGAAATATCATGCAAGGCATCGAGACGCATGTGCAAGGGGACATCGCATGAAACGGGTGTGAGTGCATGGCATGGCATGGCTTTGAATAAAGCGATTTTATTGGAGGGTTGTCCAATGAGTTTTATCGAAGGGTTGTCCAATGAATGTTATCGGAGGGTTGTCCAATGAGTCTTATCGGAGGCTTACCCAACTGATTTATATCGAAGGGTTGTCCTATGGGTTTTTTTATTAGAGGTTCATCCAATGGGATTCAAAAGCAAAAATCTTTTGTTTTGAAAACAGTTTCATGGCTACTGCAAATGCATGTGAGAGTCGATGAGGACTCTAGACATGTGGCATGTGGTATGTAGACATTTGCGAGAAATGTGCTTGTTTTTACTTGAATGGGGTGTGAATGTGTGAATCATGACATTGCATGTGAACTTAGGTGGGGAGTAGCCCTTGTAGGAAACTTCCTCTAGTGGGCATTTCTCACCCCGTCGTGGGAAATTATTTTTCAGGTGCTGGAGGTACACTAGGAGGTGGGACTCATATGAGGCCTTAATGGTAAAGAAGGCCAGATTATGGCTTATTCTGTAAGTGTAAAATTTTGGACAGTTATCCAGTTTTCTGTTATGTAAAATAGAAGAGTTTTAATAAAACTCATTTTGAATCGTTTAATAAAATTTGACAGATTTTTCCCAGATTTTTATGTTGCCTTTATTATGTTAAGGCCATTGTGACAACCTATAGTGTCATGGGAAAAAGCTGGAGGTGCAGGAAATGCCGGAAAGGCTATTGCAGGTTTGGGCAAGTTTTAGGTCATGACAGGGGTTTCATGGTGGCGACAGAGTTTCTGGTCTTGTGTCGCAACAGGGGTTCCCTATGTTGCGACATGGCTCTCAAGGTTCATGTAGTTGCTAGGTCGCGACATTGTTTTTCCATGTCGCGACAGTGTTTTACTTCTCTGTCGTGACAATGTTGCGACAGAGGTTTCCTTATGTCGACCAAGGCGGTCATGACAAGAGGTTAGGTGTTACAACAGGTTTAGCTCGATTGTGGATTTATTTCATTACAGTATTTTAAGGTCATGACAGAGCTGATCATACAGGGATTTCATGTCGCGACAGAAAATTGTGTCGTGAACAGAGTTTCTATGGTGGCTGCATGCGTTTATGTCGCGATTGCAGTTGGCGTTAAGGTGAAGAGATTTTATGTCACGAGAGAGAATTCGATGTCGCGATAGGGTTTCTAAAAAAAATTGTGTCACGACAGAGTTTATCTTACTTCACCACAGAGATTTCCAAGACATGAGGCCTTCCAGGTCTCAACATAGTGTCATATGTCGCGATAGTGAGGCACGGCGCTACGTCTCAACAAGGCTAGGCACGCGCATGATAGAGACGCTTTGTCGCGCACGATAGAGCTGGGCACGAACGACAGAGACGCGCACGCGACAGAGGTATTCTATCGTGACAGAGGTATTCTATCGCGATAGACTTCGTACAATGGTAAAAAAAATACCTATAGCTCAATGTCGGATACTTACGATATAGCTTAGTATCAGAAATTGTATACACTACCTAAGCTTCTCAGGGGCATTGGGTAGTTTAGATCATGCATTCATCAGGTATCTCGATGATTTGTTGCATGAGGTTGGTGTTGTATATCAGGTGAATTATATACTTGGTAAATAGTGTATAGGAAATGTTGAACACTAGGGTGAGGAAATAAAAACCTTAAGGGTTCGGAAATTATTAAACCAGGAAAAAGAAAGATTCTAAATTGCTATTGGACATATGTAGATGGAAAGTCGAGGAAGAGGACGCAGGGGTCGCCCAAGAGGCAATAGCCGACCACCACCTATTTTTTACCAACGCACCTCGAGGCTAGCTGGTGTCGGCAAATTGCCATCACACATGCTATCATGTCGGGGTCGGAGGACCGAAAATCTCCAAAGGTTTATGGCACATCATCCTCCGACATTCGTAGGGGAAGGGGATCCAATGGTAGCTGACCATTGGTCCCGACAGGTTGAAAGGGTTTTGGAGGCTATGGAGATTACCTCCGATGCCACAAGGATCAAGCTAGCTACATTTCAGCTAGAGGGTGAATCCTGAGTATGGTGGGATTAGATTAAAGTCTCAAGGGATCCATAGACAATAACAGGGGGAGAGTTCTAAGAGCTCTTCATGAGTAAGTTTTTCCCGGCATCTGCTAGGCATGCAAAATCCCGAGAGTTCTAAACAGGGAAATATGACAGTACTCGAATACGTGACTAAGTTCACATAGTTAGCACGTTTTGGGGATGATTACGTGGCCACAAACATGGCCAAGGTGAGAAAGCTTGAGGATAGTCTAAAGCTATCCATTCGGGGCAAGATTGTGGGATTCCTCCTATAAGACATAGACTCTATGGTCAGGAAGGCTATGGCCATAGAGAGAGAGATAGATGAGGCACTGAGCATCTGAGATACGGGTGTTGGTGACAAGAGAAAGTAGAGTCAGCCTTCTTCTAGTTCAGGAAAGAAGTAGAAGAGTTCTATTCCACGAGGATTTCAGGGACATGGCCATGGCTATTAAAGCCAAGGCTAGATTATGGCTCCTAGCCAGTTAGGACCGATGACATATTTCCATTGCCATCACTGGGCATGACTCGGGATTGCCTGGCTGTAGCTGCGCAGGTCGCAGGCGATTAACACCACAAATCCCAAATAAGCATCGAGGCAAAATCCGATTACGCTTTGTTCCTTCTTACCCTAGCGTAGGCCAGAGGAACTAGTATCAGCCTTAGAGTATGGCACGGGTACCTACCACGTCATAGGCAAGCCAGAGTATGGGTCGAGGTCGACGTGTCGCCTTTCTCCCCCATCCCACCATGGCGAGCGAGGTGAGACGCGAGACTCCAGACCGGGACTCTTACTCGCTTTTTCTGCATAGCCAGAGCCCAAGTCTTAGTAACTATATCAAAATATCATATACAAAAATACAAAATAAAGCTACCACCGTAGTGGTGTTTACAGTGTTATATACATACAGTCTTGAGTCCCATTTTAAATATACAAAAATTGTACATTTACATTTACAAATCAGAGCGCACAAGCTACAGTGATGGACTCTTGCTAGTGTGCTAGCCCAACTGTATGCGAAAGATCACGGACGTCCTCTTCTGTACCTACACGGATTGAAAACCCTTGCTAAACTTTACTCTTAGTGGGAAACATATCTCTTTTGCATATACACATACTAATACACATTTTTAGTGAGCATATAACAGTAACAGATATCAGAATTTATCATGAATCCCGGTAATAAACTTGTATGCCTACTTATATTTATAGCAAACTTATACTTGTTCAGATCTCCCCTAGGAGTTATAGAGCTTATACTTTTAGCAGACTTATACTTGTACAGAGATACCCGTAGGTACTACAGAACTTATACTTATACAGAGGTACCCGTAGGTACATTCAGAGCAGAACGATGCATTTTACTTTCATCTTATTCGCTATTTAGACTCTTATCATATAACTATTGAACTACCTAGACCAAAGAATAATAAAATGAGTGTGATATTAACACAATGGTACCAAGGTACTATATTAACACCGAGGTGTCAGAAGACAGCAGAGGCCGGGTTAATCGATAGAACATGCCTACCATCGCACAGAAGTGCCATAACACCAGCGGTGAGTACGTGCTAACGCACGTAACGCGGTCCGCCCATGTAACAAAAGCAGTTTGAGCGATCAGCAAAGAGGCCGGCGATTATCGGAACGCGCCTACCCACGTAATGTAAGTGTCGTAGCACTCAGCGTGAGCGCCGGCGATTATTCTAACGCGCCTACCCACGCACGTATGTCGTAGCACTAGCGTATGTCGTATACCAGCGTGAGCGCCCAAAGATCGATCAGAGACGTGCCTGCCCACGTCGTAACAGAAGTTCCATGTCATTCAATATCTAGTCTTAGGCATTCCTACAATTATATGTGTTCAGGAACTTACTATCTTATCTTAGGGGCGTTAAGTTTGCCCACATCAAACACGCTGAGGCGGTGAGGTACGAGGCATTTTTCACTTAGTTTCATTTTATTCGATCCCTAAGTAATCATTTATTGTGGTTTCTATACCTTCTGTTCGAATTTCTGAGCTAACAATGTAAGAATACCAAAAAATCGTGGTCAGAGAAGCGCGCGGGTACCGGTACCACTTGGATCGCATCTGGGCATTAATCCTATTCTCGTGAGTGGTACCTAAAGGCCATTTGTCATGGTACCAGTGACTCATTTTGGTTCAGATAGAGGGTACCCTGCATTCACCTGCTTCGTACCATTACCACCCCCGTTTCGGGTACCTGCATTCTCAGTCACTTCGGACCGGCCAAGAAATGGCATATTTTGCCATTTTTACCTTCTTTTCTTCAATACATCTCCTCAATTGCATCCTACATCAAAACCCACCATAGAATCCACCCAAAACCTCTCCACCAAGACTTGTAATAGTGGTTTAGAACTTCTTATAACCAAACCCTAAACAAAGGATCCAAGAATCCATACAAAAGTTCACAAATCTATACAAAACCATAGAAATAGGAAGGATTCCATATCCATTTGATACAAACTAGGGTTTTTTAACCCAACTTCCAACAAATCTAGGGTTAGGATCAATTCCTAACTAAACCCTAGAAATGGAACAACCTATCATCCATAGAAAACCCTAGCAATCCATACCCAAGTAGTTTCCATACAAAATCATACAAAGTTCCTTACCTTTCTTGGCTCCTCCTTCTTCCTCTTTTTTTTTTCTTCCTCTTCCTCTTCTCTTCTTCTCTCTTCCTCTTCACGGTTTGTTCTAGCCCAAAAATGAGACCAAATTTGGTCTTCACCCCTTTTTATGGTAAATTTTCTTGCTTCCAGAATTTCTAGGTCCTCAACTCTCCTTATTTACAAATCAAGTTATGTTATTTCCATTTTAACCCATAGTCTTCTTATCTTATGACTTCTTTGTCCCATTTTGACAAATTACAAATTTGTCCTTATGTCTTGTAAGATTTCCGTGTTTCTCAATTTCATTGTTTCGCATTTAAATTATGAAAAATTCAAATTATGCCTACAAATAATCTCTAAACATGTCGACGTGATTGTGAGTACTTTATGTCGCGACAGTAGTTCGTTATTAAGGATTTCCTACGGCCGCGATGTAGAATTTTGTGTCACAACAGAGCTTCGGGATGTCACGGACAGAGTGTTTTATGTCATGACAAAGTTCGTTAAGACCAAGAGTTTTCTGTCACGCATGCAGTATTTTTATATCGTGATTAGTTATTAAGGTGAAGAGAGATTTTATGTCATGAGAGAGAATTCGATGTCACACTGGAAGTTGCCAAAAAATTTATGTTATAAAGAGTTTATCTTATGTCGGCTGAAAGATTTTAAGATATAAGGTCTTCCATGTCGCAACATATGGGTCATATATCGCGATGCTGGAGCATTTCCATGGATGCGTCGCACAAGGCGAGGTAATGACATCTGATACAGATGCTCGCCGCGCATGACAGCCGGAGCGCACGATAAAGACGCATGCACATCTCTGTCGTGCACGCAACAGAGGTATTCTGTGTGTCACAGCATGGTATCAGAGAATAGGTTTATAAATACCTAGAGCTCGATGTTGAATACTGGCGGTATAGCTTAGTATCAAGAAATTAGGTATACGCCTACCTAGGACTTAAGGGGCACGAGTTTAGATCATGCATTCATTATGCATTCTGATGATTTGTTGCATGATATTGTGTTGTATATTGTGTGAATTAGATACTCGCAACAAGATATAGGAAATGTTGAATAATTAGGTGATTTAAATAAAACCTTTGTGGGTTTGGAAATAATTAAACCAGGAAAAAGAAAGATTCTAAATTTCTATTGGACATATGTAGATGGCAAGTTGAGGAAGGGGATGCAAGGGTCGCTTCAAGATTTAAATAGCCGACCACCAATTGCTTTTTACAACAAGCCTTTAGAGGCTATGGGTGTCGCAAATTATGCTATCGCCTGTGCTAGTGTAGCCGGGGTCGAAGGACTGGCAACCTCCAAAGGTTTATGGCACATCATCCTCTGACATTCACAGGGGGAGGGGATCCAATGGTAGCTAACAATTGGTTCCGATAGGTTGAAAGGGTTTTTGAGGCTATGGAGATTACCTCCAATGCCACAAGGATCAGGCTAGCTATATTTCAGCTAGAGGGTGAATCCCAGGTATGGTGGGATTAGATTAAAGTCTCAAGGGATCCGGAGACGATGACAGGGTGAGAGTTCCAAGAGCTCTTCATGAGTAAGTTTTTCCCAGCATCTGCTAGGCATACAAAAGCCCGGGAGTTCTTAAAGTTGAAATAGGGAAATATGACAGTACTCGAATATGTGGCTAAGTTCACAGAGTTAGCACGTTTCGGGGATGATTATGTGGTCATAGACATGGCTAAGGTGAGAAAGTTTGAGGATAGTCTAAAGTTATGCATCCAGGGCAAGATTGTGGGATTCCTCCTGCAAGACATGGACTATATGGTCAGGACGGCTATGGCTATAGAGAGAGAGATACATGAGGCACGGAGCATCTGAGATACGGGTGCTGGTGACAAGAGAAAGGAGGGTCAGCCTTCTTCTAGTTCAGGAAAGAAGCAGAAAACTTCTATTCCACGAGGATTTCAAGGACAGAGCCATGGCTATCAGGGCCATGGCCAGATCAAAGCTCCTATCCAATTAGGACCAATGACATGTTTTCATTTCCATCACCACATGAGACAGATTTTACCATGAGGCAGAGGTCCTGTGAGTGCTATGAGACACCACGTCCCGGTGAGGCCGGGCTGAGGATAACTCCGACTACGCTTTTTCCTTTTTACTCCCGGGCCAGGCCAGAGGAACCAAGATTAACCCCGCAGTGACGACACGTAGCTACCATGTCACGTGCAGCTGAGTATGGGTCGAGGTCATGACAGGCTCACAAGCCGATTCCCCGACCCAAGGGCGTGTCTATGCCGTTACACCCCCGATTGCAGATCAGTTGGTTATACAGGGTATGTTTCTACTCTCTCGCCTATGGGCAAGAGTATTATTTGATTTCGGTGCATCTCATTCATTCATCGCTGCATCATGTGTGAAAGAATTGGGTTTAGAGGTTGAGACCTTGGAAAATCCGTTACATGTGAGCTCTCCCCTAGGAACTAGAGTGAGTTTTGTTATGATATGTCAGGATTGTGAGTTAGGGATCTCTAGGATTCTACTTAATGTGTACTTGAGGGTCATGGACATGTCAGACTTTGATGTCATTCTTGGCATGGACTGGTTGATGGCACACTGAGTCGTCATTGATTGTGATCGTAGGAGGATTACTGCCTACACACGAGATGGTATTTGTGTTATTTTTCAGGGGGATAAGCATGATACTTTACCCCAGGCCGTGTACAACTCTAGGTAGCAAGGGCAGTTAAGGGGCTGGCTGGCAAACCTTACCCTGGAGGACGAGGCAAGATAGGAGTCGAGTCTACCTCGGGTTATTTTTTAATATGAGGACGTTTTTTAGGATGAACTATCGGGATTACCTCCGCAAAGGGATGTAGACTTCATGATTGAGTTACACCCTAGTACATTGCCCATTTCTATAACTCTGCATAGGATGGCACCGATTTAGTTGCAGGAGCTTAAGGTCCAATTGCAGGAATTACTGGATAGATGTTTCATTAGACCGAGCACTTCACCTTGGGGACCCCCTAGGATTGGGGCATCACAAAAAGCAGATGAAAACTTTGACAAAAGCAAAGGACAACTGTATTTTTATCTTTTTAGACCATCTTCCGGAGTTAAGGCCCTTTAACAGTGGAAAATGCACCGCCTGTGTTTCGCAGCACCTTATCGATACCCACCATATCCAAATTTTCCCTTATCTATATCTATTGTAAAAGGAAAAAGATTGAAGTTTTGATTTGACGATGGGGCTCAATGAGCACCCGAGATCAGATTCTCCAATCCTATCCTTATCTCTTATCCTTATCCCTTCACTTCGGGAATCTCTTTTTCCTCTATATTTAGAGGAACTTCTCATTCTAAGATATCTCAGAGCCCTCCTTCCTCTCAAGATCTATCTCTACTCTCAACCCTTTCATCTTCTCTTGTGATATACTTCAGAAGTTTTCAGCCAAAGCTTTCCAAAATCTTTCAGCTCAAGCTTTCTTCCTCCTATTGTATAAAGGTGTGTTTTTATCAATGAAACTTGTTTAATATTTTTATTCACTATTCTTTATTTATATGCTTAACTTTTTATAGTTTTAAAACTTTAGGGAACATCCCGAAAGAGGTTTCTCTTGAAATATTATAGCCCAAAAAATATTTTAAATTTTGATCATGGTATATAGGCTAGAAAATCTAGATGCATCCCTTTGGGAGAAGCTGGGATTATGAATATTTTACCCATATTCTAGACACTACAATGCCACGTACCATAAACAATCTCTTTCTAATTTTTATCTTCTTCTTTTGAATAATAAACTTTCCTTACATGTATGATCATGGTTGGCCGTATCTTTGATATTTTGCTATCTTGTCCATTTGTCTAATTTGACTGTTTAGGACGTTATACTCGCATTACGGGATTGCATGATTATACTCACATGATGTTTAATTAGTCAAAAGAATTTGTAATTTTTTTTTTTAAAAAGGCCATATGAGAGTAAGGAAAACCCTGAGTAGGACTTATAAAACCTTTTATACCTCACTTTCTAATAACCCCCTATACCACATCCCTTAAAACTGAAAAATATCAGCCCTCAACCCTTCTAAATTATCGGTATCAGAGCCATAGATCTAGTTAAAAATAGATAAATTAATAGTCATAACATTTATAAGAGATTTAGAAGAGTGTTTAGATCCTTAAACATTATTAGAACGAATAAATCTGGGGTGAGAAAATTAAAAGAGAAATACATTTCACGTAGCTTTTAGAAACAGATTCTTAATATTTATACCAAGTTATATAAAAGAATTTTGTTTGTACTTGAGATAATAGCTTCTACTCATAAAGCAGATAAAAAAAGATTAGTATTTAATATACTTAGGAATAATCTAGAAACAAAACATTTAAGACTCACGAATAAAGATATAAACCAGCTTTATCTATCTTACTTATTTTAAAAATTAGTTTATGTCAAGATTTGATAATTTTACAAATAACATTAGTTATATAGATTTTCACGAAAGTAGTGATAAAATCAAAACTATAGAGAGCCTTAGAAACCTATTAACAGCTGAATATAATAATTATATAGAAACACTAGATATAGTCCCTCTCCCTATAAGAAAACAATTAAGCACAAAATATTATACTAGAAAACATTTTATAGAAAATTAATTAACTTAATAGAAACTCTACCCGCTATAGACTACCTAGAAGAACATATGTAAGATATGAAATAAATTCCTAAAGATTAGTTATTCAATTAGAAATTTAGATTATTTAGATCTCATAATAAAAATTTAGAAAACAAATTAGTTCCTCGCACTCATTTAAACTAAGTGTAACTATAAAAATGAGCTTTATACACAAACATACACTAAAAATTTAAACCTCGTATAAAACTATTAACACATTAGTAGATTTTAATAATTAATTTCATAAAATTTAAGAATTTTAATCCAAATTTTGAACAAGATAAAACGCTTTTAAAAATAAAGTAGAACAAATAGGAAAAAAAAACCTTGATTATATCCATTCACTAGATTTGATAATGTGAAAACCCGAGTAAATTTGAAATTTTTCACAAAATGATCAATCACCGTTATGGTACAAGTTACAAACCTGGAAATCTCTCTAGTTCTTGGATGACAAAATGGACCTCACCGTTGAATTTGTCTCGCAAAATCTAGTTACTCGGACAAATTTCATTAGATTCGAGGCAGTGGCTCATTACATTTCGAGGCATCATCTGCCACGTGTGACACATGGCATGAAGGCACATGCCATGTGACACATGGAATTGTGCACATGTGGCAAGAGGAATGTGCCTTAAGGACACATGGAATGGACATTAGTGACATCCATGACACTCTTCATGGATGAAGAAACATGTGGGTGACACATGGAAACCATGTGTCACACCACTAAGTTGAGAACAACTTAAGTGGGAGAAGTGGAAACCAATGGGAAGGAAGTGGAAATTAGTTCGGTGGAAAGGAAAGATCAAATGGAAAGAAAATGTGATCAGTTCCGCAGAGGAGGAGCAGAACGGAAAGGAAAGGAATGAGTAAAAAGAAAAAGGAAAGAAAGAAAAGAAAGGAAATAATAGAAAATGAAGATCCACTTAGTCATTGAGCCTAGGCGTTTGGAGACGGTGAAAGTTCGACTGAGACCAAGTGAGTTCGTCCTACGGCTCCAAGAGGTAGGGGTTCTCTCTACTGCAGTTAATTCTTTGTCTAAGGGTCATTCCAATGGCCATGAATTATATACTTGGTGGGGCTGGTTGAAACGAGTTTGATCAAGCATTGATAATTTGAGACAGTTCAGGTCCTTTACATTTTGGAGCGCGGTTAGGCTTGACTATCCCCAATTGGAAAATGTAGACTGGAAATAGCTTGTGTTTGTTGGAAAATATGGGCTGGAAACAGCTTGTGTTTGCTAGAAAATATGGGCTAGAAAACAGGTTATGTGTGGCATGTCATTACTGGATATAGACTGACATGATGAATTGTATATATCGTTTCTAGGTCTGAACATGAAGATCCAGTTTGTGTATTGTTGCTTGATTGAATGACATGCAGGTTGTGTGAAAATCATGTTGATATGTGCTTACTTGATGTATTAGCATGGGTTATATGTGGATGTGAATTATATGCAGTAGATATTATTATCCATGATTTGTAGATGTTGCATGTAGCTCTCATTATGTGTGTAACATGAAATAACATGCAGTGGCATTTCTACATTGCATATGCATGGGGACATCGCGTAAAACGGGTGTGAGTGCATGGCATGAATTAACATTGTGTTTGGTGTTTAATGGTGGGCTCTGTTTAATGGACAATGTCCTAAAGTCGCATGATTTAATTATGTGTCGGGTAGTAACAAGAAGGGATAGACAACCCTCAGGTGTAAGGCCTACATCCATGGTTAGGCATATGTATCCAACGGTGAAAGCTCGTAAAAGTGTCAGAAGGCACACAACGCCTGCGGTGAGACCCTGAAAAGTTCGTTACCCACAAAAAACACATGGCTTTTGAATAAATTAGTTTATCGAAGGTTGTCCAATGAGTTGATTTATAAAAGAAAAATCTTTTGTTTTGCAATGTCAATTTTCATACATGGCATATGCATGTGTAAGGGAGTCAGTGAGGGCTCGGGATATTGGCATGACATGTAGACATTTATGTAGAAATGTATTTGTTTTTACTCAATGTGTTTATGAATGTTGAACCATTGTAATTAAATTCCTTGGGACTATTGCTAATATAGTCGGGTATGTAATATTGGTAAGAGGGTCATGATCGGACTCTTGCGGACTGTATCTAAGTGTATTAGTCTCATGTTTTAACTTAAATATGAATAAATGGGTCCCGGTGAAGGGATGTATCGAGGTGGAACCAAGTAACTCGATGTCCACGAGCAAATGGTAACGGTTCGGTACCAAGACTTAGGTGCGCGATGACATAAGGTAGAATCTTCCGGCGGTTGATGGTTAGTCAATGGGACCCCCGGATATTGGGGTGGTGTCACATCATGGTATTAGAGCCTAGGTTTATAAATACCTAGAGCTAGATGTCGGATACTAACGGTATAGCTCAGTATCAGGAAATTAGATATACGATTTCCTAGGACTTGATGAGCACGAGATTAGATCATGCATTCATTGTGCATTCTAATGAATTATTATGTGTTATATACTGCATGATATTGTGTTATATACTATGTAAATTATAATGTTAGTTCAGATTGTGATGCATATTAGTGGTGGCATATACACTACTAATTGAACAAGGAAAAAGAAATCTCAATTTGTTATTTGACATATGTAGATGGCAAGTCGAGGAAGGGGACGCAGGGGTCACCCACGAGGCAATAGCCGACCACCACCTGTTTTTAACAACATGCCTTTGTAGAGGCTATGGGTGTTGTAGTTGTTGCCATTGCACGAGGCCAATGCGTCCCCCAGAGGTCGGGGACCGGAGGTAACCTCTAGGTTTATGGCACATCATCCTCCGACATTCACGGGAGGGATCAATGGTAAGTGACCATTGGTTCCAACAGGTTGAAATGGTTTTAGAGGCTATAGAGATTACTTCCGATGCCACGAGGATCAAGCTAACTACATTTCAGTTAGAGGGTGAATCGATTATGGGTGAGTTAGTTAAAGTCTCAAAGGATCCCAGAGGCGATGACATGGAGAGTTTGACGGTTGTTCTGAGTAAGTTTTCCGACATGCTAGGCATGCAAAAGCTTGGGTTTCTAGGTTGAAACAAGGAAGTATGAGTTGTGCTCGAATCATTAGCTAAGTTCAAGTTAGCACGTTTAGGAATGATTGGGTGGCCACGGAGACATATTGAGGTGAGAAAGTTTGAGGATGGTATAAAGATATCCATCTAGGGTAAGATTGTAGGAGTAGGATTCCTTCTACAAGACATAGACTCTATGGTCAAGACAGCTATGGCCATAGAGAGAGAGAGAGATGATGCACGGAGCATCCGAGATACGGGTGTTGGTGATAAGAGGAAGGAGGGTCAGCCTTCTTCTAATTCGGGAAAGAAGCAGAAGACTTCTATTCCATGAGGATTTCAGGGACAGGACCACGGCTATAAGGGCCAAGGCTAGATCAAGGCTCCTAGCCAATTAGAACCGATGACATGTTTCCATTTCCATCAGCCTTGGCACATGAGACAAGATTGCCAACAGATGCAGAGGTCCCAGAGTTATGACACACCACAATCCCAGTCATCAGTAAGACACACTTAGACAAAGTTTGTTCCTTATTACCCCAGCATGGGCTAAAGGAACCAGTATCAGTCTCAAAGTACGGCACATGCACCTACCATGTCATAGGCAAGCAAAAGAGGCCAGAGTATGGGTGCAGGTCAGGCGGGGGCTCATAAGTGGGACAGGACCTAGGAGTGTCTGGTTTGGGATTGTAGATCAGTCGGGTATACAAGGTATGTTTCTACTCTCGCACCTATGGGCAAGAGTATTGTTTTATTCTAGTGCATCTCATTCATTTATTGCTGCATCTTTTGTGAATGTTTTAAGCTTTAAGGTTGAATCCTTGGGAAAGTCGTTACATATGAGTTCTCCCCTAGGGATTAGGGTGAGGATTGATCATATATGTCGGGATTGTGAGTTAGAGATCTCAAGGATTCTGCTCATGGTGGACCTTCAGTTGATGGACATATCAGACTTTGATGTCATTCTTGGCATGGATTGGTTGACGGCAAATCGAGTCATCATTGATTGTGATCATAGGAGAATTACTACCTACACACGGATGGTATTTATGTTACTTTTTAGAGGGATAAGCATGATGCTTTACCCTAGGTCGTGTACGACTCTAAGTGACCGCAGAATGGAGTTGATAGGTTGGTTGTGGCCTTACCTTGAGATGAGGCATGGCTTGGGGTTTGAGCACCTCGGGTAGTTTATGAGTTTAAGGGCGTTTTTCTAGACCAAACTCTGGGATTACCTCCATGAGGAGGATGTAGACTTTGTCGCAGGTTACACCCTGGTATGTAAGCCCCATTTCTATAACTCAGTATAGGATGGCGCCGGTTAGTTGCAGGAGTCGGAATCCCGAATATAGAATTATTGAATGAGGGTTTTATTAGATCGAGCACTTCACCATGGGGCGCTCCGATTCTGTTTACTAAGAAGAAGGACAAGACCCTTCAACTATGCATTGATTTCCGACAATTGAACAGGGTTAAAATCAAGAATCGGTATCCTTTACCGAGGATTAATGATTTGTTTTATCAGCTAAGTGGGAGCGGTGTACTCTAAGATAGATCTTTGCACCAAGTACCATCAGTTGAGAGTTAGGGAGGCTGATATCCCTAAGACATCATTTAGGACATTTTGAGTTCACAGTGATTCCTTTCGGATTGACGAATGTGCTAGCAGCATTCATGGATTTCCCTCATAAGGTATTCCAACCTTATTTGGATAAGTTTGTTGTAGTCTTCATTGCGACGACGATGCACTCCAGTATGAGGGCGGCATGAGGATCATTTGAGGGTGCATTCTACCGGTTTTGACGGACCATCGGGTTGTATGCGAGTTCGGTAAATGTGAGATTTTGAAACTACGAGGTGTGAAATTCTTAGGACGAAGTTATTTCGGTTTCAAGGTGTCGATAGGCCCTTTGAGAAGGTTGAGCGTATGAGTTGGGAGAGGCCGGAAGTGGAGTCTTCGAGATATGCGGAGTTTCTTGGGATTGTAAAGGTGTCTTATCGAAGGTTCGTGAGGATTTCTCGGCTAGCAACACCTATGACAAGGTTGACCCGGAATGAGGTCAAGTTCGAGTGGAATGACCTGTGTGAGAGGGCATTCCGGGAGTTGAAAATGAGGCTTACTTCAGCTCTGATACGATGGTCGAGCAAGAATGAGGTACACAATGAATTATGATGCCTCTAAGGATGGACTGGGATGTGTCTTGATGCAGCCCGGGAGGGTTGTGGCTTATGGTTCTAGACAGCTAAAGAATCATGAGCAGAATTACCTTACACATGACATAGATTTGGCGGCCATTGTCTTTGCCTTAAAGATTTAGCTCCTATACGTATGGTGGCTTGGGTTTGGGATTTTCGGACCACGAGAGTCTAAAGTATATTTTCTGCAGCCAAGACCTAAACATGGTAATCTGGATGGATGGAGTATCTAGAGGATTATGACTTCACTTTGCATTACCATCCTGGTAAGTCAAATGTGGTAGTTGATGCACTCAGTCAGAAGTCACGGGGAGTACTAGCTAGTTTAGCTTCCCGATAGTGGAAAATGCTCGAGATTATGGAACAGTTTAGACTACAGTTCAATGATCATGCTCAAGACGTTGTGGGGAGTTTAGTGGCTACGCCTTCCCTATTGAGCAGAGTGATTGAGTCCTAGAGGCAGGATACAGAGATAGTGACCATCAGGGATCGGGTACAGACAGGTTCTGGTGATGAAGGCTTGGGTCATTCATGTGGATGGCATTCTTTGGTACAGAGGACGGGTTGTGGTTCCTCAGTTAGTAGACTTAAGAGAGGAGATCCTCAGGGAGTTCCATTGCTCTCTTTTTGCAGTACATCCGGGTGGCACGAAGATGTACCGAGATCTTTATCGCTAGTATTACTGAAGTGGGATGAAGAGGCACATTAGGGACTTTGTTTGATAATGCCTCATATGTCAGCAGGTAAAGGCTAAGCATTAGATGCCCACGGCCCGGGGCTGCCCGGCCATTGGAGGTAGCTTAGTGGAAGTGGGAGCACGTCACGATGGACTTTGTGATCCACTTGCCACGAACATTGTGGAGGCATGATGAGGTGTGGGTGATAATGGACCGGCTCACCAAGTCGGCGCATTTTCTAGCAGTGCAAGATGACCTTCACACTAAAGGAATTCTACAGGTTATACATAATAGAGATATTCCGATTACATGGAGTACCAGTGTCCATAGTATCGAATAGGGATCTCAGATTCACGACACACTTTTGGAAGAGTTTCTAGAAGGCCGTAGGCGTAGTTGGCGATGAAGCTGCGTTTCATCCGCAAAGCGGATAATTAGATCATAGAGAGAGGACCATACAGGTTTTAGAGGGCATGCTGCGAGCATGTGTCCTAGATTTTAAGGGTAGCTGGGAAGAGCATTTACCCTTAATGGAATTTTCCTACAACAACAGTTATCAAGCGAGTATATAGATGACACCCTACTAGGCATTATATGGGAGGCCATGTCGATCTCCGATTTGTTGGACGGAGGTGGGAAAGAGACCCACCACTGGTCGAATTTGATTAGAGACACCTTTGAGAATGTGGGTTTGATACGAAAGCATCTTTTGCGGCCGTAGGCATAAGAGTTATCTTAGATGGGCGGCCGGCGACCTCCGGAGTTTGGCGGTGATCATGTCTTCTTGAAGGTAATGCTGAGGGAGAGTGAATTAGAGTTTGTGAGACGGGAAAATTTGTCATCGAGGTATGCTCCGGGCCTTTGGGATGCACTCGAGAGGGTGGGTGTAGTTTCATATTGGTTAGCATTACCGCCGAGTTTATCAAGTGTCCATGAGGTATTCCATGTGTCTCATGCTCATTACCTCCAAATCCAGGCTCATGTAATTAGTTAGGCGAGGCTTGTTGTCGTGCGAGATGGGACCTTCAAGGAGGGACCTATGCATATTCTAGATAGCCGAGATCAGGTTTTACGACATAAGACTATGAGGCTAGTGAAGGTGTTGTTGATTCGCACGTAAACGTGTAGCTATGTAGCTTCCAAACCAACAAAATTTATAAACCTAAACCTTCTCTTTGCTATGGCCTTAGCTGCGATATAGGTAATCTAGGGTGAGCTCGAGTTAGTTTTCTTCGCACAAATGACTTGCAATTGGCTCAAAAAGGTGAATTTCAATTTGGATTTTGGGATTTTGTAAAAATAGTGGAGGTGATTGGTTTGCAGATTGAAAATAAATTGAAATAAAATATGAAAAAGAACTCCTTAAAGCATTGGGCTACTGGGTTTAAGATCCTAAGGTAAATTCGAGTTTCTCGGGTCCTTTTCCTCGCATTGGGGAGGATGACCTATAGTCATTTCCCGAACCGGATCTTCATTTGGCTTTTAAAATCTAAACCCTTACAATTTTCCTTTTGAAACAAAGCATTTATTGAGCATAAATGCTCTCGGACAGTGAAAACATGTCCTGATCTACCTACGTGACTCGTAGAATGACTAATCGAGATCAGTGGATCTAGCAATAAGCATCGCGGGCAAAAGATTGCAAATACTGGTCAATCAAGGCATCTCAGAGGGTTTAAACCTAGATTGAAAGATATAAATATAAATGCTATTTGCTTGTGTTAAGCAGAGAACGAAATTTTACCTCGAAACACGTTGCTAGTAGCCCTCCTCTTCAAGAGGATTAAGGGGTTTAGCCAATCATCCCTTGATTGTCATCCTCGAGGGTGTTTGCCTTAGAAAAATGAAAGGAAATGAAAGAAAATGGGAAGAAAATAAAAGCGTGAAAAAAAAACTTGTTATGCGCTAAAATTCACTAGACAAAAGTCTCATTACTACGATTAATGTACAAATTGCTTATATAGCCACGAGGCAAGCAGAAATTACCAGAATTTCACTTGAACTATCTACTATTACATAAGGGTAATTTGGGAAGCAAACCAAAAGTGACAAAAGTCGAAAATGGCGTAGGAAGGGTGAACAGTGCGGGAGCGTGAACATTGGCGGAGGTAGTTTCGCTGACTGCGAGAAATTTGGCGGAGTTGCGAAAATTTCTGACTTGCCAAATTTCCCTACGGGGGCTCAATTTCCATCAACTTGACACGCATCTTCGAGTTCGGCTTGGATTCTTCGTGTATGAGTCGGCTTGATGACATTGGCGTATTTAAACGTATAACTCTCTGAAAATAGCCCTGAAAATGCGATAAGTAGTAAAGTCGGGACCTTAATGTGCCAATTGGGTTATTTAAGTTGATTAGTATACAAAAAGTGCTCAAAACCTACTATAAATATAGTTCAAAATAGCACTATTTGAGCACTAATCACTCCCCCCAACCGACACATTGCTAGTCCCTTGGCAATGACAAAAAGAAAGAGAGGAAGCAGACCGATTATATTCCTACAAAATAGTATACGAAAAAGTATATGGATGAAGTAATGTCTAACCCTCGATATGAATCGCGAGACCTACCACCACATAACCATTTTAGAATGAATACCATACAAAGTCAAGTTTTAGAAGAGTATCAACTCAGGGAATGGGCTGAGAGCTTCCACCAAAATCTTAGTGTTTATGTGATCAGTTTTTAACAGTAAGCTACCAAACTGCACTCTCCCCCCAACCAAGCTACTACCAAGACCTAGAACATTGACCAACCTAAATAAATCTGGCTCCACTCTTATTCCACACTTCTTTTGTGTTGTAGCGTGCGTGCTAAGGAATCGACCTCACGAAGTCCATTATGGCAGGGTGCCAGCGACTCCCGGCTTGATTAAGGCATAGGGCATCGAGTCGCTGGGGATCTTTAGGCCACTAACTCTTCGGAGTTTTACCCGGACTCGAATGATTTGAAACTCCAGCACACAACACTGGCCTCACCACGTCCACCCATGTAGCGAGCACTAAGTCGGCGGCTCCCAACCAGTTGGTTTAGGGCACCAGGCTTTAAAGACTTTCGTCATATACCCCTCGGATTGTGCTCAAGTTTCAAGGCGGAGAATTGCGGCTTTCTTTTTCTTTTTCTTTTTCTTTTTCTTTTTCACTTCTTTTTATTTTGGAAGACTTCATTGGTCTTCTGGCACTGCAGGGAGCCTTAGCTTTGTCACGGTGGTCAGCGAGACTAGGAGTAGGTTTCTGAAGTGAGGGGCTAGGCGGTTCACCGAAACTTTCTTGAAGAAACTAATGTGCCTTTGTGTGTGGCTAGATAAAAGGTGGAAGAAGAAGGTTGAATACCATTAAACTTCAACCGATCATACACTTAATCATGCATGGAATTAATCTAACATCAATAGCATTAGGAGTGTTTTGATTCTCAAACTAGAGTTAAGCGAAAACGAAAAGGGTGCAATTTTGAATTGAGAAAAATGAAATTTGTATGGTATGTATAGAATATATATCACTATGTTTTCAGTTTTCAAAAATAGACAAGCGGCTTCACAAAAGCGGAACAAGCAATGACCTTCAAACATACAAATGGAGGCTTTGCTTTCGAAAGGACCAGTGAAATGAAAGTATAAAAGTCACTTCCTTTGCTAACTCTCCCCCTAACCAAATATCACATTGTCATAATGGGGCTCGGATCGGAAAGTTAGAAGGTACTTCCCCCTCACCGTCTTGTAGGCAATGGAAGGTCGTGCTCATCTGAGGCGGTGAGGTCTTCTTTGAGTGGAGTGGCGTATTTCTTGCTCTTCTTAGCACATTCGAAGAGAGTCTGCGAGAAATTTGATTTGGGCGAAGGCGTTGGGACGAAGGAAGATGGGCCCGAAGAGGCCTAGATGGGCATTGATATAGAAATCGGGGGTAAGCCAGTGACTCACGGATGCATGAGGATGCTTTGATTACGCGCAGTGCGGCCTCGCACGCGTCATCCTCTCGGCCCGGGGCTATATGGGCGTATGAGGATGCTAAGTGACAGAGAGGCGATTGCATCCATGATGGCCCGGGAAGCCACTGAGTAGAAGTAGTAATATGCTTTGAGTGTTTGAAGTGCTCGGTCATGACATCTGTGGGGCTATTGATGCTTGCTTGGGTAGGGGCTCTGCGGAGGTCTTAGAGGATCACGAAATTTGTGGAGTAATGGAGTGAGTGGTGGCATTTGGAGCCGGACGGGATGCTGGGACTTGATGCTCCTCGGCATGCATTGTTGAATGCTTCTCTGTAGGAAGGTCGATTTCTTGAAATTTGGTCCTCGGTAGCTTAGGAGGTGGGAGGTCTGGTCGCCCTTTGAAATTATTTGTAAGGATGGCCTCGCGATCACTGACGACGCTCTAGCTGGGCTCGACGGGAAATCCCGATGTGCTCACAATACCGTAGAAGTCTCGAACGGGAGGGTGGACTTAGCTGGTCGGACTCATGTGTGATGGACCTTGTCCTCGAGAGTGGAACAAGGATGTCATGATAGAAAGCTCGGTCGGGCTAAACCAGGAACCCCTGCGAAATATGGTATACAGAGCCTCCATAATGGCTCATAACTACCTGCATGCTATATCTTTGAATGGGAAAGATTAGGCTGCGGGATATGGTCTGTAGGAGCAAGCTTGGAGGAAGATGTCTTTGAAGCAGGTAGGCCATTGTAGTGTCTGGGATAGTAAACGAGACCATCTCCTTGGTGAGAGGATGGGGCTGCTTGTTTATGTCTGCCGAGTTGGCAAGAACCACCGACAGATTGAATGTAGTTGTATATCCGTGGCCCGAAGTATCCCTTGTCGGCCATCGATAGTGAAGTGAATGGCCATCGAATTGGGCTCTCGCTTGGAGGTCATCGTGTGGTAGAACTCGATGACCACCCGAGGGTAGAAAAACCAACGAGGTGTCATAAATGGCTCCAAGGAGTACCTCTGCACTAGTCGCATCAAGTCTCTGAGCTCTGGATCTTCGGGTAAGGCCGGGAGATCATAATAAATCTCGTCGTGCAAATCCCTCTCACTATAATCAACATTTCCTGGAATAGGGCTGCAGTGGAAGTAGGGTCACGATGATCGTCTGAGGGACGGATCGAGGAGATCTCTAAGTAGGGCCTTAGTGAGTGGTAGGCGGGGCTGGGATTGGAATTGGAGGACTCTCTGGGTGAGTCGAGGCCCTCTCTTAGACGACGAGACCCTCGAGGCTGTGGCCCCTAGGATGTGAGCGGGAGGGAGGGAGGAATGGGGCAAACTCGGGTATGGTACCTCCTTGGGGTAGGGGCGGCGTGATGGGGCGCAACCCGTGGTAGGAATGGCTGACGGTGGGCTGCGAGGCCGAGGCGCGGTGGCGGCGAGAATGCGCGAGACGACGGCAGCGGAGTAGTGGTTTGGAGTTGCGTGTGGCGGCAAGGCTGGGTTGGAATGCCCGTGAGGAAGGTGCCTCGCTCTGGGCCCCGGAAGTTGTGCTATACGTACGTCTTCCTACATGGGGGCGGGAGAAGGAGAGGGATAGGGTTGGGAAGAGGTTTCATGAAATGATTCTGGATGATGGGGAAGGGAGGGGGTTAATAAGATGGACTAGGGCGAATTTGAAGAGGTTAAGCCCAAATAATAGCCATAAATAGGTGGTTAGTGGTTGTGGCTCAAAAAATCTAGAAAAATTAATGGAGCGTAGGAAACAGAAGGTTGTAGGGAAGTGAAAGGGCAGGAAGAAGATGAAACGGTGCGGCGGGAGAGATTTATGGCAAGTAGAAAATTCGCAAATATGGAGAATTTCACACGCCTCAAGCTCCTGCCTTCTACGGCCACCTACAAAATAGAGAGCAAAATTATGAGAAAACACAGTACACTTGATGAGAAAAAATCACGAAGAAAAACAAAACTAAAAATAAAGAATTTAAGAAAATCACAATTAAAACTTAAAATAAATCACACAAAATTCCAACAAAAATTTTAGTCACTTCTGAGATACTGCAGAAGCCACTCCCACTCAAGTAGTCTTTCAAATTCATGAGGGGTCGAGGAGAATCCTGTCTTGTTCTTGGAAGTGTTGTCTTGCATAGGGTTTCAGTCTTTACCCATTGACCTTGAACACCCTATCGTCCTTAGAGTTGAGCAAGTCTACTGATCCGTTGAGATAAACCTCCTGGATGGTGAATGGCCCAATCCATCTTGACTTAAGCTTTCCTGGAAAAATGTGGAGCTTTAAGTCGTAAAGCAGCACTTGGTCTCCTTGTTTGAAATTCTTATGAGCTATTAGCAGATCATGCCACTTCTATAACTTATCTTTTGCAATTCTTGAGTTGAAGTAGGCATCATTCCTTAGATCTTCCAGCTTATTGATATCAAGGAGCCTTTTAAGGCCAGCTCTGCCCATATCCAGGTTCAGCTTCTTCAATGCCCACCATGCCTTATACTCAATTTCCACAGGTAGGTGACATGCCTTGCCATAAACTAGGCGATGAACACATGCAAGGATGGTTTTATATGATGTATGCCCATAAGGAGTCAGCAGCAGAGACGATCAACTGATTAAAGTTCTGCTTTCATGATTATGGTCTTGATTTCCTGATAAAATTGCTTTCAGCCTGACCCTTTAGTACGAGGATGGTATGGGGTGGCCACTTTATCTTAACACCATACTTAGTTAGGAGGTTCTCCAAAGGCTTGTGCGAATGCGAGCCTTCATCCTTTGATTATAGATTTGGGGACCCAGGAATTTGGAAAGATGTTCTCCTTGAGAATTTCAACACCATCTTGTGAGGTCTCTTTGCTCTGAGAACCTTTGCTTCAACCCATTTTGACACATAATCAACTCACCAAAATGTGTAGATGTATCCAAAGGAGGAAGGGAGATGGTCCCATGAAATCGATGCCCCAAACATCGAATGGGTCAGCCCCTCTTAGATCGGGTTCAAAGGCATCGTGTGACGACGAGAGATTTTCCCAAACAACTGGCATTTGTCGTATTCTACGCACATGGTATGGGCATCCTTGAAAGGAAGGCCAATAAAATCAGGCGTAGTACCTTCTGCGGAGTTTCTGAAACAAATGGCTATCCACATGCATTCTCATGCGGTGGCTGAGTATCATATTGTTTTGCTTGGTGCCACACCTTCGATTATCTGATCAGCCTGATATTTATTACAGAAGAGGCTTTCCTAATAATAGGAGTGAATTTTTGCAAAGAAAAACTTTTTGTCTTATGCCTTCCAATCTGCTGGTAACTCTCCTATTGCCAAGTAATTGGCAATGTGGGCATACTAGGGTGTGTTTTCAACCAAGAGCAGGGACTCTTTAGGGAACTCGTCATTGATTAGAGGGTTGTGAGTGTTGTGTGATATTGTTAATCTCGATAAATGATCTACAAATAACATTCTCCTTACACCTCGGCCCCCGATTCAAGCAAAGTTGAACTCTGCAAAGAAGAACTCCATCTAATAAGCCTAACCTTAGCATTCTGTTTGGTGAGCAGGTACTTCAAAGTTGAGTAATCTATGAATATGATTATGTCCGATCCAACCAAATAAGCTCGAAACTTATCTAAGGCATAGACCACTGCCAGTAGCTCCTTCTATGTGGTAGTGTAATTTATCTAGGCCTCATTCAATGTCTTGCTAGTATAGTAGTATTCACATAAGGCTTCTTCTTCCTTCGCTCTCGAGAACTCCGCTTCCAATGGCGCGGTCGCCACGCCGCATTACTACCTCGAAAGGTAACTTCCACTGGGGGCCTCACTATGGGTGCACTGGAACGAGCCTCAGCCCTCAGCTCCTTCCAGTCTTCTATACCACATAAATTTGCACGTTTCTCCAATAGCTTATAAAGGGGCTTGGAGGATTCTTAAGTCCATGATGAACTCTCCTGTGAGAAGTCAAGATGCCTCAAGAATTGCCTTCTAGTCTTTACATTCTGGAGAGGCAATTGAAATCATCTCACTTTAGCCTTATCAATCTCAATTCCTCTCGAGATAATATGTCCCAAAGACACTCTCTCGGTTGACCATAAATGGCATTTTTCCTACTTCCAAGTTCTTCTATACACCTATGCATACAATGGTTGATCAAACATCTTCAAAGCTCCTTCCATAAATTGTAACATCATCCATAAACCTCCATAATGCGCTCCACCAAATCATCAAGATACTTAGTATGAAGGCCAGAATGTGGCAGGGCATTGCATAAAGCAAAGGGCATCCTCCCCGACGCATATAAAGCAAATGGGCGGTGTGAAGGTGGTCTTCCTGGTCTTCTCCCCGGTCTTCTACAGCACCTCAATTTGAAAACAGCCTCGAATAGCCATCCAGAAGCAATGAAGGTGGCGGGAAATCCTTTGAGAAGCCGGGTCCACAGCGGTGTAGGAAGTGATCCTTCCTCGCCACCTCATTTAGCCTCTCGTAATCAATACATACCTCCAACTCGTAGTAAGGCGAGTGGGCACTTCCTCTCCCTTCTCGCATTCACATGGTCACCCCTTGATTTCTGGGGGAGATAACCTGGCCTGGCTCACCCAAGTGTTATCGGATACGGGTAAATAACAATTTTTGTAGCAACTCTTTCTGTGACTCCCTTCACGCACTACCTCTTGCATATGAGGGATTCATTCTCCATGTCCTTACTGGTTTTGCCTCCTCCCAAGTAGATGGATGGGTGCAAACTACTGGGAGCCTAATAATTTCGATATCGTTGATTTTTCCAATAGCCTGCTTGTTCTTCCTGAGGATGCCCAAACAGTTATTTTTCCCTGTGAAGACCGATATGAGTGACATTACAACTGAACTCGTCCTTCTTCTAAGCAGACATATTTACCCCATGCAAGGTTTAAGGTCCGCATTGTGTGGTTCAACGTTCCTTCCTTTAATCGCAAAGGTAGAATTCTTTGTTTTTTTCTCCAAAGGCCCCCGCACAATATTCATGTCTTAGGCTTCCTCGCCGCTCTTCTCGTAATAATCAACTAGTTCCCAAATTAGCATGTCCCCGCATTTGCTGTTGGGCAGCCTGTTTTTCCAGGATTGTATCAATTATGCAGACCTATTCTAGGCCATCTTCCACCAGTTGCATGTGTGATTAGTACCCAAATAGTCACTAGGCTCTGCGATTGCAAAAAGTTTTGAGCACTTTTTGTGCACTAATCAACTTAAATAACCTAATTGATACACTAAGGTCCCAACTATGCTACTAATCATATTTTGTGAATATTTTTGTAGTTTTGCAAGCCAATTAAATAAGAACCTGAGCTAAGCCTCGGTTTCCGCATTTTGACAAAGCAAGATAGCAATTGAAGCTAAATACGTAGGAAATTAGGTGAATTGCATAAATTTTGCAAGCTGCGAAATTTTACAAAAGATAAATTTTCGCACTCTCCCGCTTGTTGTATCACTCACTTTTGACCGCTTTTGTGGCTTTTACCAAAAATCCCTTTAATGTAATTGTTGGTCTTTCTGCTACATTTATGTAAATCTTTAACTCGAGCACTATATGCTTCGCCAAGCTCATGTAACAGGGAACTGATTTTTATCAATAAAGTTGGCGCCAAAGCTTTCACTCTTCCCGCCCCTCGGCAACTTTCCTACTTTCTCCCTTTCAGATTTTCTCACCTAAGCAACAACTCCCTTATGATGATTAAGGGATGCTAGGCTAAACCCCTCTCATCCTTGAAGTTATGAGGGGGCCATCGAAACAAAGTTTGAGGTAAAGCACTGCCCTCCCGCTACTAACGCAGCATTTATTACCGCTATGTTTCAGATCTCACACCAGGTTTGAATCCTATGATTTATTCTCGAGTGGCCAATACTTGGCCACTTTAGGCTCAAAGGATACTTATTGCTGTATCCACTGATGCTAGCTTAGTTTCCATTTATCGTCTTTACAGTGGATAGGTCGCTTTTAATCTGCTTCAAACATTAATGGTCAATAAATGTCGTATACTAGGAGAAACACTTTTAGGGTTCAGTTTTTATGGTTAAATTTAGATTCGGTTCGGGAAATGACTATAGGTCATCCTCCCCAACGCGAGGAAAAGGACTCGAGGACATTATATTTGCCTTAGAACCCTAAGCCCAAAGGGGTCTTAATCTCAAGGATTTCTTTACACTTTATTTCTACAAGCATGGTTTTTCAAGCCATCAACCCCACTGCTTTTATAAGAAACCCCAACTCCAAAGTGGAAAAACCAATTTCACTAACTGTAACTCATTTAGCATGAAGAAAACCCAGACCAGTTCCTACCTTAGGCCACTATGCACGTTAAAGAGCTTAGCTACTGGGCAGTAGGAACTTCAGGACAAATTTTGTTGGTTCCAGACACCTACTGCGGGCATGAATCAATGAACCATTGCCTGACGGTGCCTTAGCAAGTGAGAAGTCATGAACTTGTGATCCTCATCACATGTTGGTGAATTTAATCTTGCCCTTACTTTATTTCATCAATTCACCGGTTGATTTAATTTCTATACTATCCATACATAGAATTGTCATTTTTATTTCTTGCTAACATTAACCTTTTTGGTAGCCCTGCTTTCTATTTGGTTGTATGTCTATGTTGCTTTCCTAGCAGCTTATGCACCATTGGGATAGAAATATTGCGACGGTGGGAAAGAGTCGATCTTTGCCGATTGAAAAGGGAGTGTGAGTGAGCCTAAGCGTGAACAAATGGAACCTCCACGAGGAAGCGACGAACGACATGGGGTTCAAAGGGATCCCGATACTGCGGATCAATAAGGGATCACATACACCCACTAAGGGTGAGTGCACCCTCATGTATTATTCCCCCTGTTGAGGATGTGGCGGTGAGGCCTTATCTGGTGCCCCTGCTCCCAACTTTTCATGGTATGGAAAATGAAAATCCATACACACACATCCAGGATTTTGAGGAAGTTTGCACAACTTTCAAAGTGCGACCGATGTATTCTTGAAGTTGAAAGCCTTTCCTTTAACCCTCGAAAACTGAGACGAATTTGGCTTAATTCTAAGGCAAGGAGCTATCGGGGTGGGGCGGAACTATAGAGCGGAAATTTTGAAGGGATTCTTCAATGCACCACCAGGGACCCGATAACTTGAAGAGGCAGATTTATACATTTGCAGCCCATGATAATGAGAAGTTCTACCAGTGCTAGGAGAGGTATATGGAGACCATCAGTGCCTGCCCTCACCATGGCTTTGATACATGGATGTTGGTGAATCACTTTTATGATGGGATGTCCCCTGCTATGAAGCAATTGTTAGAAACCATGTGTGGGGGGGACTTCTGAAACAAGAATCGGACTGAAATATGGATTTCCTCAACTATGTGGTTAAAACCTCCAAGGCATGGGATGAGCCAAACCCAAGGGAGGTAGAGAGAATGAAGCACACAACAAACTAAAGGGGAGACATATACTCACTATCAGAGGATGTGGAAATTAAAGCCAAGCTATCTTCTTTGACTAGAAGGTTAGAAGAGCTTGAAATGAGAAATCGGCATAAGGTACAGGCAGTAGCTGAAACACCTGTACCTCTCCAGCCCTATTTTAATTGCCAATCCACTAGTCACCAAGGAGGAAACCTTTGCCCAATTGCTCCTCGGTAAAGGATTTGATGCAAGGCAGGAGCGAACATAGTGGGTGTGAAAGCCACCAACAAATGGCTCCATATGGGAACACCTACAATCCAGATTGGAGGAATCATCTAATCATCATGGAAGCTAAAACCCGAAGCTTATGCTCCCATAGGTTCACGCGCTGACAACATCCTGGTTCCACTTCCATAGTGACAACAACCCCACCCTCATCCCTGTAAACAGAAGCCATTATGAATTTGAGCAAGGTTGTGGGTAACTTTGTGGAAGAATAGAAGACAGTGAATGCTCAGACCACTCAGAGAATCAAAACATTGGAAGGCACTCTCAACAAAAAAATAAATGACCTGTAGTACTCAGTTTCAAGGTTGACTAACCAGTAGTAGGTTCTCGAAAAGGGAAAATTTCCATCCCGAACCTGACCAAATCGGGAGTGCATGAATTAAGCTCTACCGACCCGAATCCCGAATTGATAGTAAGCGGTGGTCACTTTGAGGAATGGTAGAGAAGTCAAACCATCGCCCCCAAACCGGCGTGGAAGATCCCCAAGCGTAGTTGAACTGAACGAGAGGATGAGGCACCAAGGGATACAGGTGAATAAAGAGTCACCCCCTCCTTTCCCACGAGCCGAAAGCAAAAACCATCAACCAGACAAAAATATTAGAAGTGCTGAGGCAAGTGAAGGTCAACATCCCTCTACTTGACATGATTAAGCAAGTCCCCACTTATGCTAAATTTTTAAAGGACCTATGCACAGTGAAGAGAGGTCTAAATGTCAATAAGAAGGCCTTCTTAACTGAGCAAGTCAGTGCTATCATTGAGTGCAAAACCCCGGTAAAGTACAAAGATCCGGGGTGTCCTACCATCTCAATTAATATCGGAGGCACTTGTGTTGAAAAAGCACTACTGGACTTGGGAGCTAGTGTGAACCTACTTCCATATTCAATGTACAAACAGCTGGGTTTGGGAGAACTTAAGCCCACTTCCATCACACTGTCTCTAGCCGATAGGTCTATTAAAAAATACGAAGGGACTATTAAGGGATGTTCTAATACAAGTGGACAAAATTCTACTATCCGGTGGATTTTTGTCGTACTTGACCGCAGAGCGGTGGGGGCTGACCATGTACCCGTCATATTGGGAAGGCCGTTCTTGGTAGCCGAATGCCATTATAAATTGCCGAAATGGGGTTATGAAACTCACCTTTGGAAACATGACCTTGGAACTCAATATCTTCCACTTAAGTAAAAATCATATGCAACCAGTGGAGGATGACTGTGAAGAAATCTGCATAATAGACACAATTCTTGAAGAACAAGCTAACGAGCGGCAAGTGCAAGATGTGCTAAACTAGAGGTGTCACGACAACCGCAGCCCAGAAGCGACAAGACCCCTAAAGCATGAATTTAGTACATGGTGAGCCTTTGGAGAAAAAATGCTGGGAAATTCTACCTCTATTGGCTGGAGAGGAAGAAAAATGAATCTCAAAAGTTTGGATCTCAAGCCCACTGTGTGGAACTAAAATATGCATTTTTGGAAGAAAACAGACAGTTCTAGTTATTATATCATCACTGTTGAGCACTCCACAGGAAGACAATCTGCTGCAAATCCTCAAGAGTAACAAGCAAGCTTTGGGGTGGAAAATTTTCGATTTAAAGATTATCATTATGATATGCACCCGTCACATTTATTTAGAGGGAGAAGTCAGCTATTAGGCAACCACACTTAGGAGATTGAATCCCCATATCGGGAAGGTAGTTCGCATTAAGTCTGAAGTTGCTACAAGTGGAGATGTGGCTTACCCCCATCGATAGCACTTGGGTGGGCCCAACCCAAGTCGTGCGAAATCAAGGGTAACTAGGTGCAAAATGCAAAGGAGAGGGAAATGCCCACCCGCCTTACTCTGAGAAGCTGGAGGGTATGTAGTGATTATAGAAGATTGAATGGTGACAGAAAACCATCTGCTTCCCTCTACCTTTCATGGATCGGCTCACGGAAAGAGTTTAGGCCAACCATTCTCTTTGCTTTCTAGATGGTTGTCGAGCGCCCAGGTGAAGTGCTTGCAGAGACGATCGGGAAAAGAAACACACCTTTACTTTTGCCCTTTTGGCACATATGCCTACAAGAGGATGTCCTTGGCACACGTGTAATACTTGCCATATTCAGAGATGTGTATCGGTATTTTCAATGATGGTGGAGCATTATGGGGGATTCATGAATGATATCACGATCTGAGGGAAAGCTTTGACGAATGCCTCATCCATTTGGGGTGGCTCCTGAAGATGCATTGAGAAGAACCTCTTTGGCTGGCTGGGAAGTGCCATTTCATGGTGAACCAAGGAATAGTGTTGGGACATGTCATTTCTGAGAAGGGAGTTGAAGTGGACAAGGGAAAAATTGAACTGATCTCTAAATTACCCTCTCCCGCTGATATGAAGATAGTGAGGCAGATTCTTGGGGCATACGAGGCTTCTATAGGAGGTTCCTCTGAACTTCTAAAAAATTGCCAAGCCACTTTATAAGCTTAGAAAAGATGCAGAAGTTTGGAGTGGGATGAATGCCAACAAAGGTTTAAAGAGCTCAAGGCTTATGACCCGCTTTGCACCAATAGTGAGGGCCCACTGGCGCGATTGCCTTTTCGAGGGGTTATGTGAATGTAAAGTGACCTCGTCGGAGGCCGGTTCTCAAACAAAGAGCATAGGGAAAACCGTATGTGGTTTACTATGCGAGCAAAACATTGAATGAAGCTTAGTGGAATTACACTACCACTGAGAAAGAATTACTGGAAGTGGTCTATGCCTTGACAAGTTTCGTGCATATTTGATTGGGTCTAATATAATCATCTTCACAGATCATTCAGCTTTGAAATATCTGCTCACTAAGCAAAATGTCAAGTCTAGGCTTATCAGATGGGTCCTCTTACTACAGGAGTTCAACCTGCAAATTCGGGATAAGAAGGGTGTGGAAAAGTTCGTTGTCGATCATCTTTCCAGACTAACCAAAGCACAACACCTGACCCTCGATCTATGATGAATTCCCAGAAAGGAGTCTCTACTCAGCGTGGACGGTGCTCCTTAGTTTGCCCACGTGCTAACTTTTTGGTAACGGAGGTTGCCCGATAGAATGGAAAGCACATGATAAAGAAGTTCTTCCATGCAAAGTCCACTCAGCACTATTGGGAAGAACCTTTATTTATTTAAATCTTTGTCTTTGATCAAATGACAATCGGAAAGTGTGTCTTAGGAAGGAGAACAAGGAGGGATACTCATCCACTTCCATGACAATGCATGTGGATGTCATTTCGCTTCCTAGAAAACAACAATGAAGGTGTTGCAGGCAGGTTTTTATTGGCCTTCTTTGTTTAAGGAAGCATATACCATGTGCAAACAATGCGACAAATGCCAGAGGTTGGGAAAAATCTCTCGTCGTCACATGATTCCGAACCCTAATGCAGTTGTTGAGTTATTTGACGTTTGGGGCATCGACTTCATGGACCAGCTTCCTACATCCTTGGATATACTTACATTCTTATGAGGAGTTGACTATGTGTGAAATGGGTGAAGCAATGCCTTGTAAACGGCCGAGATCACAAGGTCGTATTTAAAATTCTTGGAGAACATTTTCTCGGTCGGAGTCCCCCAAGCCATAATCAGTGATGGAGGTTCACATTTCTGTAATAAACCTTTTGAAATCTCTATCAGAAATGCGGTGTCAAGCACAAGTGGCCACCCCTTATCATCCCAGGACCGGTGGCGAGTGAGGCTGACGGGGGAAATCGAGGCCGTCTTGATGAAAGTGGTAAATTCTAACCGAAAAGATTGGTCTCTCGAGCTGCTTGACTCTCTCTTGGCATACAGGACATCCTACAAGATCATTCTGGGCATGTCTCCTTATCGCTGGTTTTATGTGAAGCTTGCCCTTGCTGAGTGGAAATTGAATACAAGGCACAGTGGGGCGGGTAAAAAATTGAACTTGGACATGGCGGGCGAGGTCTCGAAAACTCCTCATTATCAGAGCTAGAAGAGGCGAGAAATGATGCCTACCTCAATCAAAGATTGCAAAGATAATTGAAAGGTCGCATGATCGGTGATAGCTTCTATAAAAACATTTCAAAAAAGGAGACGAGTACTACTCTACGGACTCTAAGCTCCATAACCGAGCAAGCTTAAATCAAGATGGACTGGGCCATTCACCATCCAAGAAGTCTAACTCAATGGTTCAGTAGACCTGCTCAATGCCAAAGACAATCAAGTGTTCAAGGTCAATGGCCAAAGGCTGAATCCATATGCAGCTCAACACTCAACAGACAAGGAGGAAATCCCCCTCCTTGACCCTCCATGAAACCACTCTTGAACACATATTTAGGAGTGACTTCTACAGTACCTCAGAAGTCACTATAATTTAATTGCTTATTTTTTTAGTAATCTTTTTGTGTCCCTAGTTGTTGTTTGGCTTGTTTTCCTTTTACAATTTTTCTCATTTATAAGTTCATTTCCTCACAATTTTTAGTCTTCTGTTTTGCAGGTGTTGCGTGGGCTGGGGAGTAGTTTTCTGCTTGGAAATTTTCGCGGCTGAAAATTAAATAGACCTTGTTAAATCTCTGACCTTCCGTCTTTACCAAACCCTCCGTTTCCTCGCCCACCATTAATTTCCCTATTTTTCGTTCTGACCATTTAATAGGACCTTTAATTAGCCTTGAACTTTCAATTGCCCCCCTCACTACCCCTTTCTCCTCCTTCTACGGCTTTAATATCGTGGGCCGCGGAGGAACTCCCGACCATGGGTGCACCGTTCCTCCCCCCTCCCACGCTGCCAAACTGCAGGCACTCCTCCCACCGCCAGTGTTGTGACACGAAATATACCCTAGTAGTTTCGGACTTGTTTAGGAGTATTTTGTAAGTATAATTTGATTGTTTCGTGGGTTAAATGCAAACCACGAAATAGAGACCCCCGGAAAGTTACAAAACTTAAGGACAAAATTTGAATTTGTCAAGGGGGGCAAAGACATGGATTAAGAAGATTTGAGACGAGTAAGAATAAAGGGAAAAATTTAATTATAAATAGAAGGAGTTTGGGCTTAAAAACCCAAATAAAGAAAGTTAACCAAAAATAGGTTTTTATTTGGAGAACCCAAACATGGCCTTAGCAAACATGGGTTTTAAAATACAAAGTTGGTCTCATTTGAAGGAGGAGAAAAAAATCGTGAAGGAGGAGGAGAAGAGAAGAGGAAGAGGAACAAGATGGAGGAGCCAAGATCAAGCCAACAAGGTATGGAACTACTAACCTTGAGTATGGAACTTTGGATTTTTGTATGAAACTAACCTTGATTGTGGATTCTATGAGATTATGTATGAATTTCCATGCTTGGTTGGTTAGTAGTTTGTCCCCAAACATGGGGTTTTGCTAGGGTTTCATCTTAACCCAAAGATTATGGAAAGTAAGGTGGGTAGAATCCCATATGGCACAAGATAGTTATGGAATCCTCTCTTTTAGGTTGGATTCATAGTTAATTGAGAGTCTTTGAGTTAGGGTTTAGAATAAACCCTAACTAAACATCAAGTTTGGTTTGTGTATGGGTCTAACCCATATTAGAATGATTTTGGAAGAATTCATACAAGAATTTTGAAGAAAGGTATGAAATTAGAAGAGAATTGAGTAGAAAAGAGATCATAAAGATATGGGTGAAATTAGTCTTGGTATTTATGAAATTATGCAGGAGTTGATCGAATTATCAAAATATGGAAAAATGGGTGAAAAACACACATTCTGGGCATTTCTGGGTGATGTGTGATTAGTGCTCAAAAAGTGCAATTTTGAACCCTATATTAGATAGGTTTTGAGTGCTTTTTGATCATTAATCATGTCATTTATCCCAATTGAAGTGTTCATGTCATCTTAACACTTATGCCAATTTGAAGTGTTTTTGGTTGTTTTGGCACCTACACATTTGAACTTCCAGCTTCCAATGCAAATGATCGATGTAGAGGTTGGAATTTTAGTCTCAGCCATCAACAGCCCAAAAAAATCAATGGAAAAACAAAGAGAGCAAAGTAAGAAAATGGGAATCACGGAGTTGAAGACATGGCCAGGAGAATGCGAAACGGCAAAGCGAGGCAATTTCGCAGCTTTGTTGGCAACCAATTCGCAACCCTTGCGAAATTCGCAAACAGTTCACAATCTCAGCACGCATTGCGAGTCGCTAGCCACACTTAGCTGTGCAGTGCGAAGTCGCTTCTCAACCCCGAAAATTTCGCTAACAGCGAAATTTACATTAATAGCGAGTCATGACTTGCCAAATTCGCAGCCCTTGCCAATTCCTTGCTAACCCTTGCCAAATTCGCTAATTAATGAAATTCTCCTATGCTTGAAATTTGCAGGCCTCGTAAATGCTTTGTAATTAATGCAACTAAACTTGGTGAATTACTCTCCTATCCCTATAACTTAGCTTAGTTATTAGGGTTTTGGTATTTTTATGCCTTCAGGAGTCCTATAAATACCCCTCATGTTTTGTAATATAAAGAGAAGAGAGAGGAGGAGAGGAGAAGAAAGACAAGTTTTGGTGATTGTAAGTTTTCATTCTTGCTTTGTAAATAAAGTTTGTTTTATTTTAGGTTTGCTTTTATTTTCTCTTCTCTCTCTTCTTTCTCTCTTCTTTCTTTCACTTTCCCGGCTACCAAACACACCTCTTGAGGATGACAACTCAAGAGATGCTTGGCTAAGCCTCCTTCCTTTGAAGAGGAAGGAAGCTAGCTTGGCAGTGGGGCTTAAGCATGTTGTCCTCTATTATCTTAAAAGCTACGGGTGATATCAGCCATAGTATATCTTCAAAATTCAGTTACATAACATGGGATGTTATTGTCTTGGCCAATACTCTCCATGCTTTAGGACTGTTGTTCTTTAGATGGTCTTTACGAGCCTCTGAGGTAGCATTTACATGTTAGGGTTCTTCAAATTAGGGTTAAATAACATTGACTTTTATTGTTTTGGCCAATACTCTCCATGCTTTAGGATTCAGTGCTCGGGTGAGAGATGCACTGTGATTCTTTAGATGGTCTTTACTTGCCTTAAAAAATGATAATGGAATGTTAGGGTTTAAACAAAAGAGTCATAGCGCATCTGTGACTTCGAATAGAGATAAAACACGAGGACATGTGTTTGCCCTAGCTTGCCAGTTGACCTAATTCTTAAAGTGAATTTCTTCACTTTAAATTTCGAGATTTTACCATTTCAGTATTTAAATTTCAGTTTTGCATTTCAGTATTTACAATTTCGAGTTTTTACCATTTCTAGTTTTTGCAATTTCCAGTTTTAACCCATTTACGATTTCGATTTCCCGACCATCACTTAACTGATTTTTACGGTCATTAAGCTTTCAAACCACTTCTGTTTTTAGCAAACCCCCGAAATCAATTTATTCCGCAGTTTGATTTCACTCGGAAATCATTTGTCTGAAGAAAACCATCCACGTGTTGACCCTGAAATGGCTATCTTTGCGGTAAGCGACTCTGGCGATAGGAGCTAGGATATACAAATTTTGTTGATTCGCTCACCACCTGCAGGTAGCGCGAATCAAATGGCGCCCGTTCTGCCGGGGATGGTGCACGACTACTAATGGTAAGTTGAAGAGTACTTGTGATCCACATCACAAGTGAAGGTAGCCACACCTCTTTTGCATATCGATTCTGAGAGGCTGCCGGTTCTAGCGCTTGGCGATAGGCTGCGCGGTCGACGAGTTTTTATTCGATCATTTTACTTCTTTTGTTAGATTAGTTTTAATTTTTCTTTGCCTCTTTGTTGGTTCTAATTGTTGTCTCTACAATTGTGTAACAATTGTGCATGCAACAGTGGGATAGGGCGCTGGTGGGTGAATAGGATTAGTACACAGCATTTGTAGTGAGGTTAGTGCACAAGCGAGATACCATGGATCCCATGCACGGAACAAATGAGCCAACGGGAACCCTATGAATCAAATGCATATAGAACCATGAGGATCACATCCACCCTCTAGAGTTGAGTGCCCCATCTTGTATCATTCCTCCTGTGATGATGTACTTGGTGAGGCCATATTTAGTACCCTACGCACCCACATACCATGGTATGGAGAATGAAAATCCATACACACATCTTGAGATTTTGAGGAGGTATACTACCTTCAAGGAGAATTATGATGGACATGGATTTGCTAAAGGCTAAGGCATTTCCATTGACCCTCGAACCAGACCAAGATATGGCTCCCGACTCATTGGGGCTTTGAACCATAAGAAATTAGTGTTCATGACGAGTTCACGAAGAAGTTTTAGTGCCCATAAGACAAACAATTTAGAAAAGACAAATTTATACCTTCATGACTCATGAAGGGTGAGGTTTTACGGTGTTAGGAGGTTTTTAGAGACCATCAGTGCGTATCCACACCATGGCTTTGACACATGGATGTTAGTGAACCACTTCTATGGTGGTATGTCTCCTACCATGAGGCAGCTTTTAGAAACCATGTGTGGGGGAGATTTTTTAAGCAAACATCCTGATGAAGCCATGGATTTTTTAAATTACGTGGCTGAAACTTCTAAGGGTTGGGATGAGCTTAACCCTAGGGAAACGGATAGGATGAAACCACCCGATCAACCAAAGGGGTGGGATATCCACCTTGCTGAAGACATGAAATAAGGGACGTTATCAACTCTAGCTAGAAAGGTAGAGGAGTTAGAAGGAAAACAGCTCCATGAAGTGCGACGTGTTGTGACAACTATGGCCCCAATCCTGCATGAATTTCAATCCCGACACACCCAATAGAACAGTGTTCCATGACCCCCGCAGTGAAGGATTTGATGTCAGAATGTGCACACACTGCAGGACAATTCAAGCCCCAACAACCAAATGCTCCATATGGGAATACTTACAATCCCAATTGGAGGAATCATCTAACCTTGCATGGAGACCAAACCCCCGTATGTACCACCGGGGCAGTACCGGTTGGTTCCTCTTCACGATCCACAACGACCACCATCCTCTTCTCCGGTAGAACAAGGCATTACTCGAATTTGGAAATGAGTGGTGAGCAATTTTATTAATGACCAAAAATGGAACCAATGTCTGATTAGCGCGAAAAATTGATCTTGTAAACACTGAATAAAAAATTTGATGACCTGTTCGATTACAAACATTAACAATTTGCTAGGAATGAGAAGAGGAGGTTCCCATCCCAAACACTTCAAATCCTAAGGGGATCCATGAGGTAGAATTCGGGAATGGATGAGGTTAAGTCCATAATCACCTTGAGAAGTGGAAAAGAGGTTGATCAACCTACGCAAAGCTTTGTTGAAGAATCCAGGCGGGAAGAAAAATGCAACTTTGAGCATATATTCTCTGGGGATGACACAATGAAATATCATATACCACCTCCTTTTCCACAAGCATTGAGAGGAAAGAAAAAGGAAATAAGCGAGCATGCTTGAGGTCTTAAAACAAGTAAAGTTAACATACCTTTGCTTGATCTAATCAACCAAGTACACCTTATGCAAAATTTTAAAGGATCTATGCCATAAAAGAGGATTAGGCATTGAGAGAAGAAAGGCCTTTCTCCAGACATGCTCGGTGCCTAATCAAAGCAAGTACCACAGTAAGTACAAGGATCTGGTTCTCCCCTGATACCGGTTCATATTGGTGGGAATTGCATGGAAAAACTACTGAATTTGGGAGCAGTGTGAGATCTTATGCCATTTTCGATATACAAGCGCTGATTGGGTTAGGTGAGCTTAAACCTACCTCAATCCCACACTCTCATTGGCCGATAGATGTTGAAAATCCCTAAGGGGATAGTTGAGATGTCCTTGTCAAAATTGACAATTTCTCTTATCCGGTAGATTTTGTAGTCTAGACACTTTGCACCAGTCCCGATAGACCAAATCATGTACCCAATCCATTTAGGGAGACCATTTACAGCCCCCTTTGCCAATGCAATTATTAATTGCGGAATGGAGATCATGCAATTGACATTTGGTGACATGATGTGGAGTGAACATTCGATTTGAATGTGACCCAAATTGTTAGAACACGAAAATCCTATAAGCGTAGAGGTTGTTTCGAGTTGATCGGTGTGCGGTATAGCAGTGCGAAAATACAAGAGTGATCAACCTTGGTGATGAAGGAGAATTGGTCTTGCCCGACAGCACCAATTGCAAGCCAATTGCTCCGAATCCGCGGCCGTTCAGGAACGGTCAACTTATGGCCACCCAACATCATGGAGCCAGGCCAGGCCACTGCATGGGTTGAGGAGATCATCCTCCTTGACCCCCCTTGAGTATTTCTGAACTCGAACTGGTTCGGTGTTTTCAAAAACCGGATTGCAGTTCACAAATTTTAATTTTTGTCTTATATTATTAGTTAATTACATTAGTCTTAATAATTTTCAAAAATTTTAACTTAGCAATTTTCCTTTCATTATAATTTAGTTTGTATATGAAAATAGTATGTTTAAATATTAATCATAATATTATAGTAAATTTGTTAAATTTTTAGTTATATTATTCTTTAATATTAGTAATTAATGTTGAGGGTACGATGTATTACGGGGCCCAGGGAAATGGCAAAATTCGCTGGCTTAGCGAAAAATTGGTGGGAAAGACCTTTCGGCTACCTCTCTGCGCCTATAAAAACAGGGGAGGGGGTTGGCCTCAATACACACTTCATATTCTCCCCCTCCCAGCGTGCCACAGGCTCCCTGCCGTGGGGTGCCCACTGAGGGCTCCCAGCTGCAGTGGGTGCTTTTTGTTCGGCTGCGGAGTAGGCGTATCCGACCCCAGTTAGGCCCTCCCCCAGCCGTCATCAGCTATAGTGACCCGAGTCCCACTTTCCATCATCGGGCCAGAAGCGTGGCAGGAGCCTCCGGTCGGCTTACTGGCGATTGCCCAACCGCGCGCAGCGTCTTAGGCACGGCCCGAATCCAACGCCTAATACTGGTTCGTTCACGGTACCACTGCCCCCGATCCTTGGTATTCTATTGAGCCACGGTTATGCATTCGGGACCCATTTTAGGTTTCGGTCAGGCCACGGGTCGTGAGGGTATTGAGAGGGTCGGCCCGACCTTCGGAGAGAATCGAGTTATTGACTTGGATGAGAGAGGTACAGGGACCCAGGCTACATATTCGGTGAGTCGCATTTTGATTTATTTTATATCTCGAAATGGTCCGTCTGAGGGTGGGTCCGTGTTCGGCCTTAGGTGGTGCACAGGAAACAGACGCGGCGCGGTGCAACACGGTGCCATCACATCCCCAAAGCGTACGGCGAGCCTCTGGGATTGAGCGTTACCAGGCAGCGTATGGGACCCGGGCCCATCCAGGTGCCTCGGAGGAGAGAGCTGGGGGCCGGCCTTCCGAAGGGAGCACGCCCCGGGCGAGCGAGTCATCATCGTCTAGACCGCCAAATCATATGGTGCATGGCCATTTGAGGAGGTATTCACCTCGGTTATCACTGACCTCGCGGATCGGAGGCCCGTGTTCGAGACGCGTTCCAGGGGGAATCACGGATATCGTGGCCAGACCATTTCGGCGGGAGTGTTCTGCTGACGTTCTGAATTGATAGCCCCGACCCGGATACCGGTCGATAGAGATTGATCGGAGGTATTGGCTCCCTCCCATTTATGACTCAGGGAACGGAGTTCCTCTTGCCGAGAGTGGTCGGCGGTTCCGCTCCGCGACATCTCGGGATGCGGGCGGTCCCTGGAGATCCGTTTCCGAGATAGATGACCCGGCGGGGTGTACTCGATCAGCGGTTATTTACATGCCTTGAATTCAGCCTACCACCGCAATGCGGGGTTATAGAGATTGGGCCCACCCTCGCCCGGAGGCGATGGTTAGAGCAGCGGCCGGGGGGATGTCTGGTGGCCCGGGTTCTTTATCGGAGGCGACTCCAGCCTCATATCTTTGCTCATCGACCATCACTGCTTTGTTTATTCCCTCTGCAGCATTATGTGCAGAGGAGGGCCTATCTTGGAGGCATTGTACCGGATCTCGGGCAATTTGCAGTTCGACCATCCGGTACGGTGATTGCCGGCTCTTACGAGTTTGAGGGAGAAGGTCCAGGAGAGACCTCGTGCGACGAGAGCATACCACTACTTATTCGAGGCTCCTTTCCCTGTGTTCTTGAGCGGATGGGATTTCGGGAGGAGCACAGGATAGAGATGCGAACGGTGCCTACGGTGTGCGAGTGGACCGGATTGTAAGCTATACCATCCATTTCCATATCGCCCGACGAGACCGGGGCGGGCCTCTTGAGGGTGGCGGGTACCAGGGTGATCACGCGTCAGAGGAGTCCCTCATATTTGGTCGTTCACCACCGTCTCCTCCACCTTCGCCAGTTCCCGACCCTACGGTCTCGGGCCCTCGTATTGACCACGCGATCACGGGTATACACGTGTCGGCTCGAGGGAGATGGTGGAGTGATGGATGCGATCTTTGCACACTAGCGACCTCTCAGGCTGACCCGACATCGACACATGACCCAGGAGATTGGCTCGGCTGAGAGCCACTTTGGGACAGTGCCATTCCATGCTTCATCAAATCATGACCCATCTCAGGTCTTCCTCATGATCGCCCCGAGAGAGAGGAGCACGCCGCGTCGGCCTCATTGGATATCGACTGCCGATAGCTTCACCACCACCACCCACGGCGATGAGGTGGTTAGGTTTCTTTTTGGTTTATGTACGATTTCGGCTTTATCAGCGCCTCGCGATTTTGATTAGGAATTTTTTTGTATTAGCCCGTAGTAAGCGGTGATATGTTTTGTGGCCTTTGTTATGCATGTATTAAGCCACTTTGGCTATATCAAAAGCTAACCGGTTTATATACATAGACTTTTCATATCATAACATACCTTTGCCATATGCCATCTTTTTCTTTTCCAATTGCACAGGTAGATTACTTCAGTGGACAATTGAATTGCTTTAAAATTTGAATGATTGAATCATCATTTTCTTCCTTCTATGTAGAACAAATGCCATGTTTGAAACAATTTGTGTTCAGTCACTGTTCCAGCATGTTCATCTTGGAAATTTCCCCCTTTATGCTATGTCACACCTTGCCTCTATATTGCTTGATGAGTTGTAAATTTGTATGCCTTCTTCCACTTTGCAAAACCGGCCTTGGGTATGTTGGCAACTAGGATAGGTTTGAGTTACCAACAATTGAAGACCAATGTTGTCTTCCAAAAGGAAAGAAAAGAAAAAGGAAAGAAAAAGCAAGAAGAAAAGAAAAGAAAAGAAGAAAAGAAAAATAAAGTCGCCAATTTTTGCTTTGAAACAGAGCACGGTCAGAAGTGTATGGCGAAAGCCTTTGAAACCTGATGCCCTAAGCCTTAATTGGCTGGGAGCCATCGATTTAGTGTTCGTTACATGGGTGGATAGGTGAAGTTTAATGACTTGTGGATACTTAATTTTCGAAGTCATTCGGAGTCCGGGGTGAAGCCTTTAGAGTTAGTGGTCATTGATCGCACGGCTTGATGCCTAAGCATGGTGGTTGGGAGTCATCCAGTGGGCCAGTTACACGGACTTTGGTGAAGTCGGATTTTAAAGCGTACTCGATGTAGATGAATAAAGAAAGCAAAGTGTAACTAGCCCTATCTAGGTTGTTCAACAACTTAAGGCCATGTCAGTGCTAGGTTGGGGGGGGAGAACAAATTTTGCAATTTATTGGCTTAATCTGATTTGAAACCATTGAACTTAGGTGGAAATCGAGTTGAAAATCATGAAACTTGATGTTGTTCTAAAAATTGTTCTCTTATGGTTACATTCTTGTATATAGGTTTCAAATGTTGATTTCAATTGTTCAGTTTAAAGTAATGTGGTTGTATATAAGTACAATAGCAGCTACCTTTTGCGACCACTGACCTTTTGAAAGTCTACCATCAAGTCTGATTCTTGTTTTGCATTGCTAAGGAATTTATGACGTTTCGGTTGGGGGTGTGATTAGTGCTCGAAAAAGTGCAATTTTGAACCCTATATTAGATAGGTTTGGTGCTTTTGATCATTAATCATGTCATTTATCCCAGTGAAGTGTTCATCATCATCTTAATGGCTCATATCTGATTGAGGTGTTTTTGGTTGTTTGTAGACTTTTATACACATTTGAACTTCAACTTCAATGCAAATGATCGATCATGAGGTTGGAATTTTTAGTCTCGGCCATCAACAAGCCCAAAAATCAATGGAAAAACAAAGGCAAAAGATGAAGAAAATGAGATGCGATTGAAGACATGACGAGAGGAATGCGAAACGACAAAGCAGGCGATTTAAGCAGCTTTGTTTTGGCAACGGTCGCATGACCCGCACGAAATTCATAAGCAGGTTCGCAATCTCGGCCACGCATTCACGAAGTCGGCTAGCCACACTTAGCGTGCGGTGCGAAATTAAACTACTCAGCGAAAATTTCGCTAGCTCCAGCGAGAATTTAAGCTGGCTAAGCGAGTCACTTAACCTATAGGTCGCAGCCCTTGCTACGATTAAAGCTAACCCTTGCCGGTCGCTAATTAGCGAAATTCTCATATGTGAATTTACGGGCCTCGTCATGCTTTGTAATTAATCTGACCGCCTTCCAAACTTGGTGAATTACTCTCCTATCCTATAATAGAAAAGCAGTTATTAGGGTTTTGGTATTTTTATGCCTTGAGAGTCCTATAGAAATACCCCTCATGTTTTGTAATAAGAGAAGAGGAGGAGAGGAAGAAAATGAGTTTTGGTGATTGTAAGTTTTCATTTCTTTGCTTTTTGTAAATAAAGTTTGTTTTTATTTTAAGTTTTGCTTTTATTTTCTCTTCTCTCTCTTCTTTCTCTCTTCTTTCTTTCACTTTCAGAGCTGCCAAACACACCTCTTGAGGATGTGACTCAAGAAGATGCTTAGAAATTAAGCCTCACTTCCTTTGAAGAGGAAGGAAGCTAGCAGCGATGGGCTTAAAGCATGTTGTCCTCATGTACTAAAAGCTACGGGTAGTGTATTTATGGCCCTTATCTTCAAAATTCAGTTGCATAACATGGGATGTTATTGTCTTGGCCAATACTCTCCATGCTTTAGGACTGATGTTCTTTAGATGGTCTTTACGAGCCTCTGAGGTAGCATTTACATGTTAGGGTTCTTCAAATTAGGGTTAAATAACATTGACTTTTATTGTTTTGGCCAATACTCTCCATGCTTTAGGATTCGTGCTCGGGTGAAATGCCTTTGTGATTCTTTAGATAGTCTTTAACGCCTTAAAAAAATGATAATGGAATGTTGGGGTTTTTAAACAAAAAAGGGGTCATAGCGCATCCTGTGTTGACTCAAATAGGAGGATAAGCTGAGTTATGTGTTTTGCCTTACTAGCTTGCCAAGTTAGTGACCTAATTCTTCAAAGTGAATTTCTTCACTTTAAATTTCAGTTTTTACCATTTCCAGTATTTAAATTTCAGTTTTTACCATTTCCAGTATTTACAATTTCCAGTTTTTACCATTTCCAGTTTTTTGCAATTTCCAGTTTTTAAACCATTTACAGTTTCTCAGTTTCCAGCCATCCACTTAACTTTCAGTTTTCTGATCATTAAGCTTTCAAACCACTTCCTGCATTTTAGCAAACCCCAATCCAAATTTAATTCACCGAGTTTTGATTCGCTCAAATCATTTATCTGAAGAAAACCCATCCACAGTGTTCGACCTAGACCGCTATCTTCTTGTTGCTTGACTACGGCGTGGAGAACAGGATATACAAATTTTGTTGATTCAAGCTCACCCTACCGTGGCACGCTCCTCCCTATGTGAGTCAACACGGGATGCGATTCTATAGCCCCTTTTTTGTTTAAAACCACAACATTCCATTATCATTTTTAAGGCAAGTAAAGACCATCTAAAGAATCCCTGGTGCATCTCTCACCCGAGCACTGAATCTAAAGCATGGAAGTATTGGCCAAAACAATAAAGGAAGTCAATATTTAACCACAATTTGAAGAACGCCTAACATGTAAATGCTACCTCGGAGGCTCGTAAAGACCATCTAAAAGAACATCGAGTCCTAAAGCATGGAAGTATTGGCGAAACCAGTAACATCCCATGTTATGCGGTAATTTTGAAGGTAGGGCCATAAATACACTACAGTAGCTTTTAGTACATGAGGACAACATGCTTAAGCCCCAGCTGCCCAGGCTAGCTTCCCTTCCTCTTCAAAGGAAGGGAGCAGCCAAACATCTCTTGAGTTGTCATCCTCGAGAGGTGTGTTTGGCTTGGCCAGGGAAAGTGAAAGAAGAAGAGAGAAAGAAGAGAGAGAAGAGAAAATAAAAGCAAAACTTAAAATAAAAGCAAAACTTTATTTACAAAAGCGATAAATGAAACTACAAATCACGAAAACATCTTTCTTCCTCTCTCCTCTCTTCTTATTACGAAACATGAGGGGTATTTATAGAGACTCCTCAAAGTGTTATAAAAATACCAAAAACCACAATAACTAAGCTAAGTTATAGGATAGGAGAGTAATTCACCAAGTTTGAAGGCGGTTCGTGAGTACAAAGCATGAGGCACGCAGAGATTTCGCTACGAGGGAGGGCCCGCTAATGCTTGAATTTGGCAGGGTTAGCCCAGAGTGGCAAAGGGTTCTGAGGAATTTGTGAGTTGCGAGATTTAGCTCGCTGAAATTCGCCTAAGCTAAGCGAAATTTTCGGTGAGAGCGAATTTCGCAGTTGCACGGTGCGTTTGGGCTGAATTTCGCAATGCGTGTAGTGCGGCGTGCGAATTTCGCAGGGTTGCGAGTGGTTACCAACGTGCGAAAACACTGACTGGCGTGCACATTCACTTTGATCGCCAATCTTCAAGCGCATCTCATTTTCTTCACTTTGTAACTGTTTTCCATTGATTTTAGGCTTGTGATAGGCTGAACAAGCCAACCTCGCTGTCGATCGTACATTGAAGTGAGATTAGTATATACAAAACAACCAAGCACACCCTAGTAACATAAATATTACTAGCATGAGTTTCAATTGGATAAATGAACATGATTAATGATCAAAAAGCACTCAAAACCCATCTAATATAGGAGTTCAAAATTACCCTTTGCACTGGCCTCCAGTAATGTCTGGTACACTTTGAACATGTCTTGGGGGTACCACTTTGTGTTACACGAAAGTCATTTTTGGCGATGTGTACCGGTACACATTAGGGTTATCTGGGGTACACCTGTTACACTTTCCAGTTTCGACCAGTTTTCATATTTTGGCCATAACTTGCTCATTTCTTATCCGATTTGAGTGATTCAAGTGGCTACGTAAAATAGACTTCAAGGAGAACCAAAATTATAGAATAGGCATTGCCAAATTCTGACCCTAAAGTAGCTTCAAGTTCACTCAAAGTGGGGCCCCGTGTCTGAAGCCAAATTCTGTTCAGCTTTGAACATAGAGTAGGTCAGGTTGTTTGAGGACGTGCTTGAGTTTAGATTGCTCCCGGAATTGGGTGATTCCACTTGGAATAGAACACTTAGCACCTTATCTTTAAAAGAGTACAATGTCCTAGAGTCAAACATGAAGTTAAGATCCCGGAAAAATTAGTAATTCGAACTGTTCTAGTGTAATCCGGGTAAACCAACTAGTTTGGCATGAAATGCCATAGCTTTGGTTGAATGAATCCGATTGGATTGATTCCACTTCCTAAGTAAAGTAGATTCATAGAGGAATAAGAATATATGAATGAGGTGTGATTCCACATACATCATACTTCACAAGAATATGAAGTGCCATATGTAATAGAGCATGAAACAAGAGAGAAAATGTAGAAAATGAAAAATGTAAAGTAATGTTCATGAAACATGAAAATGATTATGGAAAATGAAAATGAAAACGGATTGAAACATGATTGTGAACATGAGAGGCAATATGTCATGAACACATAATGTGGTTAAGTGATATATGATTATTATCACATATAACCAGAAAATGATAACAAATGAAACGAGTATACGTAAATGAGCATATGAATGAGTACACATGAATGAGTATAGGAATGAGTATACGTGAATGAGTATATAAACGAGTATACGTAAATGAGTATATGAAATGTGTACATAGATTGAGTATATCTTTGAAAGATATCTACGAAAGTGATATTGGAATTGAAATATGATTATGATCGGTTATGAATGCTAATTGTGAAATATATATATATAATATATATGTCTGATTTGAATGATTATTGTGAAATGTTTGTCATACATAAATGATATGAAGACAAAATCACACGATTGTGATCGGTTATGAATGCTAATTATAAAATATATATATATATATATATATATATATATATATATATATATATATACTATATATATATATATATATATATATATATATATATATATAGTGATTTAGATGATTGTTATTCGAAATATACATCACACGTATGCATGTGTGCATGTATTTGAACGATATAAAAGCGAAATTACGCATAAAAGTAAATTGATTTGAAATGTATTATTGAATGACCGACATGGCCAGGATTCTGTGAATTAAAATCATGTGAAGGATGGCACATATGTCTAATCACGAAATCCACATTTGCTAATGAATGACAAACGAGGGGCAAGATTCCCCCAGTGAATCTGAATAGTGAATGTCGACTACATAGCCATATGTGAGGGACGATAATAGTGAATGTGAAATCACATTGCTGCGAATGACAAACAAGGCCCGGGATTCCCCAGTGAATGCATCGTGAATGTCGACTTCTATGGCCATATGTGAGACGGTAATAATTGAATGCGAAATCACATTGCTATTGAATGACAAGTGGCGATTCCCAGTGAATGTAGTGAATGTCGACTTCTATAGCCATATGTGAGGACGGTAATAATTGAATCACGAAATCACATTTACTCTTGAATGACAAAACGGGGTAGAAGTTCCCAAGTGAATGCATGCGTGAATGTAAACTACATAGCCATATGTGGGACGGAAATAATTGAGTGTGAAATCACATTTGCTCTTTTGAATGACAAACATGGCGGGATTCCCAGTGAATGCATCGTGAATGTCGACTTCTATAGCTATATGTGAAATCCTGGAAACCGATAGCGAAAATGACATTAAAATTTGTATTGTTTAAGTATCTTTTACATTACACGGACATAGTAAAAAGGCATCATTTTATAAATGCATTTTGTTAAATGTGAATGTTATATGTCTTTTGAAATTGTAAGTGTTTATGGGATTACTTAGAAAAGAAATACTTTAAGCTTAATAAAAAAGGTCTAAAATGGAATACTTATAAACAACATGTTTTGGAAAGATAATTGAAATTTCGAATTAATAGGGCTCCGGCTTGGATCCGCCAATTAGGTCAAGTCGAGATTCGAGATTGTGACACTTTTGAAAAAATTTAATAAAACGAAATAAATGTTTTGATTGAAAACCTCGGGAGATAAACCGGGCTCAGCTTGGATCATGGCCAGGGTCGAGTAGAGTTCGTTCGCTACTTTTAAAATGGAATTTAATGGCAAACTAAAAGGATTTAACGGGCATCCCGGATCATGAAATGTAATCATTAAAGGGAGTTGATTAATGAAAGCGGCCATTGATATTGATAAGAGTCTAATAAGTATTCGTATTAGTTGGTTGTTTATATGAAGTGATATGACTTGATTTGTTACGAGATTGTCATTGTATACGTATAAGTTCTTGTGAATATGATTTGATCGACATACATGTAGTAGATATGAGTTACAACTGTAAAAGACATGACACGAGGGGAAGTAATATGAACAAAGTGATAGGAATTTAAACGGAATAAAATCTACATGTATAATATGAGATGAGTTAGAGAAGTCACATAAGAATAGACTTAGATTATATGCATAAGTAAAAGTAAAAGTAAAAAGATAGTGGCCGGCGATTATCGTTATTGGTGAATTCTTGTCTATATGTTCCCACTAAGGCGTAAAGCTTAGCACGGGTGTTCAATCCGTGTAGGTGCGAAGAAGGAGATAAAGAGGACGGGACATTCCACACCTTGATACGGGCCATCTCGAGGAGATAGGTGCTGCAGCCTTGTTTTAAGCGATCTCTGATGTTTGTATTAAATATGTACATGTATAAGTATTTGTATAAGTAATTGGGACTTAGAATGTGTGTAGAGATTTTAATGGATACCACTCTGATGGTAGTTCCTTTGTATATATAAATGACAGTTGGTTATTACAAAAAAATTAATTGTATACGCGGGTATAAGTTAAACCAAAAAAAAAAAAAGTAAAGTCCCGGTACATGGTTCGCACCGAGCACATTCGGATATGTCGGGTGGGGCCGGGGCGGGCGTGGTGGTGTTGCCCACCTGCCGTGGTTTCCTTCGCTCTGACGCCTACCCACCCAGGTGATGCCACGCTAGGGTTGGCCAACTCCACCCTCTCCGCCCATCCCTGGGCCGGCCGAAAGATGCAGATCAGAGGGCGGACCTCGGGCGGGGAGAGTCCTCCGGCTCTAGGCCTCGGGAGCCCACGGTCACCACCTCGTGAGCCCTGCTGGGCCCACCATACGGACTGTTGACTTCCATCATCAGGCGGCCACTCTTCCGCGCAACCCCTATCCGCAGGAATGTGATTGCAGTGAGAGGGACCTGCATGACAAGGTTTTTTTACGATTTTCCATCCTTTTCCACAGACCCGGAGCTTCGAGACTCGATGCTCCTAGTGCAGAGGTACTCCCTGGAGCCGTTCATGACACCTCGTCGGTTCTTTTACCCTCGGGTGGTCTCGCCGAGTTCTACCGCGATGACATCCGATCATAAGCCCCCACCGGCTTGCTCTTCATTTCTCTCCATCGGCTGGCCGGCTGGGATACTCGAGGGCCTCAAGCATCCTTTTGCTTCATTCAATTTGCTGTTCTCGCCTTCGGCCCGAGTATAGGCGATGGACCCGTCCACATCAGAGAGATAGTTCGTCTTCTTTTCGTGGACATTATCGTCGGATCAATTCTGTTCAGAGGCAGCTCCCGCCGCATATGCTTCTTATCGATCACATTCTGCGGTCTAACCTTTTCCCACTTCAGCATACCGTTCAGAGGAGATGGGCCATCTTGGAGGCCCTATTTTGCATCTCAGAGAGCTACTGGTTCAGTCCAGCAAAGCTCATTATGACCTCCTTGTTCCACTTCAAGGACAGGTCCATGCGAGTCACATCTCGAGGTGGAGTCAAGCGCCTCTCTTATTCCCGAGACTCCTGTAAGAGTGATTGAGCATAGGCTACGATGAGCTGGGTGGGCGCCGTCGTGACTCTGCGGCCAGCCTTCACCGTCGGCCGGTGGCGAGCCTGCCCTTCTGTTCCCCCTTCTAGCCCAGGGACCCGGCCCGGGTTGAGCCGGTATGGATATTTACTGGCGGAAGCGACCCCTCGATGCGAACATTTTGAGGACCCTCAAGCTTCGGCACCCTCGATCTGACTTCTCCCCTCGGCTCCAGTGTCGTCGGCTCCCACTTTGCCTCGACTTTTAAATTTATGGCACCCCAGTACCGCTATAGGCGATTGTTGCAGTGACACTTCGCACCACCTGATCGCATATCTGATTTCACGGCGATTTTCTAACCATCATGGATGCAATTCGCAAGTTCTCCTACAATGACATCATTTTTATTTTGCCGAAATACGACCCTCGCGAGCCAGAGGATGACTCGTCTTGTTTGCCATGGCTCAAACCGGCGCCATTCTCGCCGCAGGAGTCAGGCCATCTCCATGCGGATCAAAAAGACACACAGGCCTCCCACTGCTATATCCCCATATGTACACACTCCGGACTATTCCCACTCCTACTCTAGCCGAGTAGTGCCCCCGCCCTCCCCAGCCCTGGTCTCCCTTGCCATCTGGCAGCTTGAGCTGGGTTGCGACCCTCCTCCCCGCGGCGCCTCGGCGGGGCCCGGACCGGGACGCCTCTTCAGGCTCTTATTGCGGAGGTAGCCTCCTCCTGCCTTTCCAATCCACACCCCATTACGGACAATGGCATACTTGGTTGGGGGGATTAAGTGAAGGAAGTGATGTTTTTTTTATGCTATAGATGTCGGTTTACATTACCTTTAATTGAATCTACTACATGTGTAAGCAAAGCCCATTTTGTTTGTTTAGTGGCTTGCTTTTTGCTTCTTTTTGAGAAAGTTGTTTTTGAAAAAGCTAAAAAAAATTTTTAATGATATACATTGATTTACATTCCAGACAGTTCAGTTTCTTAATTCATTTGCAACAATTTTGACCCCATTTTTTTGTGGCTTTGCCTAGCCTGTAAGTTGAAAAATTGAAACACTGCCCAATACCATTGATGCTAGATTAGTTCCATGCATGATTAAGTGGTTGGTCAGTTGAAGTCTCCTGGTTTTCAACCTTTTTCTTCCGCCTTGAGCTAGCCACACACTGCGCACATCAGTTTTCTGAAATAGCCTGAGAAACTGCATAACTCCCTTATCGTGAAAATCTACCCTAGTTTCATTGACCTAAAAGGTTATGGTTCCCGGAAAAGAAGGCCAATGAAGTCTTCCAAAAAGAAAAGAAAAGAAAAAAAGAAAAGAAAAGCCCCGCGACGGCTTCACGGCAGAGCTTAGAGCACAGTCGGGGTTTGTGGCGGAAGTCTTTAAAGCACAGTGCCCTAAACCAGCCCGGTTGGGAGCCCACTTGGGCTTCAGTCTGCTAGCTACATGGGTGGATGGGTGAGGTTAGCGAGTTGTAGGTGCTGGATTTTCGAATTCATTCGGAGTCAGGGTGAAACTCGAGGAGTTAGTGGTGAAAGATCCTCATGACTTGATGCCACTAAGCCTTAGTTGGTTAAGTCATAAGTGGTAGATTACACGGACTTTAGTGAGGATTGATTTCGGCTATTGCATCCTACAATACAAATGAAATATGAAATAAAGTGGAACCAAATTTATTTAGGTTGGTCAATGTGCTAGGATTTGGCAGTAGCTTGGTTGGGGGGAGAGCAGTTTAGCAGGTTATTATTGAAAACTGATCACATAAACACTTAGATTTTGGTGGAAATTTCAGGTCGATTCCCCTTGGATGGATACTCTTTTGAAACTTAGTCCTGCATGGCATTTTTTTTTCTCCCAGGCTGGTTGTTGTGCAGGGTCTCAATCATTCACACTGAGGGTAGGGCATTACTTATCCATGCATTTTTTTTTGAAAATACCATTCCTTTTGCATGAGCATAACCTGTCTGCTCTTCCTTCTTTTTGTCATTGCTAAGGGACTAGCAATGTGTCGGTTCTAGGGGAGGCGATTAGTGCCGAATAGTCTTTGTTTTGAGAGGCTGTTTATTACGAGGTTTTGAGCACTTTTTTGTGTACTAATAAACTTAAATAACCCGATTGATACACTAAGGTCCCAACTATGCTACTAATGTATTTTGTGAATATTTTGTATAGTTTTGAAAGCCCAGTGTACCACTTTCTTCAAGCCAATTCAAATCACGAAGAACTTGAGCCAAGCTGTTGCATGGACAAAGCAAATGGAAATTGGGCTAAATACGAGAGAAGTGAAAATTGCATAAAATTTTGCGATCTGCGAAATTTTCGCATCTGAGGCCCTGCGACATCTTGAATTTTCGCCTCTCTCTATTTCTTGTGAACTTTGAATGCAGCTTTTGTGGCTTTACTTAAAATGCCCATGTAATGTAATTGTTGGTATTTCATACATTTTATGTAAATTCCTTAACTACGAGAGCGCTATATAAGCTCAGTCAAGCTCATGTAACAGGGAACTGGCTTTTATCAATAAAGTTGGCACCAAAGATTTCTGCTTTCCCGCCTCTACAACTTTCCTTCACTTTCTCTCCCTTTCTCGTATTTTCTCACCTGCCAAACAAGCCTTGAGGATGACAACTCAAGGGATGCTTGGCTAAACCCCTCTCATCCTTGAAGGAGAGACCAGTGGTTGAGGTAAAACGCATCCTCTGTGCAATCACGGGCATACAGTTATGTTTCTGCATCTCACACTAAGTTTGAATCCCTGTGATGTACCTTGAGTGACCAGTACTTGGCAAGCTTTAAAGGCTCAGTGGATACTTATTGCTAGATCCACTGATGCTAGCTTAGTTTCCATTTATTGGCTCCTACAAGTTAGATCTAAGGTCAGTTTTAACTATTTCGAAACATTAATGGTCAATGAATGTCGTATACTAGGAGAAACACTTTTAGGGTTCAGTTTTTATGGCTAAACGTAGATCCGGTTCGAGAAATGACTATAGGTCATCCTCCCCAATGCGAGGAAAAGGACCCGAGGACTTTATTTATGCCTTAGAACCCTAAGCCCAGTGGCCTAGAACTTCAAGGATTTAACACACTTTATTTCTCTGATTCACGGTTTTCAAGCCATCGGCCCATTTGTTTATAAGAAACCCCAAATCCAAAGTGGAAAAACCAATTTCACTCAGCGTAACTCATTTAGCATGAAAACCCATCCCGAGTTAGGCGCCCAGGCCGCTCTATCTGCGGTAAGCTTAAGCTACGGCGTAGGAATCCTAGGATACAAATTTTGTTGATTCCGGTACACCTACTATGGCATGAATCAATGTGCTTTTTACTTAAGTGGAAGATTTTGAGTTCTAAGGTCATGTTTCCGAATGTGAGTTGCATAACCCCATTTTGGCAGTTGATAAGAGCATTAGAAGTGGCCAAGAATGGTCTCCCTAGGATGATAGGCACATAGTTAGCCTCTCTTGCGATTGGTTACGTATCGAGTTGTTCACCTCGCTAGTGATGGACAAATTACCTATAAATTTATAGCGTTATTACCCAAAGGACTATTATTTAATCCCGACAATAATGCCACGAAACTTGTTTGTTGTGTTTCTCATCTATTGTCTTGATTAAAGCGGTTTCCTTAGAGTAAATCGAACTCTTCTGGTTTTGATCCAGGGATCTTTGCAAGTGTCTGGTCGAACAAACAATAGAGCCTGGATTTAAAGTCCCGGTCTCCACGATCACGAGTCTCAAGAATTCTCAATCACTTCTACGACTACTCAAACTCTATACTATTTGGACTTTGATAGGCAATTTGAAATAAATGTAACAAACCTTAAAAATAATAAAAACTAAGAAGAAGTGACTTAATAACAAAATGAATTAAAAATGAAAATCTAAAATAACAAATTCGATGATCGGTTATCTATTAAAGGGAGCATTGAAATACGCTTCTTGTGAACAATCAATTCTGCGGAGACTACTCTGCTTTGCTTCATGAACCCTTGATTCAAAGCACAATCCCGAGGAATAAGATAGTGCGGTTGGATCTCACTTCTTGCACTTTTTCATCATCCTAAATCACCTATTAACCGACAGAGGATTAGATAACTGCACTGTCCCCGAGTTGCCTTGTTAAGGATATTTTCTTTTTCAATACTTCATACCCGAACATGGTATAAACCTTAGCTCTAAGACATAGGTATAGCATGGGTTTACACTTTCTTAAGTTTCTCTTCCTCGAATTGGAGCAGTTCATCGCTTTCCTTGATTAGATCCTTGCTAACACGGGATTGAACATGCATTCGAATGGGGTGAACTCTACGCTTGTTTAAATGGATAAGTCATTCAACTCATTCTCGATTTCAAGTGAGAAGAGGATTTATCGATTTAAATTCACAGAGCTCATTAGATCACCATTATCATATTCGCATACCTTTCAGAAATTGTTCATCACTCTCAGGATTGCCTTCTCTGTGTCACTCAGAGGGCCTCCTGGAAATCAGAGCAATGAGACAATCCTATTATGGGTATAAGATGCTTACATTGGGATCATTTACAGAATACTCAAAACCAGCAAGTAGATTTACAAACTGATAGTTCAATAGCTTCTAATAAATTTCTGCAGGAAAGATAATTTCTGATAACAAAGTCTATTCAATGGAAGCTGGGTTTCTAAATCACTAAGATTCTACACCCCTACAATGGCTTCTTTTGATCAGAAAACCAGCATGTCGGAGCTGGAAATCAGAATTCCAAAATTTGTTTGAGTGAGACAATCGAGCGGTAATTTGAAGAAATGGGAGCTGCGCGTCGGCTTCTGCCCGGAGCGATAACGTCCGGATCAAATTTGAACGAAATAACAATCTAATCTAAAATAAAAATAAAACAAAGAAAAGAAAATTAAAATACAAGAGCCTTATTTACCAGTCTCTCTTTTGAGCCGCGAGAGATGCTTTCCTTGATGGCATTTGCATATTTATAGGGTTACGAAGTTGGGCTAACTTGATGCACCTCCTAATGGATTTGGTCATGGCCCATTTGGTTGTTAATGTCGCGACCTCGATTCTTTGTCGCGACCTCATTTGTCTTAGCTACGTCGCAGAAGCTTTTATTTGGTCGCGACTTGCCCTTAGCATCCCTTAGATCTGATGTCGCGACCGCTAATTGATGTCGCGACCTTCTTTCCTTATGCCGTGTCGCGACCCGCGAATGGCGTCGCGACCTTAATTCATATAGCGATGCTCGCGACCCTTTGAATGGCGTCGCGACGCCCGGACTTTGCAAGCGATAGCCGTGACCATTGAATGGCGTCGCGACCTTGATTTCTTTGCAAGCCGATGTCGCGACCAGCGGATAATGTCGCAGCCCCATGGAGTCCGCTATCGCGATGTCGCGACCGAATTAGCGTGCGACCTTAATTTCCTTATAAGCGATATCGCGACCGCTGAATAGCGTGCGACCTTAGTTGCTTTGCAAGCGATCACGCGACCGCGAATGGCGGTCGACCTTGGATTCTTTGCAGCGATATCGCGACCCTTTGAATGACGTCGCGACCTTAATTCCTTGTAACTAATGTCGCGACCACTGAATGACGTCGCGACCTTATTTTCAGTCTCTTGAAAATCTTATGTAGCGACTTCTATTACGATTATCCCACGCGACCTCCGTATCTTGCTCGGCCTTCAATTACAGTAGCGACGCGAAATTGTGTTGTGACATCATATCTTGTTCTTCATTAATTTATAGTTTGCACGACTTGAAGTTTACATTTGCGACACCTTTCGATGCACTTAACCCGGTTGCCCTTATGCCATGGCCCCGGAGTTTTAATGAATTCTGACACTTGATGTGATTCTTCATCTGTCAAGGCGTCCTTCTAACAGATCCTTTCTTCCTCATGGCTCTCATTTTGCAGCATCATTCGGACGATCGTGTCATTCTGTTCGGCGATTTCTGCTCTTCTTGCGATATCCTGCTTTCTCTTGAATTTCTGTATATGAGTTTGGTGAAGTTATTGACATTTACGCACATAAATCGATTTTTTAGATAGAAATCAATCAGAAAAATGGACTGAAAATGGATGACTTTTAAGCTCATCAAACTCCCCCAAGCTTAAATTTTGCTTGTCCCCGAGCAAAGAAAAGAAAGATTTGTTTGTCGTCAAACAAAGGGACATTTCTGTATTGTTTTGCGATTCTTGACCAATTTAATTGAAATACTAAATTGCATTCTTTTACGTATATCTAGCTGAGTCCGGATGAAGGTTAGTCACTCACTCAATCCAGGTGTACAAAACTAAATTGTTGGTGTTTTATAAACGGTATATTCGATTGATCCTGGCGAAAGTAGGTTGGTCTTCTTCCTCTTTTCTTGGTAGGTCGGTTAACCTACGAGGTCCTTCCACCCAGTTTTGATCCTTTCAATATTTTTCAAATTCCATATGCTAGTTGTTCATATTGATCTCCACTAATGTAGGTAATTTCAACCTTCAAGATCAATCAGGTCTTTCAGGCTTGTAATAACAGGCTTGGGTCATGGGTAGGATGGATGGAACTTTTTAGGTTAAGATTGCAGGACTCTTTCTCCTTTTTATGGCTTGCTGCCCTTCTTTTCCTTGCAACTTCTTTAATTGATTTCCCCAAACTTCATCCTTAGGGTATCTTCTTGATTTCTTTTGTTTAAAATTGTTCGTTCCCATTTCTCATTTGTACTTCTCACTGTTGGAACTTTTTTTTTTTTTTTCAGTCACCCTTCAGGAATAGTCTGATATTACGTCTTTTAGGCTTTCTAGCGCTCTTAGCGAACTTTGGGTTAAGCAGCTCCCATACCGATTAAACATTAGGGTACTAGGTGTTGAAACACCCCTAAGAACTTTAATTGTTCAAAGAGAGTACCCAGGCCACAAGATAAAAACTTCTTCCTTTAAGCTTTTCTTTTACCATTGTATCCTCCTGCGAGATCTTTCTCTCTTCCTTTTTGTGGCTTTCTTCTTTAGTTCTCATAAAAAAATGCCCAAACTTTATCTCTTCCTCCTTTGAATTTTTGGATAATTATAGGTTCTTTATTGGAGGATTAATTATCTACAGGATGAAAACTGGGATTTCTTAATGGCTTTGTTTTGAGAATAGATTGTTTTGACTCAAACCTGAGGAACTTAGAAGTGTATCTGAGGCTGCTAAATAAGAATTTGACTCAGAGTGGCTCAGTGCAGGTTGGCATCATTTCTTGATGATTGTATCACCCTGAGTTTGCGCCCGAATAATAATCAACAATTCTAGTGGCACGATTAAAGCGTGACTTCTGCAGATATCACTTGGAAGCTATGATTAGTGAGGTTGCATGATTTGGGTTCATGAGTTCTTTGGCTTCTTTGTTTATACCCCTGACTTCAAAAATATATTTGCTCTCTGCTTGGAAATTACTTGAACACTGTCTTGGACTCATGGCTAGATTCATTAGTGCTTACCGTTTGTGTTTCCATTCAATTATATCTTATATTATATATTCACCACAAATTATTTTGTTTTGAAGTATCTTCTAAATCGAAAACTAGCTGGCTTTGGCTGGGTTATGTTGTGTATGGGCATTTTTGACATAATATGGGCTAAGATCTATAAATAATTAACTGGCTGAATTAGCAAAGTAGTAACACAAATCTGCTGAGACAGCAAATGACAAGATTTTCTTATTTTATTCTGTGGGGTTTGTTAAAAAGTTGAATAATAAGGTAGGAAGTGAGGAAGAGATGGATAAATCAATGGAAAGATCTATTTTTTTCTTTTTGGGGGAGGTGCAAAGATGTTGGGAGGATCCAAATCAAGGGTAGCCAAATTAGGAGAGAATTTGGGAAACTTCATTTCAGTTCTCTTTCTTCTTCTTTGTCATTCTCTCTTATCAGGCATCTGAGGATCAATTAGTTGGTGAGATCAGCCTTTTTGTTAGGATCTCATCTTGTCTTTTCCCAATGTGTTCATTGTGATTCTCATTTTGATCATGACTTCTAAAAATTTGGAAAGATTGTGTTGATCAAATCCAAATTTTCAAGTCGGAGGGTTTTCTTACGAAGGCATCTTTGTCATCAAGCTCTTGATCTCTTTCCTTCATCCTCTTCTCGAAGTCCTTTGACATTGACATGTAGAGGAATTTGAATCCTCTGATCTGCTCCTTAGTTTGGCTGATGGGGAGTGCGCTTTCCTTTATAGTGTTAGGAGTTGAGAATCCACGATCATGCGATTGTTGTAAAAATGACTCATGGCTTCCTTGGCTACAACTTCTTCGATGAATGTGATCTTACTCCATTTCCTTCACTTGATTTTCCTCTTGATGCTCCGGGGATCTCCTTAAGTACAACTCTTCCCTTACATTCGTTTCTTAACCCATTCTTTACGATCTCTTTTTTCAATTCCTAATTCATACACTTTACTCTGAATTTTTGTTGGATGTTTCCGTTCCACTTTCTCTTTCTTCCATTCTCTTGAGATAGGCCGAGCATCATTATTTGATTATTCTCTTGAAGCCACACAGAGCTTTCAAGGTTCTCTGAAATCTACGTTCCCGATAGGGAAATTGCAGCCAGTGGGGTTGAGAATTTATAGGAGCTTTATCATCTTGTTCTCTGTCCTCTGCAAACATAAAGTGTTCCCATACGAAGATATTATACAGATCCCTTCTTCTTGATGCGCAGCGAGGAGAAGGGTGTCTCTTTAATCTTGCATATTCTCGTTTTCTTACTGAATCTGCTTCTATTATAACCCTTTTCTTTTGATTCTAGGGCCTGTAGCTTTCTAAAAATGGGGTTGGTGGTGACATGGAGCTTCCCCAACAACTGCTTTATTTTATACCCGAAGGAATTCCATTCACACGGGCCTCAAACATAGCCTTGTGATGTAGTTGTTGGTGAGGATCAAACCCTTTATTCCACTTCCTTGGTATCATTATTGAGTTTTGATGATTGCTCCGGCATTAAGCTTGTACCTCGACATGGCATAGAATGGTGCTTCATTCCGTCTTAGTGCGGACATGCTAATTAGGAACCATAACGAGAGCTAGGAAATAAAACCATACCTTTGCCTCTTTTGTCAAATCTCCCCTGTTTATAATCTTTTGCTCTCCCACTTCCCCTTGACCCCATTTCAACTGCAGATGTCAACTTTCTTGCAATCTTCTCAGGTTTAGAGTTGTCTGCCTATCTTCTTGTATTTGGATCCGTATACGCCTTCCATTGTACATTTCATTGATGGTTTCTGCTCCATCGGCACAATTCCTCGACATAAGCAGGTTATCCTTTCTCCCCCAGCAGGAGTTTGGAGTAAAATTCTCGAACCGCGCTACGTATCCGGACTTTTGATGCTTGCAGAAGTTTACCTAACCTCTTTGTTCTATTAGTTCCTTGAAAGGGGATATGGGTTTCTTTGAAACCTCTTTCTCAGACAAACCTTACCGTATCGTACTTCTTAGGATGGAGAAAGCTTCTTCTGATACGAATTCGTTTTCCTCTCCTTCTTGCTGCTTTTCTTTTCCCCTTTTTCTCTGTTGCTTGAAATGGTTGAACCACGGATTGTTCAGACGCGGCGGGTTCTCTCTTGTTGGTTCACGGCCAGACTGTAGTTGAGTATACTCTTCCATGATTTCGCTCGGATTTGGGATGAGGGACGGAAGGTTCGACCATTTGAGAAATCGAGCCGGTTTTTAGGAAGAATTTTGGATCTAGGGTTGCAAGATTGGCATATGAGTGGCGAAGATGAAGAGTTGTATTTGCTTCAAGGAAGGAGATGGTGGTGGAGGGAGTTTCTCGACAATTCTGATTCAATCATTATTGTGGACTCTTTATTACTTAATTTATTTCTTGTGACAGAATTACAGACATGGTGTGTCTTGTCCATTAAATTTAGAGCGAATTTAAAAGTTGCCCAAGCTAACTGTTTTATCTTATGTCGCGACTTAATGTTGTTTGTCGCGACATAAGTAAGTTTGTGGGGGGACAGTTTATCATCAGGTTGCGACATGTAGCATTTTACCCCCATTTGGTCAACAAGTACTTTCATGACATAGTTGAGTTGTCGCAACCTCAATTTCTGTCGCGACATAACTTTTGGTCGCGACTTGTGTCCTTGTTCTTCCTTTAGTACTTACTAAGTTGCGGCATTCGATTTTGTCGCAACATAAAATCAGTCGCGACTGATGCGCACTTGCCCTAGGGCCCGAGTGATGATGACTTTTCACTTCTTATTAATTTGCACATTCTTAGCATCCATTAAAATCATTCCCCACCACTGATAATTCAGAACATGTATTCTATTCAATTTCCATGAATTTATGTTGGGAGAAAGTACTCCCCTTTTTAAGTAAATAACTCTGTGAAGTCTTTGGAGGCGAATCCTTGAGTTTGTTCCTTCTCACCTGAGCCATTCGATTCTGCATCGGCATACTATAACAATTTCAAAAAGGATTGAATTGATCAAATACTAACCTAGCAATTCCTAACAAATCATGACTAGAACTAAAAAAAATCAAAAAGAATAATTAAAAAAAATTTCAAAGTCTATATAAAGCGAAAATCTATGTGGGTTGCCTCCGTAAAGTACTCTGTTTGGAGTCCTTAGCTGGACTAGTTGTTTTAAAGCATTCTCTCTCTCCAGTTCACCAGCTGGAGTTCTTCCTTTTTGCTTTCTCCTGGCGAGATAGTGCTTCAGTCTTTGACCATTAACCTTGAATTCTTCCCGGTATCAGTCCTAAGTGTTCTTGCTCCAAGGTAGTGCCCGACACCCACTTTGTATATGGTCCACTCCATTTTGATTTCAACTTTGGAAATAATCTTAATCTGAAGTTAAATAGCATAACTTGATCCCCTGCTCTGAACTCTTTCCTATAATCCTTTGATCATGCCATTTCTTTGTCTTGTCCTTTGTATATTCTAGCATTATCATGGAAGGCTTAGTTTCACCGATTCCTCTAGTTTAATTCAATTGGAGCAATCTCTCTTCCTTTGCAATTTGGAAATGAGTTCAGCTTCTTGATGGCCCACATGGCTTTGTATTCGATTCGAGGAGGTGACATGGTTTACCAAAGACCACTACGTATGGGGACATCGATGGGAGTTTTGAATGCGATCTGTAAACCCAAGTGCATCAGTCGAGTTTGGAAGACCAATGCTCTTGCGAACTTACGTTAGCACTCAGATCCTTTTAATCTCACGGTAGGAAATTGCAGCGTCCCATTAGTGGGGGCGTCTGTAGGCTCGTTATATGTTTGATCAGTACGCTCATGAGCTTTGCAAATATTTTTGTTTGAAGTGGCTTCCCCGTCATTGATGATAGTCTGGGTGTTAGAATGCGCTCAAAATGTTCTTTGCGAAACTCACAAGCGTATTAGCATCATTCCTTGGACAAGCTGTTACTTGCACCCATTTGGAAACATAATCCACTCTTAGCAGTATATACAAGTTTCCAAATGATGGTGGGAAGAATGCATAAAATGCATCACGTCTGTAAAAATTTGCACCGCTAATATGCCTCGTAAGGGGCATTTCATTTATCTTTGCTGATATTTCCAACTTTTGGCATCTATCACATAATTTGACCCGTTCGACCGCGATCTTTGAAGATAGTGGGCGATAAAATCCGTTGGAGTATCTTGTGAAAATTTGTTCTTTCTCGGAAAAATGTCCCCCATATGGTTTGCATGGCATTCATTCAAAATTTTGCATTGTTCACTCTCGCACATCTTCTTATAATCATGTCGACACCTCTTTTAAATAGCAATGGTTCATCCCGGATATAATACCTGTTGTCGGTCCCGAGCTTTGCTTTTACGTTGGTAGCTAAATTAGGAGGCACTACTCCTGAAGCCAATGTTCCACGATATCCCGTACCATGGGAGTTGGGTGACAATTTAAGCAATTACTTTCATGCGGAAGGGAGTTCTACATTAATTACGCCTCCTCTCTTACCTTTGTTTCTTTCTACTCTAGACAAGTGATGGTATCACATTATCCGCAACCATCTTATCTTTAGTACCATATCAAACTCTTGTAGTAACAACACCCACCTTATCAGTCTTGGTTTAAACCCCATTTTTACGACATCGAGATATTTGATTCTTTGCATGAGTCGGTGTGAATGATAATATGGGATCCCAAAATGTATGGCCTGAATTTCTCAAAACAAAAACTATGGCTAACACTCTCATACCCCACATTAGTTGAATAGTTTTCTTGAGCTTCATTGAAGGTTACGCTAGCATAGTATATGGCTCGAATATCTTTTCTTTTTCTTTGCCCCAATCTGACTCCATTCTGCGAAATCAGCATCACGTATTTCGAATCCGCAGTCCCGATGCAGTGCGACCATGATACGTTCTTGAACTAATCGATCTTGATTTCTTGAGCTTCCTTGCGGGGAGTCATCAAACTAAACTTTGTGTCTTTCTCGATGTCTGCATAATCAGTGCATTTATTTTTGAGATCTTTGATGAATCTCCTATAGAATCCGGCATGCCCCGAGAAACTCCTTATCCGCACTGCTGGTATTTGTGGGTGGTGCGAGAGTCTTGATAATCGAAACCTTTGATTGGTCCACTTCTAGTCCGTAGCGAAATTTTATGACCAGAACAATACCTTAGTTACCATGGTGGCACTTTTCGAGTTTAAGGCTAAATTTATTTGTCCTTGCATCTTTGAAGCTTGTTTCGGGTTGTTTAGACAATGCTCAAGCCGGATCATAAGCGTGAAGTCATCCATAAATCTCCATGACCTCCTCGGCCAAATCGAGAACATGGATGCCGTACACCTCTGAGGAAATTAGCGGGAGCATTGCACTGACTCAAATGGCATCCTTACACGAGAAGGCAAAGGTGCCATAAGGGCATGTGAATGTAGTTTTCTGCAGGTCTCGATTTTGTGGCAATCTGGTTATAGCAGGAACCCATCCGAGGAAACAAAAATGAGGGATTGTCACGCTAACTTTGTCCAAACATTTGATCAATGAAAGGCAATGGGAAATGATCTTTCACAGTTTCTTTGTGTTCGGCCCGGTAATCGATACATACTCTCCATCCACATCACTTAGTTCTTGTTGGAATTAACTCATTTTTTCATTTCGGATCCACGGTGAACCCACCTTTCTTTGGAACCACATGGGTAGGCTAACCCGAGGGCGCATGCGAGATTGCATATATAAAACCAGCATTCAACCATTTGAGCACTTCGTTTCTGACTACTTCTTTCATGACTGGGTTCAATCTTCTTTGATGTTCAACAAATGGTTTTGCATTTTCCTCCAGCAGTATTTTGTGCATGCATATTGTGGTGATACCCTTAATTCATCTATGGACCCGAGCCCGATAGACTCTGATAATTCTTGAAAATTTTGAAGCTACGTTCTTCGGCATCATTGAGTCTGCGGAGATAATCAGCTTACTCCTTGGTAGCTCAGTAAGCATATTTCGAGATGACTTGGCAGCTGTTTTTAAACTAGCCCATACATGCTTGGTCTCTTGATGAAATTCCTTCTCTTCATTATTATCTCCATTATCACTATTTGTTTTGTTTAAGACTCAAACCTTTTCGGTAGAGTCTGGCCCGATGTGCGGAAAATCGAAATTAACACCTTCAAGATCTTGGAAATTCATCTCTATTTCATTAGGAAGTTGAGCATTACGATCATAATATGAATCGAGTTGTTGAGATAGACATCATCTACTAACTTGTAATCTTGCCTATCGTGTCTAAATTCTTCAAACTTGAACTGATTGAAGTCGGCGCCTCTTCTCCAACCACGAGAGTGAGAACTCATACTGCATATCATATTACGACGGCTCAGGTTGCTAGAATGGCCTTCTAGCGGCCCGAGAGGGACTTGTGAATCTTCTTCAATGTCGGGATGATAAAGTCGACGGGAAAAACAAATTTCCCCACCTTAACAAGCACATCTTCAATGACTCCTTCAGGTTTCGCCATTGTTCTATCGCCATTTGGAAGTATGATGGTGATAAAGCTCCCGGAAAGCTTAATTTCCTTACAACCGGATAATGGCATTAAGTTTATGCAGCATAGTCCTGAAGAGCCTTTTGGTCTCAAATCCTCAATGGTGCGAGAATTGTGAAACTCCACTGGATCTTTCTTCTGGTAATTCTTCTTTTATCTTTGCTACTTAGTGGCGGTCGATTCACTACTCCTTCTTACATAAATCTTCTCTTCTTGCCGAAATTTCCTTCGAGAATTTGGCATAAAGTAGCATTTGAGTTACCTTACGTGAATGGCATGCTTATCTCCAACCACGGAAAAATTTTCAAAAGCCTTACTGATTTGCTCCTCTATCCTTGACTTTTGCGGAGTCTCGCTGCAGGGAATGGGGCTATGAGCATAGAGTTCACAGGCTTTCTTCTTGCTTCTTCTTCTTAGCATTTGCTACTCCTTCTTCACTTTCTTTCTCAGGTGACTCATCATTTTCTTGGCTTCCCTTACTCCACTTGTTGCCTTCATCTTTCTCGACTTTTCCTTTTCTAATTCTTTCCCATAATTTGCAGCGCCATGTAGTCTTTTGGATTTTTCCTTGTGTCACTGGGAAAAGCATCTTTAATTTGATTTGTAGGGTCGGGGCGGTTGCCCCATTTATTGTTTCCGGGTTTCTTCCCAGGGAGAGGCATTGGTGGTCGTCTGAAAAATTTGAGAATTAATTGTTGAAGCTTCAATTCTGCGAACTTTTGTTCATGGAAGTTCAGCGACTTTCTATTTTCCCCACGTGAGCTAGCGACATACGGTCTTCAAAGGTGGGCCTTGCGATACGATATTCAGCTGCGCCTTTTCTACTGTTGCTGTTGTTGGAACCTTGGTGGAGCATACCCCTGCTGAAAGTTTTGCCCATGTCTTGGGACGTGTTGAGCTCCTCCACCATAAGAGAAATTCTCTTGGTTCCTTAATGCTGGGGTATAATGGGTTGGCAGGTTGGGATTAGGCTTGAAATGATATGCTCTCTGCTCGTTCAAATAGTTAGCCTCCTCCACTGCATGGGAAACCTCTTCAGCACGCCCCTCAGCATTATTTACTCTTCCTTCTCTTTCCTTTGCTCTATCTCATTGCGAGTGCGTGCTTTTATCAATAGATGCATCAATGCATCGGCAGCCTCCATGGCGGAGACATCTTGTTCGACTCGATCATTCCATTTCCTTTAGCTGCATTTGCTGCTCCTTGAGAGTTCGAAGGAGGTCTCATGTTGCACTAGCAAGATCCTCGTCGGTATCTTGCTTCTTACGCTCTTCTTCTTGAATGCTCCTGTAATTTGCATCATTATACCTTTTGAGGTATAATTCATGGAGTGGTAGAAGATGTCCATTTGTGTCTTCAGGTCTATCTCGTGCATGGGACATCTCTTCAGCAGCCTCTTGTATCTCTCCCAAGCAATGTACAGACTCTCATCTTCCCCTTTTTTGAAAGTAGTAATTTCCCCTCTTTGTTCAGAAGTGAGGGATGGAGGAAAGAATACGCCGTAAGCTTCCATCGGCTCTTCCATGTATTAACGATTCATATGGTAGTGAAGATCAAACCATGATCTGTATATCTAAAGAGAATGGAAACAACTGCAGCTTAATAACTTCTGGTCTCATACCATTCAATTTAACTGTATTGGCCATTCTGAAACCGTCCCAGTGTTCATTGGGATCTTCGAGGAGGTGACACAGTGGTGGATTCTGTTGAACCATGGTGATCAGAGGTAACCCAGGCTGAAATTATTAGCATCTATCATTGGTATCTGGCTCTTGAGTATTCATCTTGGATCGCTGGTCTCGAGTCTCGTAGTGTCTCGCTCTTAAGGTATACAACTGCGAATTCACAGTTGGCTGCCCATCAATCTTTCATCTGCCATCTCTGCTATTTCTACACTCTTAACCTTTCTTAGTCCTCACAAGTGTTCTTTCGATCTCAGTGTCTATTGGCAACAATTCGACTCACAGCTACGTGCATGAATTAACTCCTGAAATTATAATATCTCAGAATCAAATGGTCTGATGATACCAAAATTGTATTTATCATGAAAGCTAAAAAAATTTCGATTACCTTGCTAAACTCACTATTTGTTGAATCATATTTTGCAAATTTTATATTTTCTTGTTATAAATTATGTCGAACTAGTATTTAAAGCTTTAGTGAATATTGATTCCTGGTCTTTTCGATCCGACACTTGGCGTGGCTTGTTCACCTCTTTGATGATGGACCAAAATTACCTATCTGAATTTATAGTGTTCATTCACCAGGGATATTCTTTAATCCCCGGCAATAATGCCGTGAAACTTGTTTGTTGTGTTTCATAAATCTATTGTCTTGATTAAGCGGTTTCCTTAAGAGTAAATCAATTTCTTTACAGTTTTTGATCAGGGATGCTGCAAGTGTCTGGTCGAACAAGTAGTAAATTAGTTTAAGTCCGAGATATCGATCGGAGATCTCGAGGAATTCTCGATCAACTACCACATTTACTTTCGAACTACATCTTATTTGGACTTTGTTGGCAATTTGAAATATTCTTAACAAACCTTAAAAATAATAAAAACTAAGAAAGGAATATGACTTAATAACAAAATGAATTAAAATGAAAATCTAAAATAATTCGGTGTCAGTTATCTATTAAAGGGAGCATTGAAAATCTTCTTTATTGTGAGCAATCAATTCTGCCCAGGACTACTACGTAGCTTTGCTTCATGAACCCTGATTTAAGCTTTGTCCAAGGAATAAGGTAGTGCGGTTGGATCTCTCCTTCTTGCATTTTCATCATCTAATCTTCCCTATTCTTTCGAAGACAGAGGATTAGATAACTACTTTTAATCTGAGTTGCCTTGTTCTGGATATTTTTCTTTTTCAATACTTCATACCCTGAACATGGACTGTAAACCTTAGCTCCTAAGACATAGGTATAGCATGGGTTTACACTTTACTGGTTTCTCTTCCTCGAGTGGAGCAGTTCATCCGCTTTCCTTGATTAGATCCTTGCTAACACGGAGTTGAGCGTGCATTCGAATCGAGGTGAACTCTCTGCTTGTTTAAATGGATAAGTCATTCAACACATTCTCGATTTCAAGTGAGAAGAGGATTTATCGATTTAAATTCACAGAGCTCATTAGATCACCATTATCATATTCGCATACCTTTCAGAAATTGTTCATCACTCTCAGGATTGCCTTCTCTGTGTCACTCAGAGGGCCTCCTGGAAATCAGAGCAATGAGACAATGCTATGATCATAAGATGCTTACGTGGGATCATTTACGAGGAATGCTCGAAACCCGTGGTAATTTGGCTGACTGGTTCGATGAGCACAATAAATTTACTGCAGGAAAGATAATTTATGACAACAAAGTCTATTCAATGGAAGCTGGGTTTCTAAATCACTAGATTACACCCTACAGTAGCTTCTTCGATCAAGAAAACCCTTTGTAAATCGAGCCCCGGAAATCAGAATTCCAAAATTTATGCAGGTCGAGACAATCGAGCGGTAATTTTAAAGAAATAGAACTACGCATTAGAGCACCTGCCCAGCGATAACGTCCAGATCCAAATTTGAGCAATAACAATCTAATCTAAAATAAAAATAAAACAAAAGAAAAAGAAAATTAAAATACAAGAATTGTATTTACCTAGATCTCTCTTTTCGAGGCGAGTGGAAATTTGCTTTCCTTCGATGCTTGACTGCGTGTTATAGGGTTCTGAAGTTGGGCCCTAACTTCGATGCACCTCCTTATGGATTTCAGATTAACTGGCCCATTTGGTTGTTAATGTTGCGACCTCGATTCTTTGTCGCGACCTCTGTTGTCTCAGCTACGTCGCAGAAGCTTTTATTTGGTCGCGACTTGCCCTTAGCATCCCTTAGATCACGATGTGACGCTGGTGATGCTGCGCGTTCTTCATATGGCGATGTCGCGACCAGCGGATAGCGTCGCGACCTTAATTCATTATAGCGATATCCGCGACCCGAATGACGTCGCAGCCTTGGATTCTTTGCAGCGATGCCGTGACCATTGATTGGCGGTCAGCGACCTTAGTTCTTTGCAGCGTGTTGCGACCGCGAAATAATATGCGACCTTAATTCCTTGGCGATGTCGCGACCCGAATGGCGTCAGCGACCTTAATTCGCATATAAGCGATGTCGCGACCGAATGACGCCAGCGACCTTGGATCTTTGCAGCGATGTAAAGCGACCATTGAATGGCGTGCGACCTTAATTCCCTTATGGCGATATCGCGACCGAATGACGTCGCGACCTTATGTTTAGTCTCTTGAAAATCTTATGTAGCGACTTCTATTCGGTGTCACGACCTCCATGTCTACTGCTCAGCCTTCAATTATGTCGCGACCTCGAAATTGTGTTGCGACATCATATCTTGTTCTTCATTAATTTATGGTTGCCTGACTTGGAGTTTGTTGCGACACCTTTCGTTCTATGATTTCCCTTATGTCAGTGGCCGGAGTTTTGTGGTTGGGCCATAATGCTGACTCTCATCAGCATCGGCGTCGCCACAACAGGTCCTTTCTTCCTCTTGCATTTCTCACATTTGCAACATCATTGACAGTCGTGTCATTCTGTTCGACCGGTTCTGCTCCCTTTTCTTGCAATATCCTCTCTTTAATTTCCTATTGCATACTTGATTTGGTAAGATATTGACATTTCTACACATAAATCAGTTTTTTTTATATAGAAATCAATCAGAAAAATGGACTGAAAATGGATGACTTTTAAGCTCATCACAAGTACAACAAAATCTACTGGATAGTAGAATTTGTCCACTTGTATTAGAACATCTTCCATTGTCCCCTTTGGTATCTTTATGGATCTATCTGCAAAAGACAATGTGATGCGGATTAGGCTTTAATTCTCCCGACATTTGCTTGTATCGAATAAGGAGTAGGTTTACATTGGCACCCTAGGTCAGTGATTGCTTTTTCTACACAAGTGCCTCAATATGCTTAGAGATGGTAGAGATGACCGGATCTTTGTACTTCAGGTTTTCCACTAGATGATAACTTGTGACATTCGAGTCAAGAAGAACGCTTCTTGTCAACATTTAGCCCTCTCTTCATTGTGCACAAGTCCTTCAAAATTTTGGCATATGTGGGGACTTGTTTAATCATATCAAGCAGGGGGATGTTGAATTTCACTTGTCTTAGCACTTCTAGTATTTTAGTCTGGTTGATGGCCTTTTTCTTAGCTTTCAGTGCTTGTGGAAAAGGTGGGGGTGTGCTATTTTTCACTGTAGTCTCTTTAGTCACCACCTCTTCTGGTTCAGCTTCTTTAACCTCCTGGCCTTCTTTTGTTGGTTTGGTTACTAGTTGTTTAAGCTCTTTACCACTTCTCAATGTGATAATTGCTTTAACTTCATCCATCCTGGGATTTGGCTCATTGGAAGAGCTCACTTCATGCACTCCCCTTGGATTGGGTAGTGTCTGAGATGGAAATTTCCCCTTTTCACTTGATGTTGGTTGGTCAACCTTGAGATTGAATCTTGCCAGTTATCATGGCTACGGAATCCTGATGCATAGGTTATCTATCTTTTTGTTGAGGGCGCTTTCCATTGTGTCGATTCTCTGATTAGCCTGGGCATTCATTGCCTTCTGTTCCTCCACAAAGTTGCCTACCACTTTGCTCAAATTCATTATAGCTTGTTCAATTGGAGATGAGGATGGAGGTGGCAGTGGTTGAATGAGATCCCATCTTGTTGTTGTGCGTGGGGGAGTACATATGAGGTGGAGGCTTTGGCTTCCAGGAGAGGTTAGGATGGTTCCTCCAGTTAGGGTTATAGGTGTTTCCATATGGGGCATTGGTTGATGGCTTGTATTGACCCACAACATTGGCATGCTCTGCCATCATATCCCTTATTGAAGGAGCGGTTGGGCAATGCTCTCCTTGGTGCTCATTGGATTGGCAAGTGAAACAAGGATTGTTAGGCATAGATGCCTCGATCCTTTGCTAAGCACCTCATGGTGATTTAGCATTTTCGACTCCTCCGAGCCTTCTAGTCAAGTGGATAGCGCTGTCTCACATGTCTACGTGATCGAGTACATGCCTCCCCCTTAGAAGTTGGCTACGAGGTCTCATCCTCTCTGCCTCTCAAAGGGTTGGAGTTCGTCGACTTTGGATGTCTAAACCAAATAGTACAAGAAGTCCATGGCTTCCTACGGATGTTCTTATAAAGTCCTCATACGTGGTCTCCAATGGCTTCATAGCAGGGACATTTGTATAGAAGTGATTAACTAGCATCCAAGTATCAAAGCCATGGTGAGGGCAGGCACTGATGATCTCTAGGTACCTTTCCCAACACTGGTAGAATTTCTCATTTTCTAGGGCTGTGAAGGTGTAAATTTCCCTCTTCAGACTATTGGTTTTATGGGTGCTGAAGAATTTCTTCAAAAATTTTGCTTGCATATCTCCCCAATTCCTAATAGTTCTCAGCCTCAAAGAGTTGAGCCAAATCTTGGCCTTGTCTTTCAGCGTTAAGGGGAAGGCTTTCAACTTTAGCAATTCCATATCAGTTGCACCCTCTTTGAAAGTCATGTAAACTTCCTCAAAATCTCGGATGTGAGTGTATGGATTTTCATTTTCCATACCATAGAAAGTTGGGAGCAGGGGCACCGGAATGGGCGACATTCACATCCTCGATTAGGAGTCTGATACATGAGGGTGCCGTACCCTTGGTGGTGTATATGGTCCTCGTTATTCTATGCATTTGGGTTCCTTTGAACCGACCAGCTCTATGTGTTCCTCAAGTGGAGGGTCCATCTAGTTAGTGTTCAAGCTCACTTCACAACCCTATTCAAGTGTAGCACTGACCCTTTCCAATCTTGCACATAGTATTCCCTATCCCCATGGTGCATGAGGCTGGCCCCAGACAAGCTTTTAACCTGGCTGAACAACCAAAAGAAAGCAAGGCTACCAAAAAAAGGTTAAGGTTAGCTAAAAAATAAATAAATAAAAGGAATAAAAATTCTATGTATGGAAAATATAAAAATTAAATCAACCCAACAGTGAACTGCCAGAGGAGAATAAAAGTAGAGACAAAAAGGGGTTAGAATTCACCAACACTTGTGATAAGGATCTAAAGTTCAACGACTTCTCACTTGCATTGAGCACCATCCGTGGCTTGACACCATTTTGATTAGCACACATGTGGCAGCTGGTAGCTTAGAACCAACAAAATTTATAAGCCTAAACCTTCTGCTATAGCCACAAACTACTTTGCGTTATAGTGGCTCTACCAGGGTCAGAACCTCGGGGATGGGTTTTCTTCGCACAAATGACTTTGAGGAATTGGCTTCAAAAATGGTAATTTAGAATTTGGATTTTGGGATTACGTAAAAACAATGGAGGTGATTGGTTTCTTGATTGAAAATAAATTGAAATAAAATATGAAAAAGAACTCCCTTGAACGTGAGCTGCGGGTTTAAGATCTAGGTGGGATTCGAGGTTCTCAGGAGTCTCTTTGCTCCTTGCGTTGGGGAGGATGACCTATGGTCATTGCCCGACAAATCTTCATTTGGCTTTTAAATCTAAACCCTAACAATTTTCCTTTTGAAGCAAGCATTTATTGAGCGCATAAATACTCTGAGGCCAGTGAAAACATGTCCCCACACGATCCTACCTACGGTGACTCATAGAGAAACTGACTAACCGAATCTCGGTGAATCTAGGAAATAAGCATCCACTTTGAACCCCGAAAGATTCCCTTACAAAATACTGTCGATCGAGGCATCTTAAGAGGGTTTTAAACCTAGTGAAAGATAGAAACATAAATGCTAATAGCACTTTGGGTAAAGCAGGAGAACCAAAATTTTACCTCGAAAATCATTTACTGGTAGTAATACCTCCTCTTCAAGGATGGAGGGGTTTAATAACCATCCCTTGAGTTGTCATCCTCGAGGGGTGTTTGCGATCGAAAAATGAAGATATTGAAAGAAAATGGGAGAGAAAATAAAAGCGACGGGAAAAAAAAAAGCTGTTTGTCTTGTGCGAAATTTATTCGCTAGACAAAAAGTCTCCTTTTACAGTGTATACAAATGGCTTATATAGCCACGAAAGCCAAGCAAGTACCAAATTACATGAACTATCACTATTACATAAAGGGGTAATTTGGGAAGCAAACCAAAAAGTGACAAAAGAGTCAAACGAGGGCAAGCGCCGAGAAAAGGGTGAGCGATTAGCGGGAAGCGTGAGGAGCGATTAGGCGGAAGGTGATTTCGCGGCTGAACGTAGGCTCAGTCCATCCGGAGCTTATGACCACGCATCTCAGGAGTTCGGCTTGGATTCTTCGTGTATGAGTCGGCTCAATGATGTTGGCGTATTTCGCTTATATAACTACAAAAATAGCCACAAAATGCGATAAGTAGTAAAGCCAAGACCTTAATGTGCCAATTGGGTTATTTAAGTTGATTAGTACACAAAAAGTGCTCAAAACCTACTATAACCAGGTTAATAGCCTTGTTGAGCACTAATCGGTTGTGGCGGCTCAGAAGAGTGGAGGGCAACATGGGAGCGGACACGATCGTGCTAGATATCCGTTCTGTTGAGGGCCCGAAGTCGTGGTTTAGTCATTGAATGTTAAATGACTGTTGCATATGCATGTGATTGCATGTATATGTGTGTGTGAATTTCGGGACGAAATTATTTTTAGGGAATGTGAAAACCTGGGTAAATTTGAAATTTTTCATAAAATGATCAATTACCGTTATGGTACAGGTTGCAAACCTGGAAATCTCTCTAGATCTCAGATGACGAAACAGATTTCACCGTTGAATTTGTCTCGCAAAATCTAGTTACTCGGACAAATTTCATCGAATTCCGAGATAGTCGGAATTTCACGTATTTCGAGACATCGGGTGTCGTGTGACACATGGCATTGTGCAAGTGGAGAGAGGAATGTGCCTTAAGGACCAATGGAGTGGACATGAGTGTCATCCATGACACTTGTCATGGATGAAGAAACATGTGGGTGACACATGGAAACCATGTGTCACACCACTAAGTTGAGAACAACCTAAGTGGGAGAAATGGAAACCAACCGGAAGGAAGTGGAAATTAGTTCGGTGGAAAGGAAAGATCAAATGGAAAAAAAAAACTGTGATCAGTTCTGCAGAGGAGCAGCAGAATGGAAAGGAAAGAAAGGAGAGAAAGGAAATAAGGAAAAAAAGGAAAGAAGAGGAAATGAAGATCCAGCGTCCAGCGGGTCTCCAACATTCGAACGGTGAAAGTTCAACAAACCAAGGAGTGAGTTCGTCTACGCTCCAAGAGGTAGGGGTTCTTTCCTACTCTAGTTATTCTTTGTCTAGGGTCATTCAATGGCCATGAGGTATAGCCCTAACGGTGGGGCTGGTTCAAGAACAGTTTTGATCAAACTGTTAATAATTTAAGGACCAGTTTCTAGGTCCTTTCTATTTCCAAAACTGCAGTTCTGGAAATAGCTTGTATTTTTTGGAAAATATGGACTGGAAATAGCTTGTGTTTGTTGGAAAATATGGGATGGAAACGGCTGTGTTCTTTGGAAAATATAGAATTTGGAAAAGCGAGGTTATGTGTGGCATGTCATTCTTGGATATTCTTGGTATCTTTGAGGCTGGCATAGGTTGTTTCTAGGTCTGAATATGAAGATCCAGTTTGTGTATTGTTGCTTGATTGAATGACATGCAAGTTGTGTGAAAATCATGTTGATATATGCTTACTTGATGTATTAACATGGGTTATATGTGGATGTGAATTATATACAGTAGATATAATTATCCATGATTTGTAGATGTTGCATGTAGCACTCATTATGCATGTAACATGAAAAACATGCAGTGGCATTTCTGCATTGCATATGCACAAGGACATCTCTCGAAACGGGTGTGAGTGCATGGCATGAATTAACACTGCGTTTGGTGTTTAATGGTGGGCTCGCTACATTTAAGGAATGACATCCACAGAGTCACTTGGTTTAAATTATGTGTCGGGTAGTAGCAAGAAGGGATAGACACCCCCCCCGATTGGAAGGCCTACATCCTTGGTTAGACATATGTATCCAGCGGTGAGAAAGCCCGCAAAAAAGTGTCGAAGGCGCCGCGGCAGCTGTGGTGAAGTTTCCCGAAAGTTTGTTACCCACAAAAGACACATGGCTTTTGAATAAAGCAGTTTATTAGAGATTGTCCAATGAGTTGATTTATAAAACAAAAATCTTTTGTTTTACAATGACAATTTTCATACATGATATATGCATGTGTGAGGGAGTTAGTGAGGGCTAAGGATATTAGCATGACATGTAGACATTTATGTAGAAATGTATTTGTTTTTACTTAATGTGTTTAGGAATGTTGAATCATGGCATTGCATGTGCACTTAGGTGGGGAGTAGCCCTTGTAAAAGAATTCCTCTACTAGGCGTTGCTCACCCCGTCGTGGGAAAATATTTAAGGTACTAGAGGTACACCAGGAGATGGAACTCATCTGAGATCTTAGTGGTGAAGAAGGCCGGATTTATGGCTTTATTATATATTTTGTAAAATTCTGGACAGTTCATCCAGTTTCTGTTTATGTAAGAGAAAAGAATTGCAATTAAATTCCTTTTGACTATTGCTATTATAGTCGGGTATGTAATATTGGTAAGAGGGTCGTGATCGGACTCTTACGAACTATATCTAAGTGTATTAGTCTCATGTTTTAACTTAAATATGAATAAATGTGTCCTGGTGAAGGGATGTATAGAGGTTGTGCCGAGTAACTCGGTGTCCATGGGAAAATGGTACCGGTTCGGTACCAAGACTTAGGTCTTGATGACTGGAGTAGAATCTTGCCGCGATTCGACATCTAGTCAACGGGACCCTCAGCAGTGGTGTATCACAGAGATAAAGAAAATAGAACACTAGTACATAAGATTAAACACTTAGAAGAATCTAATAACAAGATCATTAACATAAAAAAATAATGAACACACAAATATATTAAAAAAATTGAACAAACTAGCATATGAATAACTTATCAAAAGATGAAACATATCTCCAAAATAATAGAAGGTAGAAATTTTCATAATATACCCAAGGTCAAGTTCAAACCCCCCGTTAGCAAAATAGATTCAACTATAATAAAACAAAATAATATAATAATATTACAATTGATTAACATAAATCAGAAACTTGGTAAAATACACGACACCCTAGTAATTCAAATACACAAGACATAGAAGATATTATATGCGCATAAATAATTTAGAAACAGGAAAAACAAAAAAATCAATAGCCATACCCAAAACTTATACTTTTGGAACGAGTAAAAACAAACAAAAGAGTAACTAATAGCATAAGATCATTTTCAGGAGTTTCTAGAGCAATATCTTAAATAGGAGAAACAAGTAGTAACAATGATCGATTACTTAGACAAGTTGATAAATACAATGTAAATAGCTAAAATTATTATAGATCCAAAAAAGGAATATGAAAACTACAAAATTAATGGTTTAAAAATACTAGAACCAGAAGTAATATAAAAAAAGAAAGCATTTGAAAAAATAAATAAATTTATAAAATGTATTAGAGAAGAAGAAATCCAATGCTTAGGAAATGATACAATCACCCTAGAACTATTAGGAAAAGGTATAATAGATAAATTAAGAAAAGATTATAGCTTTTGTCATTTATGATTAGTAACTATAGTTGTTAAGGGTTTGAGAAGAAAAGGTTTAGGAACAAAGATGCTAGTACATATATATGATGATAGTTGGACATATATGGGAAAAGCAATGATAGCAAGTACAGAAATAGATATGAATAACAATATATGAATAGTTTATTGCATGCCAGATTTTATGATGAGTCTTAAAGACTTACAACAAGATATTAAAATAGGAATTAAAACAAAAGGATATGAACAACAAGTAAAAGTTAGTAATTTAGTAATCAATATAGGATTTATCAGAAGATGTAAGAGAATTATAGACAATAAAGTAAAATAAAAGTAGAAGATGTAGTAAACCCCTGCTAACTACCAAAGGAGTAGAATGGTTAAAACCAAAGGAAAATAAGCATGTAAAATTTAGCAGGATTAGAATCGAATTTAGATGATTTTGGTAAAAGAACATAAACAATTATACCAAAATCCTCTCTAGTATACCAAAATACTTTAGGAAAAACTAGTATAAGATTTATAGACGAGAAAAATATGATATCCACCAAGAAATGAAGAATACCAAGAAGAATTAACATAAACAAAATAGACTCACTTGTAGCCGAAGAAATTAATCCTAAATAAAAAGAATACTTTTACGGCTGCATAAACTAATATCAGGAGAAGAAGATTTACTAAAAATATAAACATTAGCTTTAAGAAAAGGAAAAATATAAGAAGATGAAAGATTAATCTATGATACCTTAGGAAACATTGTAGTCATAGAACTAATAGAAGATGATAATGAAACCATAGAATCAGATAAAGAATTGGAAATTATGGATGATGAATGATTTGCGTGTGCTTGTGTAGCCCATAGGGTATTCTGAATCAACAATATTTATAACCTAACACTCAGACCGGCGTGAAGATAGTTACTTAGTACAGCTGGTCAGGATCGCCCAGGATGGGCTTTTCTTCATGGAAATGGCTATTATGGAAGTTACACTGGGTGATTATAATTGGATATTGGGATTATTATAAGAGTGGGTTTTTAGTAGTTGAAATCGTGACCAAAATGATGTAAAAATATAGAAAAGAATTTCCTTGAGCTGTCGTGTCACTGGACTTGGGTTGCTAGGGCAAATGAGGGATTCTCGAAGTCTTTTCCTCGTATTGGGGATAGTAACATATAGTTACTTCCCGAATCGAATTTTGGTTTAGCTATAAAACTTGACCCTCAATAACTATCCTTCGAAAATGGCATTCAATGACCATTAATGTTCTCGCCTAAAAGCCTATCTTCTTGAGAGTCACCTTCCAATGGCTCATAAAATGATAACTAATCAACATCACAGATCTTAACAATAAGCATCCAATGAGCCGTGAAAAGCTTACTATACTAAATCCATTCAAGGTGAATCGAAGGATCAAACCTAAAGTCAATGGCAGAACAACAATGGAAGAGAATACCTACGTTGAAAACATGAGAGCCCCTTTGTTACCCCAAGTTCCCTTGCCCAAAGGCCCTTACTCAAGGAATGAGGGATTTAGTTAACTCTCCGAGTTGTCATCCCTGCAGGGTGCTCGGGCTAGTGAGAAAATGAGGAAAATAAGAGAAATGAGATAAAACAGAGAAAAACGGAGCTTGTCTGAATAAGTCTCCTTAAATTCGACTGAAAGATTTTCAAGATCCTTTACAAAGTGCTATTTGGGGGATTATATACCACCAAAACCTTACCAATTACCAAAATAAACAAAAGTAATAAACTGTTACAGGGGCAAAATGTGAAGAAAACAACAACCGAGGAACAAAAGGCAACAAGAATTCGCAGTCGCAGCCCCTGCGAACTGTGAAATTTTGCAGGGGCTGCAAAAATTCGCAACCCTTGCCAAATTTGCAAGGCCACTGGCTCATCTCGTATGCTTCTATTCTGGTTTTCTTCTTAAGCAGCCAGTTCCAATTGATTTCTTCATGTTTGAGCCAAGATCCTATCTTCAATATTATTTATAGCCTCGTGAAAACTACAAACTATTATAGGAATTGATCATAAAGCACAGTTAGGTCATTAACGTGCCAACCAGTCAATTGGCTTATTACTATGCAAAAAAGCTCACAAAACCCTCGAACTTAAGAAAGATGAAATAAAGACTATCAGTAGTAATTTGAATCGACACATTGCTAGTCCCTTTAGCAATGAAGGAAGAATAAAGCAATCAAAAGCAAGAGGATATATATATATATATATATGATATATATATATATATATATATATATATATATATATATAAATGGTTTTGAAAATAAAATGAGGGGATAACACTCAGCTTTAAACAAGAGCCACCAACATCTTACCCAAAGACTATCTCAGGAAGAGTGTCTACTAAGCATATTCAAGTGTCAAAAGAGTGTCAACTCCAAGAGAAACAACCTAAACCTTCCACAAAACCTAAGGTTAATTTCCAGATTAGCTTTCAAACACAAGAGATGCTAAATCAGACTTCCAAACCTAGTTCTTTTCTATTCATAGAAAATTAACTAACCTCAATAGATGAGGCCCCTGGCTTTATTTTACAACTCTTTTTATTCTGTAAGGGTGCAATGTTGAGGGGTCGAACTCACAAATGTCCATGTAATCTAACCAATTCATGACTCCCCAACCAATTAAGGCTTAGTGGCATCAAGTCATAAGAATCTCTCAAACTAATTAACTCTACAAGTTTTACCCCTGACTTAATGAGATCGACTCAAGACTCGCACAATTTGCTAAACTCCAATCTATCCACCCATATAACTTAGCAACAAAGCCTTGACTTCCAAATCAGCTTGGCTTAAAAGCACCAAGTTTTAAAGACTTGCGCCATATGCCCCTCAAACTGTGCTCGAGTTTCCAGGCAAGTGTCACAATAATTTTTTTTCTTTTCTTTTTTCTTTTTCTTTCTCTTTTTTTTTTTTTTTAAAAAGACACATTGGTCTTTTATTCATGGGTCCCGACTTATTAAAGATGGTCAAAAGTACTAGGCCATACTTTTGCTAGGTTTAGGAGGCAAGACATTTTTTCAACTTATAAATGAAACCTAATGTGCACAGTGTGTGGTTAGTTCAAAGTGGAAGAAAGAAGGCTAAATACAATAAGAATTTCAACAGTTCATCAACTCAAATAGGCAAAACACCATCCTAACATCAACAACATTGGGACAAGACTCCAATTTCTCATTCATATAGAAGTTGAGCATTACAAAAAAAAAATTATGTAAGTGAGAATTGAAAAACAACAACTAAAACATGTTTTAAAAACTGAAAACATATACTTGTACTGTAAGAAAACAAAATACTAGTAAGTCATTCAACTAAAGCAAAATGGACTTGCTTAAAACATAAATGGTGCTTCCTTCATTAACTCTCCCCCCTAACCGAATATGACATTGTCCTTAATGGGTTTGGAGCAGAAACTAAATGAAGGAAGTGATACCTCCTCAAGTAATCATGGAGGGTGAAGCCTCATCCTCCTCCCGTATGAGTTTAGCGCGCATGATGAGCAAATTTCGTGGAGCGGCAAAGTCGCAGGGGGAACCGATAACCCCGTTGAGCTGGGCGTGCCGCGCAACCGCTGCGGGTCGCATCGCTGGCCGCAGGGATAGGCAAGCCCAGGTGTTGTTGAACCTAAGCAAGGATGGTTGTAGTCTGAGCAAGGGCAACTGTATTATGAGTAACGACAGCTTCGATGCGAGCCATCTGCTTGGCCATGGCAGCCTGTGCAGCAACGAAGGACTGGGATGTAGCCGTAAAATTGCGAACAGCGGCCATGATGGCAAGAAAATCCTGAGCAGTGATGTGAATAGATGCCACTAGTGGTGAAGAGGAGCTGGGGCCAACTAGAGCAATAAGAGCTAGAGCTGAGGAGTGGGTTGCACCGTGGAGTAGTATCAAGTTAGAGGCACAGTGGTGACCGTGGGGGTGTGGCTCCGAGCAAGGGCCGCTGAGGTCACCGGGTCCCGTGGTGGATCTCTTTAGGATCTACCCTGCCAGCAAAATCTATAGGAAGAGGAGCGGCCCCATGCACAAACTGCCACTTCTCAACAGTAAATGTGGCCTCGCAAACTCGATGGGAATCTCGATAGGGCTCAGCCAGAAAGCCTAGGTGCTCCAAGACATGATAGAGCAACCATGAAAATAATAGTGGAATGGTCTCAGCTCGACTGAGGTGCTTCTAGTTTATCTTCTCTTCGAAGTGGAAGAGGGATATCATAATAAGCTCTGGGGGGCTAAACCAAAAGCCCTTCGAAATGTGGTATAGGGCCTCTAAGATGACGCCCTACCTATGAACAAGGTGCTGGAGAGGAAATAGATTAGACCGCAGTATATGATCCACGAAAAGCATCCCAGGTGGAAGTTGTCTCCAAAACAAAATAGGGTCAGCTAATGTGTCTCGTGAGAGGATCCTGACCATCTCTCGAGGTGAAGGATGTGGCCACTACCTATAGTCTGCAAAATTGGCCAGGATCACTGGAAGGCGAAAAGTGGTGGCTATATCAATCCGCGTAAGGATGCCCCCCGACAAATGATCACGGTGAAGCTGATAGCGGATTGCCCACCGCGACATCATGGAGTAAAGAGAAGTCGATCACTACCCTTGGATAGAAGAATCGATAAGGAGTCATGAATGGCTCTAATGAGTAGCGCTGAACAAGCCCCATCGAGTCCCAGAGTTCCGGCAAGTTGGCAAAAGCAGGAATATCATAAAAATATTCATTATGGAAATCCTTATTCCGGAAGTCAGTGTTTCTTTCTATTGGAGCAAAAAGGAATAGTGGCCTCATCACTACACACATAATGGAGCCGGGTGATATCAGAGCGCTAGCTGAGGTGCCCAAAGGTGGAGAAGACTGTGGAGGCTCCTGCAGTTGGGACTGGGAAGACTCTCTGAGGCCAAAGGTCCTAGCTCACTTAGGTGACAAGTGGCCTGAGGACTGGCCGCTGTGAGGCCGTGGGCACGAGTCCGTGTCCAGTCCCATACCCGCGCACCATGGAGGGGCAAGGCGGCCAGAGGTGTCCGTGTGGTCAGAGCTCGGGAGAGATTGGCAAAGAACAACCGCAGGGGGCGCATGACCCGCGACATAGTCAGCAGCCGTGCCCCGCGTGAGCAGGGAGGGCCGCACACGAGTTCTAGACGAGGAGCTGTGGCGACCGCGGGTCTTTGCCATTGTTGGAATGGATGAGGACTCGGGAGAGGATGAGGGTTTTCACAGGGAAGGAAGGGTGTGGGTTCGACAGGGAGAGCTCACCTATTTATAGAGGGTGGGGAAGGCCAGGGGACTGGGGAGCAATGAATTGGGGCAAAAATAGGAGGCCTTACGAAACGGCAGGCTTGGAATAGAGGAGCGCAAAAAAACTTTCAGGCTCGGATTCGCAGGACTAGGGAAGAAAGTCACACAGTGGGTGACCCTGCGAAATTTCGCAACCCTTGCTAAATTTCCTACGAAAAGCCTATTTGGTTCCCTACTTCAAGATTTTAGCAATGTACTCGCAAAATAACACAGAAAATCCAATAAGAAGGTGAAATGAAATGAAAATAAAATGAAGAAAAAATTTTAATAAAACAAAAGAAAAAAAAAGGGAAAATAAATGAAAGGAACATAAAATAAGATAAAATAGAAGATTAAATAAAAAGGCGGACTTTGCAATCTCAGGATTGGTCTCACCCAAACTAGCTTTTTTAGGACTTAGGAGGCTCAAGGAGGTGAGAGATCCTCCTCATTCGTTATGGTGGGTGATTCGTAAGCCGAGGGCAATCCTAAATCGACAAAATTTATACCTAATACCTACTGTCGCAAAGATTGTTACCGCAAAGATAGCTACTTCTGTGGATCATTCCATAGGGATGGGTTTTTCAGAGAAAGGATGTGACTTATACTGGTGGTTTCTATTTGGATATTGGGATTTCATAAAAACAGTGGGTTTTGGTAGTTGAAATGGTAAGCAAGATGAAATAAAAATATATAAGGAATTCCCTTGAAGTGTCGTGCCACCTAGGTTCCATAGTAAACGAAGGGCTCCCGAGGCCTTTTCCTCATTAGTGATAACAACATATAGCCTCCCGAATCGTACCGTGATTTGACTATAAAACTTGACCCTCAATAACTATCCTTTGAAAATGGTATTCACTGAGCATTAATGGTCTCAGACAGTAAAAACTTATCTCCTTGACTCAATTTCCAATGACTAATAGATGGTAACTAATGAATCTCAGTGGATCTAGCAATAAGCATCCACTGAACCCTAAAATATTATCAAATACGGATCATTCAAGGTGCATCAAAGGGATCTAAACCTAGAGTTCAAAGGAAACACATAAATGTCAGTGAATACCCGTGGTCAAAACATGAGAGCCCCTGGGTTACAGCCTTTGCCCAAGGCCTCTACTTCAAGGAAGAGGATTTGAGTCGCCATCCCTCCGAGTTGTCATTCTCAGAGGGTGTTTGGCTAGTGAGAAAATGAGAGAAAGTGAGGGAAAAAGAGAAAAAGCAAGAACTGCTACAAGCTTCCCTCCAAAACTTCAATAATGAAAAGAGTGTCTACAATGTCTTGTCTTGGGGCTTTTATAACCAAACCCCATTACAAATTACCAAAATAACAAAAACAATAACTATCAAGGCCAGAGGACAAATTAAAAGAAATCCAAAAGTGACAAAATAAAAGTTAAAAGCAGAGGAAAAGTCACCAAAGGCAGAAACTTCATGAGGCAGGCAATTTGTTATGCTGAAATTTTCGCAACCCTTGTGAAATTGCCAAGGGCTGCTGCATCTCTCTATCAGGCTGCCCGCCTTTTATGCCCCAATTCCAATTGATTTCTTCCATGCTTGAGCTAAATCCATATCTATGGTATAAATAGCCTGTAAAAACAACAAAACTTGCCATAACATTTGATCAATAGCACTGCAAGGTCCTTAACATGCCAACTGGGTTAATTAAGCTGATTATCACGCAAAAAGTACTCAAAACCTGTAGTAATAAGAGTGTAAAACAACACTATTTGGGTAGTAATCAAAGAGATCAGATAAGGCCTGTGCGGTGGCCATTCACTTTGAAAGTTCGATTGTCCTTCGAGCTCTTGATTTCCACTGCCCCATTGGAATAAGCTTGATGAATTGTGAAGGGGCCACCCACCCGACTTGAGTTTTCCCGAAATATGTGGTTTCAATCAGAGCAAAATCGATCTCCTTGATGGAAAATTTTCGAGCTACCATCCGGTCATGCCATTTCTTAGACTTTCTTTCTGCAATTCTTGAATTGGAGGTGTAGTACTGCTCCGTAGCTCTTTCCAACTCATTGAGGTCGAGAAACCTTTTGAGGTCGGCTCTCCCCAAATCCAAGTTGAGCTTTTTAATTGCTCACCATGCCTTGTATTCAATTTCCACAGGGAGGTGGCATGTTTTTCCAAACACCAGACGATAAGGGGACATCCCAAGAATAGTCTTGAAAGTTGTTCTGTATGCCCACAGTGAGTCCAGCAACTTGAGGGACCGATCTTTTTTGTTGGAATTAACCACTTTCATCAAGATAGTCTTGATCTCCCTATTAGCAAGCTCAACTTGCCCACTGGTCTAAGGATGGTAAGGGTAGCCACTTTGTGTTTCACACCATATTTAGCCAAGAGAATTTCAAAAGGTTTGTTGCAAAAGTGGGTACCTCCATCACTGATTATGGATTTTGGCACTCCAAATCTGGAGAAGACATTCTCCTTTAGAAATTTAAGCACCACCTTGTGATCATTGGTTTTACAAGGAATTTCCTCGACCCATTTTGACACATAATCAACCCCCACCAAGATTTAAGAATGCCCGAAAGACGTAGGGAATGGTCCCATGAAATCAATGCCCCAAACATCGAATAAATGAACTACTAGAATTGGGTTTAAGGGCATCATATTAAGGCGAGAAAGCTTCCCGAGTCTTTGGCATCGATCACAACTTTGGCACATAGCATACGCATCTTTGAAAAGGGAAGGCTAATAAAAACCGGATTGCAATACCTTCATAGCAGTCTTTTGCGAAGCAAAATGACCTCTACAAGCATTTTCATGTCAGTGACTGAGAATCCCCTATTGTTCTCCTTCAGGCACACACCTCTTAATGATTTGGTCTGCACAGTATTTGAATATAAATGCTCCTCCCAATAATAAGAATGAATTTTTCATGGTTAGAAGTATTACTTGGCCCTGCAGGCTTTCCATTCATCTAGATTTCTATTGCTAAATAATTAGCGATATGCGCATACTAGGGGGCATTCTCTACAAACAATGTGAGACTCTTCAAGGAATTCTCAATGGGAGGATCATGGAGTCATGAGCTATGGTCAATCTGGAGAGATGATCTAGCACTATATTTGACAGGACCCGACCCGAATACCCTCCCAAGATTCCCCGGGTGGTCCCGCCTAGTAAAGTCCCACTGTACAATCCCTAGGGAATATCCAATGGAACCCCACTTTAAGAAAGAAAGTAAACACAATGACAATATAATAATTCTCAAATATATAAAAAGATCCACAAATGTACCAAATCCACAACCGACTCCATTCATCGTAGTCATAACCACAAACACAATATAATAAAGCATCATATGAGTTCAATACTAAGATCGCAGCATTCTAAGAGTGTTTGGGCGAATTTAGGGGTACAAATGAAAATACATAAGTCCAATAAAATAAAGACAGATAGATAAGATAGAATACCGTCGTCACAAAAAGAGTGATGTGTGGAGCCGGGCGCGAGGTGTCTCTACGAACCGTTCCGAACCTAGGGAACGGATTTAAAACAATAAATGTGAGATAATAAATCTCGTTGAGTGGCATAAATTTATAAGGAAAAATAATGTTTTTATTTTCAAAATTCCTTCTCTCAAGACCTCACGTTTCACTGCTTCGCGTTCCCCTTTTAAAATCATTTCACAAACCCAAACTTATACTCAAGTCAACAATATGAAATTCATGCTAAAATTCTTAACCGAAATTATTATTAAGAAATGATAACCCGAATTTATTCACAACATGTAAATTGAGCATAAAATATATAAACATCATGTCGTAAAAATAATCATGAAAATACAATAACCATAAATATTGAAATGGTTATAGCTTACTCAAAAACCAACAATGTATCATACCATATACACATCATAAACCGTGGGATACCTCACCTCACGACCCTCAACATCTAAAGGTGTCGTGGTAATAATAATAATAATAAACCATCGGGTAAACCCGACCTCGCGGCCGTGAAAATAATATATAACCGTTGGATGAAACCAACCTCACAACACCGTGGCAAACCCAATGCACTGTAATATAAATACTGAATCGAACCTCTAGTAATATATGGTGTACATCAATCATATCAACCAACACAAGATTCCACTCACATATACTTTTCCAAACGATACCGTATTATAAATTAAGAATTTATAAATTTAATTTCAACAATTCATCAGAATATATCGATGAATTTAAATCATCAGACCTAAGTTTCTAAATCGAAATACCACAATAAAAATGTTCACATAACCAATTTTAAGCACATAAAACTTTAAAATATTTAACATGCTTAAAATCATAAAATCTTTAAAATCCATTTCTAAATCAATAAATTTTCAAAGTGGTTTAAAAACCTCAATCCATGTACCAAAAAATATTTAAATACCACAAATTTATCCATGAACTCAAGAAATTTCCAAATATTTAAAATGTTGACAAAATTCACATGAAATGATAACTTGTTTATATAAAAACAGATAATTATATTTATGCATAACCAACCATTCGATCAAATAATATATATATATAAAATAATTAACCACAATTATATATCATAATAATACCTAAGCATTTAAAACATATAAACCACTCATCGACTACGCATGTTCGCCCCCGCTCCCGTTGTGATCGTCTCCAAGCTCCGGGCCGCTGAAATATCAGAATATACAAAATATCATTTAGGCTCCAATAACTAAACCAAAGACATTGGGATGCCCCAAATGTCTTAGAATAATTTTTAAAACTATGAAACTATCTAAATTTGACTCCGATTGTGTCCAATTATACAAAGCAGGCCCTACATACCCTACTCCAAAATTGGAGCTTTTTACCCGGAAGCAAATTTTTCGAAATTGAACCTTCCAATAAATCATAAAAGTGTCCAATTTCACTAATCTAACTTCAATTTTGCCTAATTTGACCAATTGGTGTCCAATTTCAGTCCAAACTCTTTCAGTAATTACCCTAAATGACCCAAAAATGGAAAACTAACCAACGACGTCCAAAATTTACAAACTTTATATCAACGGAAAGCCCAGGAGACAAGGAACACAACAAGCACTCCTTTACCTGGTCCAAAAGTTGTTGTAGGCTCAAAACTCATCCAACAGCGCATCAAATTTGTTTTCACAGATCTTTCAAACGGTGAGGAATCCACGAAAAGGACCACGGAATGAGTTCGAGGTCCAAAATGGGGAGGGAGGTGGTTGGGCCGACCCGAATGGCCGAAAAACGAAGAAACCGACGACGACCGTGGCGGCCACCGTCAGCAGTCCGACCGGTGCTGTCCATACCGTTCACGTGATTTTTGGCCGGCAAGGTCGCCTCACCTTGCTCTTCCTCCCTGGCCGGCGTGTGTGCAAGGTTGGTGGCCGGAATCGTCTCCCACGGCTAAAACCCGATTGGCCTGAAAACGGGTCGAAACGACCCAATTCGGGTCCACGGGTCTTGGGGAATTTTTCTAGGGTTTTGAAGCTGAAAATGAGTGTTTTGGGGCTAGGGTTCTATTTGGCACACAAAACTAGGTTTATATAGAGCCTAGGGTTGTTTTCAGGTAAAAACCCCGATCAATCCTTGACACGATAAACACCGTTGCTCGAACTTCTCGTGGCCATAACTTTTTATCCATAGTCGGATTTGACGTTCAACCCATCTATGAACTCGTATCGACGAGGCCTACGAGATGGTGTCTTAGTCAACCCAAAATTATTCATCCTTGAAAAAGTCAACTTGGGCCCACATACTAATTGTTGGTCAAACTTGGTCAAACTTAGTCAAACTTGGTCAAACGTGTTAAAAACTTGTATTATTTGGTACGGGTCATTACAATATTCTCTACCCCTTTCTTATTTTTGATCTGGAGATTGAATTCCCGAGTATCGTAACCCACCCGATAGTTTGCCTTAAAGATCTTCGCTTTCGTTAAATAAAATTTCAAGGCAAGAAAGGATCTCGTAAATATAATAATGATTAACCCTACCAAGTAAGCTCGGAATTTGTCGAAGGCATAGACTATTGCTAACAGTTCCTTTTTTGTGGTTATGTAATTCCTTTGAGCATCATTCAGAGTCATGCTTGCATAATACACCACATAAGGCTTCCCATCTTCCTTCTACCCAAGAGCTGCCAGTTTGGTGCTCTCATTATAGGCAGAGTGGTCAGGTGTAATTTGAGTCCTTCGAAGCTCACTTAGCACCTATCTTCCCAAACAAATTTAGAGTCATTTTCCAACAACTCATAGAGGGGTTTTACAATTTTTGAGAAGTCCTTAATAAACCTCTTGTAGAAGCCAAGACGTGGGCTAAGTGAAACTACCTCACCGCTCGACACTTTGTGGGAGGGGCGGCAAATTTTGAAATAAGTCAACTTGGCCTTATCGACCCCAATTCCCGTGCTAGAGATGACATGCCCAAGGAAAATTCCTTGATTCACTAAAAAATGGCATTTTTCCCAGTTAAGCACCAAGTTTTTTTCAATGCATCCGCGAGAACAGCCTAAGGTCAAGCACTCCTCAAAAGTACCCCCATACATGGTGATATCATCCACATATACTTCCATAATGCACTCCACCATATCACTGAAAATACTAAGCATACATCTTTGGAACGTTGCAGAGGCTAAACGGCATTCTCCTATGGGCATAAGTCCCAAACCGATTGTGTGAAGGTGGTTTCTCTCCCGGGTCTTCTACTATAATCTCTATTTGCATCCAAATATCCATCTAAAAACAATAGAATGGGTGCCTAGAAACTCTCTCAAGAAGCTGATCAGAAAGGCAAAGGGAAGTGGTCCTTCCTGTCACCGCATTTGGGTCTCCGTGAATCTATACACACCCTCCAACTCGTAGTGCAAGGCGTGTGTAGGCATATCTTCCCCCTTTTCATTTCAGCATACGCCCGATTGGCATGACTCGAAAGTAGGGCTCACCTAGGGACTATCGGAAATAGGGTAAATAATGTCAACCTGCAACAACTTCAGCACTTCAGCACGCACTATGTGACACCCCAAATCCAGTGGTCCCATTGACAACCCATAAAACCAGTGGAAATTACCTGAATTTCGAAAGTGACCCTCAGACTACACTCGTTGTGTCCTGCTTTATCTGGGATCCATATTTTCAATAAACTCCAAGCAGAGTCTCCTTTGTTCAAGGAGCTCTACCCAACATATAACCTGTATAATCATAACCCATCTAGGGTCTCACAAAAGTAGTAATGACCACACAGGGTTCATCTGTTCATATTCCCAATATAAAACTATATCACAACTACCCGTGGACACCAAGTTACTCGGCACCACCTCAACACATCCCTTTACCGGGATCCATTCATTCACATTTAAATCTAAAATATGAAAGTAAAACACTTAATTACAACCTGTAAGAGTCCGATCACGGCCCTCTTACCATAATTATATACCCGACTATTTATACAATAGTCCCAAAAGAATTTACTTACAATTCTTTTATACAAAATACTTTTTACAAAAGTAATATCAAGGCCACACATCGGCCTCCTTCATAGTCACAGCCTCGTTGAAGCGTCGTCTCCCTGTACACCCCTTGTACCTAAAAGGGGGTCCCATAAAGGGATGAGTAATGCCCAATAGAAAATTTTCTCACAATGGTTACTACCCGCCTAAATGCACATGAAATGGCGTACATAAAACATCAAACCATATTCCATATAAATAATGTAATCCTATATGGAATGTTTCGTGTCATGCATGAGATGAGACTCCTCATGCCCACAACCCGAGTCCTGATCGACTCCCTCAAACCTGCAACGCCAAGTGTGAAAAACCGTCAAGGGCGTCCCACCCCTGACCCTTTTCCAAAACAAAAGCTTTTTGTTTTGGAATTCTAGACACATTGGATACCCCCAATGCATACTTATTTCCTTACCAAGTACCGTGTGTTATGCATTTGTGGGCCACGGATTTTCGGGTTCTCACCGTAGGACGCCGCACGCCTATACAACATTTTTTACGGGCTTTCACCGACGGTTTCATGTCTAAACCATATACCAGGTTTTTCACCTGAGGAGGTGTTCTGGTCCCTTACTGCTTTCACCCATTTAAGGCCACCTACTTTTCATGCCATGCAAACCGTGAGTCCTTCCACTCTCGACGCCGGGTTCCGCTTAATCGAGCTCACCATCGAATACCAAACACAGTGTCGATTTAACCATGTCCTCATGACATACATCGAACACTAACACAGTGTCGATTTACCATGGTCAAACACAATGTCGACCCCAACCATGCACTCACACCCGACTCGACGCAATGTGACCGTATATGAAAGTCACGTAATCATGTCATTTCATGTGCTATGTCATGCTACATGCAATATTTATAAATTTCGGATAATTATATTTCCACATATACTCTTATCTATCACAATTTCCATGTTAATACATCACGCAAATCACGTATTAACATGATTTTTGGCACACAACAAGATATTATTTATTTTTTTTCCAACAATACACAACACTCAAAATAGCCCAAATCTCGAACCGATATAAAATACGGCACCTCTTGGTCCCTTCACTGTTCGTCACCGAATTACTGTGACACAAAAACACACCACAAAACCCAAAGACATCAATCTCGGGATCAAAACCAAACCTCAACTCAGTCCTAGACTACTTGAAAATAGTTCTGAAATTCAGCCCGGACTGTCCAAAAATAGTCCCAAAAATTCCTAAAAAATCATATACTCAGCTAAAAAAATTTGGGACTGAAATTTACGGTCTCTCATGGCCTCTAAGCAAATCCCAAGCCATTAAATGGCCTTTAGGCTAGAAATAACCTAAGTATAAAATTCTCTCTACCCGTGAGCTTTGAATGACACTCCAAGATTTTTGCATTCCCATGTAGTTATCGATGCATGGACCGACCGCCTTTTTAATCACGAAACCTACGGTCCAATTTTCATAGGGATCTTAGAGAAAGCCAAAGAAAAAGAAAAAAATTCTCTTCTCTCCTCGCACCTCTACCGAAAAATGCGCATTCCTTTCATTCTCATTCTTTTATTTATTTTTTCTCCTTTCTTTTCTTTTATTTTTATTTTTATTATTATTATTATTTTTCTTTTCTTATTTATTTATTTTTTATTGTTTTATCTTTCCCATTATTTCATCCCCTTGACACTTGGCTCCATGTGAGCCATTCACACAAGTGTACCACATGTCATGTCATGTGTCACCCGATACCCGACGCTTCTTAAAACGCTAAATTCGATTGTCTCTAATCCAACGAATTAACGCGGGTAACTAGATTGCAAGATGAATCTTAACCTGAAGTCCATTTCATCATCCGAGATCTAGAAAATTTCCGATTTTCAACCGAAATTACCGTTTTACCCTTTTTTCAGAAAAATTGATTTTTTTTCCCGAGTTTTACACACTACCACTTTTATATGGGGGTTCAGCCGTCTCTATGGTTGTCTGACTGGTTTAGCTTCATCCTCCATGTAGATGTGATGAATGCAAACCAAAGGGCTAATCCCCTTTAAATCTGATATTTGCCATCCAATGGCCTGTTTGCACTCCTTGAGGGTTCCAAGCAAACTATCCTCCTATGAGGCATTTAGAGATAAGGAAATGACAATAGGGCATTGGCCACCTTCCTCTAAATATGCATATTTCAGTTCTGTGGGAAGGGGCTTAAGATCAAGCTTTGGGATTCTTTATCTTCTTTCTTCGTGATCGTTCCATTGTGTGAGAATCACTTTCCAAGAGCCATAAGCAGCAAATAATTCTAAGGTTTCATTTGGATCTTCAGAAAATTATACCAATTCCTCTACCAAATCTTCTTGCAATTGCTGCTACTGGGACTATTCATCCATAATGGTTTCAATCGTATACTTTCCGAACCCTCTTCCTCTGGGGATGCAATGGTGCTTTTTGCCTAAAGCGAAGATATTGAGTTCTAGTGTCATATTCCCGAAAGTAAGCTGTATTACCCCATTTTGATGGTTTATAATTGTGTATTTTGAGGTAGCCAAAAATGGCCTACAAAAAGGATGACAAAATACAATTGGCTCCCACAACCACTGCCTTGTCAAGGACAACGTAAGTCTATACCGTAGAATCTGGCTCTTATTCGCACCAAAACATCTTCAACAATGCCCTTGGGAATTTTCACTGATCTATCTGCCATAGATAATGTGATATTGGTAGGCTTCAATTCTCATAGTCCTAGCTTCTTGTAAACTAAGTAGGGTAACAGGTTGACACTAGCCCCCAAATCTAGTAATGCCTTTTCCACACAAATTTCTAATATCCACTGAAATAGTAGGACACCCTGGGTCTTTGTACTTCACCGGAGTTTTGCATTGGATGATGGAACTCACATGTTCTATCAAGAAAGCCTTTTTGTCGATATTCAACCCTTTTTTCTTCGTGCACAAGTCTTTTAAAAACTTGGCATAAGTCGAGAGTTGCTTAATCATGTCTAAAAGAGGAATGCTTTGACTCTCACTCTTGCCACACTTCAAGAATCTCAGCTTGGTTGCTCAAATCCCTCTTTTTCTTCTTAGTGCTTCGAGGAAATGGAGAGCATCCTTTCTTAATCATATCTTCTTTAATCACAATTCTTTGTGGTTCCTCTGCTTTATCTTTTTTAGTTGCATCAAGTGACTTCGGCACTGGCTGATCAACTTGTTTACCACTTCGCAAAGTGATAACTGCTTTCACTTCATCCATAGTAGGAGTGGGTTCACTAGCAGAGGTTACTTCATTAGCTCCCTGTGGCTCGCTATGTCCGTGAAGGAAATTTGCCCCTTTCCCCGCACTCTTCTATTAGCCTGTTAGCTTGAAATTGAATATTGCGTTGTCAAATTTTTATAATTTCACTGAACCCATCTAATCTCTTGTTCCTCAAGGTGCTTTCCCACAATGTCAACCCTCCGATTTAATCCACACATTCACCGGCTTACTCCTACAAAGTTACCCACCACTTTGCTCAAATTTAGATGGCTCAGTTCAACTGTGAGAAGTTGACCGTGGTTGTGTACGGTTTGAGTCAAGATACCGGGGCTCTCGCCTCCCAAGAGAGGTTCGCGATTTCTCCGGGCCTAGGGTTGTAGTGTTACCATATGGTGCTTTGGTTGGTGGTTTGAATTGACCAACAACATTAGCTTGTTCCAATAACATCTCCCTCATTGATGGAACAGTTGGACATTTTCTCCTAGATGCTCAGTAGAATGACATATGAAACATGGCTTGTTTGGCACAGGAGTCTCAGTTACTGCTTGCACCTCATGGTTGTTTCTCATTTCCAGTTCTTCCAACCTTCTAGCTAAGGTTTAAAGCTCGCCTTCTCGCCCAAGTCCCTCTTGAAAGGGAATACATGCCACCCTCGTAGGTCGGGTCAGGTTTCATTCTTCCATCTCCCTGGGTTAAAGCTCATCCCAACCTTTGAAGCTTCGCCATACTCCCAAAATCAAAAGCCTCCCCTTGATTTTTGCTCAAGAAATCTCCTCCACAAATTGTCTCCAGCAATTGCTTCATGGAAGGAGAAATACCATCATAAAAACAGCTGACCAGTAGCCAAGTGTCAAACCTATGGTGAGGACATGCATCAAGTGCTTCCATATATCTTTCCTAGCATGCATAGAATTTTTCATTTTCATTAGCTAAAAAGGTGGAAATCTAACTCTTTAAGTTGTTTGTCCTATGAGTGGATAAGAATTTCTTAAAAAATTCAGCCTGCATCTCAGTCCAGTTTCGAATGGTCCTTGGCCTCAGGGAGTTGAGCCAAATCTTTTCTTTATCCTTTAATGTGAAAGGAAAAAGCTTAAGCCTCATTAAGTCCATAGTGGTAGTATCCTCCTTGAAGGTGTTACAAACCTCCTCAAATTCCCTGATATGTGTATAGGGGTTCTCACTCTCCATTCCATGAAAAGTGGGAAGGAGTGGCACAAGGTAAGGCTTAACAACCATTTCCTTAGTTTGAGGTACAATGCAAGAGGGTGCACTCAGTCGTGAAGGGTGTATGTGGTCCCTCATGGACCTGAATAAATTGAGGTTCCTGTCCACTCCCTACTGACTCTGCTGCACTTCATGTGGGGGTTCCATTGGATCAAAATTCAGCTCACTATCGAATCTGTTTCCTGTGAATCCCGTGGTTCTTGTGGGATAATGATTTTAACCAATCTGCCTTTTGAATTCCTAAACCACTGGAACCCACTTATTCTATGGATTATCATCTATGTAAAATCTGTTATTCAGTATATAAACGGATGTACGCTGGCGGGTTGATCGTGCTTGCGAGATATTCTCTCTCGAGGTATATTCGCCTATCTCTCCAGTACGGTTGATCGCATCTCTGCTTCACCCCTCGACCCCGAGACGCTTAAAGGGTTAAACCCTAATCACCACATTCGGAACCGAGAGATCTCTACTCTCCGATTGACCGAGTGTCACTCTACCCGGATCCCCGAGAACCTTTATCTCTCGATCTTAGATTCCCGCAAAGCAAGTCAGGCCGCCAAAACACCACCATTTAGGTAATTAACCCGAAATAGAGCAAGCTTCCATATTGCATATATAGATATACCGAATAAACCAATTAAAACTAATCCATATGACAGTCACAAGAATACAAAACCCAGAAATAAAAGGAATGATCATTTTTCTTAGTTACAATCATTTGGTTTCAATCAATAGGAGTTTGAGAAAGGAAATACAAATACAAGGATTACACGATCTCTCGAATCTTCCTCTATCGTCTTCTCCATCTCGTACTCCGTTCCTCCTCCCCCTTTATTTTTTCCTTCTTTTTGTTATATCTAAAAAATTCTCGCTGGGAGAGTCCCTAGCGACGCCTCAACATCACGCATCATTGAACTTTGGAAACATCGCTGACGCCTGGCCGGGCGGGGTCAGATGTCATACAACCTCAACATCACGAAGTTGGAACATCGCGACGTTGAGGCTGAGCTCTCGTCCAAACTCTTTTTTCCAATCTCCACACAGCTTCCAAATGCCTCCTTTTTCACCTAAAATTCACAAAAAGCCGAGTATCAAATATACGACGATAAACATACTTATTATTAGATGAAATGAACCGAAAACGCCGGACAACACGTATATGATGAGTGTTGGCACTCATCAGAAACCTTATTTAGATCCCCAATGCATGTTGGAAAGTATAACCCAAAAGAATATATAAAATAAACTTAAGTGTTATGCATATGAAGAACCGTATCATTTAAGTCTTTAATCAGTTCTAGAAAGAAAAATCTATATAATACTGGGGAGGCGTTTAGAATGTACAAATGAAGAATTAGTAAATAATGGAAGAAATATTTGATACTGAAACAATATATATAGTATAGTTAGTATAAAATAAGGAAAAGAAAACTCATATAGTGAAAATGAAGATATAATAGTACCTAATTAGCGTAACCAGATTTTTCGTAAAATGTAATTTATAGGAACGTAACAATGGATATAGTATGTGAACATTGTAGTTTCCAGGATCTTCTGAGCCACTGGATTGTCGGAACATAAACCTGCCTACAACAATCTGCAAAACAAACAAGAAAACGGTGGTGGGGTCTTCGCCGTCTCTCCGATGCTGAAGTTAGATTCCCCCAAAGCAAGAAAAAATCAGGACCCCTTTTCAGTCTCGAATTTCATACCTTATTTTCCAGGTGATGACCTTCTTTATTAGAGAGGAAGGGGATTCGCCTGCGGAAAGTGGATGTGATTTCAAATCGAAGGAGAGAAGGTGGCGCATACTCCGCCGCGAAGACTAGCTCTTCCTTTTAAATAGATGTGTTTCCGAATCGAAGGGGCCGCGAGCCAGTCTCCTCGAATGAGGTTGTTAGCATGATTCATGGAAGGGTGCATATTCTCTTCGGGGGAGTCTATCCGGCAGCATTTGTTAAATAAAATTTCCAGGCATGAGAGATGGCATCTGAGGAATGTCTACCCCTTTCTAGCTAGGGGAGGATATCTAGCCTCGTTCTTAAATCGCTCACAAGCCGGCCTACTGGTCACTTCTAATTATTTTTTTAGCTCTGACGGGGCTCTGCAAGAGAGGGTATGGCCAAAGCCCATGGCACCCACAAACATGAATGAAAAGAATGTAGGACTAGATAAGATAGATGTTTTAAATGCAAATGGTTTCCAGATAGATTACATAGAGCAAAATGTAAGAAATGTTATTTAGAAGGATGTATAATATGTGTAGAAGAATATTTCAACACTAGCTTAAGTATTGAAAGAGATAAACATCAAGAAAATATAAAGACTTTCTCTGTAGATGAAAAGGTTAATAGATTAGAACAAGATATAACTATGTTAAAAGAAGGATATAATGATTTAAATATAAAATTTGAAAAACATATAGGAAATAAGAAATGAAAAGAAATCCCATAAGAATTTATAAATGAAGAAAATAATAATATAATAATTCATCCCATAGAAACTTTAAGAATTTGTCATTAATGAAGAAAATAATAATATAATAATTCATCCTATAGAAATGCATAAAATAAATTAGAGAAACAGTTAATTCTTAAATAGAATGTTCAATAAGAATAGAAATTTTTTTAATTAAAGCACATGCTCTATTAGATACAGGTTGTACTCATGTAATTATAGATGAGAAAATAATACTTGAATTTTTTATAACCTTATCAGAAAAACCTATGACAACCCAGCTAGTAGATGGAAGTCTTAATAGATATACTGACCATTTAAGTACCACAGCCAAAATATCTTTTTTGACAAATTACTACTCTATCCCAGAATACTCCTTACCATTAAAAGAAACTAGGATAAAACCTTTAAACCTTAGACACCAAGTTATATTAGGACCATCATTTTTATTAAAAGACAAAGACAAATAACTTTTAATAAAGATTTTTTTACCCTATCAAGACATTGCATGACAAGTCCATTACAAAATAAATTAGAAATTATAAGTCCATCAGAATTAGGTAAACAAATAGAGCATTCTAAAAACCAATCTATTAGTAAAAAAGATTGTGAGTGTGAAAAAGAAGGACAATGCAGTTTAGGAAACATAATACAAGAAGAAGAATTTGAAGAAGTAGAATATAAAGATATAAATCTAACAGACTTAGTTCATATCAATAATAGTATAAACTACTTTATGATAAACATAAAAGAAGAACAAATACAAAATTTAGTTGATAGGTTAGAAAATTTTGGGGAAATTATAGAGAAAATAAGTTTTAAAATATTGGGAAAAGGATAAAGTACAATGTATATTAAAAATAAAAAATCTAGATTATAAAATAAAGATTGCTAAGATAGAAGCAATTGAAAGAGATAGAGAAGATTATAAAACACATATTAATGATCTATTAAAACTAGAAGTAATAAGAAGATCAAATTCGCCTCATAGATCAACAACTTTCTTAGTAAATAAACATAGCGAACAAAAAAGAGGAAAAAGTATGATGGTAATCAACTACAAAAGATTAAACAATAATACAGAAGATGATGGATATGATATACCAACAAAAGAATATTTATTAGGAAAAATAAAAGATTATACGATATTTAGCAAATTTGATTGTAAGTCAGAATTTTGGCAAGTTAAGATGCACTCATATAGTATACCCTGGACAACTTTTTCTTGTCCAAAAGGGTATTTTGAATGGCTTGTGATGCCATTTGGCTTAAAAAATGCACCATCAATATTCCAAAAAAAGATGGATAATATATTTAGAGACAATGATTTATTTGTGGCAGTATACATAGATGATATACTTGTTTTTAGCAAAAATAAGAAGAAACACACAAGCCACCTCCAAATAGTATTAAAAAATTTGAAGAATATGGTATTATAATCAGTAAAAGTAAAATGCAACTATTTCAACAGACTATAGAATTTTTATGAGTAATAATAGGAAATGGTAAAATATTACTATAACCACATATTTAAAAAAAAATCCTAACATTTCCTGATAAAATAGAGGAAACAAAAGAATTACAAAAAAATTTAGGATTATTAAACTATGCAAGACCCTTTATAAAAAATTTAAGTAGGATCGCAGGTCCTCTGTTTAGCAAAGTAGGCAGTATAGTACAAAAATATTTTAACCAAGAAGCTATTAAGCTAGTAAAAACTCTCAAAGATATAGTCACAAAGTTACCAATTACTAGAATTTGCTTCATTAATAATGATTATTTAATAATTGAAACATTGATGGGAATAGGGACGGGAGTAGTAGCTATTAGCAAAACCCCATAAATATTCAACCAAAAATAGAAAAAAAATTTGTAGGTATAGTAGTGGGAAACACAAAGAAAAGGGTAATATTAGTAGTATCGATGCAAAAATATTAGTCGTAACATATGTTATAGATAATTTTAGAATTTTTATAATCCCTAAAAAAGAAATCATAATAAGAACGGATTGTGAAGCAATAGTAAAGTTTTACAAACTAAAAAATGAAAAAAGATCTTCCCAATGAAGATGGCTAAATTTCACAGACAGGATAATTAATACAGGTGTAAAAATAGAAATAAAACATATTAAAGGAAAAGATAATAGTCTAGCTGATTCATTGAGCAGATTAATAAATTAAATTTATTTTACAAAGGAATAGACAGATAACTGAGATTATTCAAACTTTTTCTTCCAGCAAGAATCAAGAAAAGGTATTTACTTTAAGAAAGAATTCTCTAAAGGCATTTCCTAAAAGTAACATAACCTTTAATCTGTTACCACGTTAGACAAAGAACAAAAATGCATTATAGACAAGGATAAAAATATAAGATATATCACTGATATATCGGATATCGGCAATAACCAACACGATATCGGCAATCGACAATCGTTTGAGGGAAAATTGGCAAAAAAAATCGGTAATATCGGCGATATATCGGTATTAGACCGATATTTCAGTGGATATTTCGATCGTGAGACACACACGCGAGGTGGGCTTTGATTCAACGGTCTAGATTTCACTCGAATTTAAAATGCTATCCAATGATCAGATTTTTGATCCAACGGTCATATTTGAAATCCTAACTTGATCCAACGGTTATGAATTGATCTCAACGGTTTAAAAAAGATCTAACGGTCAGATTTTCACCAAAATTAAGATCCCAACAATGAAAAGAAGATCTTAACGGCCAGGTCAAATTTTCACCAAAATTAAATCCAATGGTTATAATTAAATTACATATATTTTGACCATCCAATGGCTTGTTTAACCCCAAAAAAAATTTATAAATAACTCTAAAATCATTCTATTTTATCACAAATTCTCTCTACTCATATCCAATTTTCATTTCACTTAAATTTTTTTTTCTTTTGTTATATATCTCAAAAAAAGGTGGAAATTTTGGTGTTTAAGGTTTCAAGTTTCAAATTTCAACAAGGTTAATTAAGGTATGTATTTAAGGTTAATTTACTTTTAAATTGTCATTATTGTATTTATGTTTTGTGTACCGAATAGTTTTTTACATTTATGTTTTGTATTTATGTTAACTATATATTAGCTTTATTTTATAATTCTATTAGATTATAAATTTAACAATATAATTTTATATTAGTTTAAGGTAAATATCATATATAGTATATTATTAAACAATACTATAGTTTTATATAGTATAATAAATTTAATAGTAATGCCTTCTTTAAAATAACTATATATTAGTTTTATTTTATAATTTCATATTAGATTATAAAATTTAAATAAAATAGAAATATATATTAGTTTAAGGTAAATATCATATACAAGATATTATTAAATACTATAGTTTTATATAGTATAATAAATTTAATAGTAATGCATTCTCTAAAAATAAATATATATATTAGTTCTTTATTTTTATAATTTCATATTATATATTATAAATTTAATAAAATATGAAATATATATTAGTTTCTGCAAATATGTATGTTATTAAATACTATAGTTTTATATAGTATAATAAATTCTTAATAGTAATGTCTTCTTTAAAATAACTATATATTAGTTTTATTTATAATTTCATATTAGATTCTAAATTTAATAAAATATAAATATATATTAGGTTACAAAAATATCATAAATAGTATATTATTAAATAATACTCTAGTTTCATATATAGTATAATAAATTCTAATAGTAATTTACTCTTTAAAATAACTATATATTAGTTATATTTTATAATTTCATATTAGATTATAAATTTAATAAAATAGAAATATATATTAGTTTGGGTTAAAAGTATCATATATACTATATTATTAAATAATACTATAGTTTTATATAGTATAATAAATTTAATAGTAATGTGTTCTTTAAAATCATACATTAATTTTATTTTATAATTTCATATTAGATTATAAATTTAACAATATAGAAATATATTAGTTTTATAGAGTATTATAAATTTAATAATATAGTTTTATATTAGATTATATATTTAATTATAGTGATGTCTTCATTAAAATACCATATATTAGTTTAATTTGATAGTTTTTTATACATATTACTTTCATATACAAAACCAATTAGTTAATTTAGTAATAATATATTAATTAATTAACTTTTCATGTTAGTTAATATTTGAAATGAAGTTATATATTAGTTAATATTATGTATGCATATTATAAATTTATAGTTTTATACGAAGCTTTCATATTTTAGATTAGTTTAATTTAGTAATAATATATTAATAAATTAATTAACCTTTCATGTTAGTTAATATTTTAAATTAAGTTATATATTAGTTAATATTGTGTATACAAATTATAAATCTGTAGTTTTGTATGAAAATAAATTCATTTTGAATTGTATAATAATATACTTTATATAAGTTCAATTTAATAGGATAGATAGTGGAAGTAATATTGGAGGTCGAGATCCAACATGGAAATATTGCACACATATGGAGGGGAATAGAAATTGTACAGTATGCAATTACTATGGTTTGGTGATAAGGAGTGGTGGGATCACACGCTTTAAATTTCACCTATCACATTCGGATCCCCACTCTAATACAAAAAAAGTACCCAAATGTGCCTCTATAAGTGAAACAATAAATTAGGCAACTTTTAGACCAGAAAAATAAAGAAAAAGCAAAGAAAGCAGCAGATATAGAAGAAATTTGCGCTGAACTACGAGGCACAATGGGGGTACGAGATAGACATCTCATTGATGATGATGAGGATGGAGATGAGGAGGAAGAAAATGAGGATGTATATATGTATCTAGGTGACATGACCCCTGATGAAAGAGTTGAATTTCGAGCAGCATGTCGTGCATCAAATGTGACGCCCCAAATCCCGGGGGTCCGTTGACTAACCATCAACCCGCGGACACAGAATGCTCGTGACCCGACATTTTTTATTTAAAATCTGCGTAGTCCCTTGTATGGAGGAGAGCTCTACCCTTAAAATGTTAACCTCGTATAAACCTATCCTAAATACCCAATATACGCTTTATGATTTTAGAAACGGCCACTGGGCCCATGTCACTCAATATGCATGCCAACTATGAATCCAACTATATACCCAATAGTTACAAGAGTTAATATAGAAAGCATTTTATACAATACATACATTAAACTTAAAAAGTTCTAATACATGTATACATCAAAGCCACAATCCGGCTTTCTTCTACTGGCCCTGATCGAGCCATCCCCGCACGCCCCTCGCACCGTAAAATGATATCCTCGAAAGGGTGAGCTAATGCTCGCAGTGGAATCGCCCCTAAGTGGGCCACTCACCACCCAAGTGTAGTACATCTGAATGTGAAAACACACATTCAAGCAAACGCACGCATCCTACTTGAATGTCTACATCACCTCAACTTGTATCCCGAGTCCTCACCACTTCCATCACACCTCGCCAAGCCCTCGTATGAAAATTCATATTATTTTGTTTATTTGTGGACATCCTATGTGTATATATATCAATTGGGCCGCTCAGGAAGCGATTGATATATTATTTGTTTGTGGTTACCCTCCGATGAATATCAATTGGACGCTCCGGCGATTGATATTTTTAATTTAGGCATTTCCGTTAAGTAATATTTTGAAACTGACCCTCCCTACTTGGATTTTCTCTGGAGCTCATCACCATTACCTTTCCTCCTATAGTCTAGGGTGTTCGGTGCATATGGAATCACATACCATGCCAATTCCAATGCAGTCTAATTCCACAGGTAAATATATACCACATGCATATATTTACAAAAATTTTAATTCACACAATCATGTCATGTAAATTAATTAATCCATACATCCAAAATTGGCTCGCGGGCTAATGATCAAACCACGAGCAATTCTACTTGGTGCTCGACCAACATATATTTTCAAAAAATATATTTTTTTAGAACACTGTTTCGGGAATAGTGAAACCCTCGGTTACTATTCCCAAAAAATCACAAATCATCGGTTCACTTAGTGAACCCGGGTTTCATGGCCATTTCCGACCTCAATCCAATCAATACATGATTAACACATGAATGCACCGCCATCGGCCCAAGCGGTAGGCGATCCACGGGCTGCTCCATTTGGTTCCAAAAATTATATCAGTCGGTCCCAGGTTTTGCAGGATGTCCAGTGGCCTTTCAGCGCCATTCAGCTAACGTTAAGTAGCGCTTAAAATGGGAATAAAACTCAAGTAGGGAGAAACCCTGCCTCTCGGAGTTTGTGAACTCCGCAATGCGGGTGTCACACGTAGCCTCTGCGTAGAGGCGTTCTCCTTCTTGTCAGAAGGCTGAAGCGGTCGGATCGCCTGTATTTCTAAAGAGAAGTTCTCTCTCTCTAAAACTCTCTCAATCTGCTACTCACTGCATCCCGCCCCCTGTTCTGCCCGTTTCTTTTCTTTTGGTCACTTAAATTTGGGGAAGACGACCACTGTTCCCCCTTTTGCTTTATTATCATTTAATCCATTTTATTTATTAATTCCCTTCTTTCACCAGTTTTGACATTCGGCACTATCTCGGCCGTCCATTTTCGTCATTTCTCTACTCATACCACTTATGGTACATGAGTACTTGTTATATGTGACTTTCGTCGCATCGAAAATGTTTTACGGCACGGCGATGCCTCAGCGATGCCAACTTCCATTGTCTCGGAATATTACAAAATTTTACGTGCTAACTAGATTTTTCGAGACGATTCCAACGGTGAAATCTGTTTCATCATCTGAGATCTAGAGAATAAATTATAGATTTTTTTTAGCTGAAATTTCAATTTTTGTAATCGAAATTACAATTTTGCCCTTATTCCATAATTTGGAATTTCTCGGGTCTTACATTCTCCCCTCCTCAAAAGGAATTTCATCCCGAAATTCTGGACAATTACAATCACTCACATGCATATGCAACGTGCACTCTACCATGTATGTTAACTAGCCATTTAAATGTTAAGCATTATGGCAATGCGCCGTCCCTAAACAAGAAGGGATAAGTGGCCCGCATCGTGTCCCTCCACTCCATAGTGCCTCCATAGTACCCTCACTAGCCTTACGGTCTTAGTGCCAAAACCTTATCGGTATCAACAATGCTGTGATCCCTCCTCGAAGGTCCATCAGTGTCAACCTCAATCATCCCCAATACCACATGAAATTTGGATGGGTATATTTTCGAGCATGGAACGTGAAACACCTCGTGGTTTGACATCTTTGAAGGCGGTAATGCTAGCAGATCTGTAGCGGTGCCTACCCTCGAGTATCTCGAAGGGTCCGATGAACCTCGCGATAGCTCAGCGCTTCTTAGGAACCTGACTACTCCTCTCTTAGCTAGGCATCACGCTTCCAAGAAGACGCATGATCACAACCTCGAACTCTAAGGGTCGACCGTCGCACATACACGCAAGCTCTTATGTCGGCTCTTTGGCCAGAGTGAGAAGCTGGCTACATTATCAAGCTCACCTTCTACGAGGTGTCTGTCGAATCAGGGACCGTGATGGACCTCTCTCCCACCTCGGTCCAACATAACGGTGATCTACATGGCCTCCCATACAATGCCTCATACGGTGCCATTCGTATACTCGCCTGATAACTATTGTTGTAGGCGAATTCCTCTAAGGGCAAATGCTCCTCCCAACTGCCCTTATGATCCAGGACGCATGCTCGTAGCATGTCCTCTAATACCTGTATAATCCTCTCAGACTGACCATCTGTTTGAGGGTGGAACGCTGTACTCATAGTTAGCCGTGTGCCCATAGCCTTTTGGAAACTCTTCCAAAAGTGTGCCGTAAACCTCGGGCCCCTATCCGACACTATGGATACCGGTACTCCATGTAGTCGGACTATCTCTCGAATGTATAACCCATTGAGAATCTCTCAGGCCCGAAGGTCGTCTCATACAGTAGAAAATGTGCCGACCGTGAGCAGTCCACTATCACCCATACATGTCATTCTCTTGTAATCGAGTGAGTGGGTCACAAAGTCCCATCGTGACGTGCTCCCACTTCCACTTTCGGCCACCTCAATGTTTGAAGTAGCCTGGCGGCTTTGGTGCTCGGCCTTAACTGTTGATATATGAGACCTTCATTGAACAAAGTCCCCTCGATGTCTCTTCATCCCACTCGATATCTGCGGCGGCGAAGATCAAGGTACATCTTCGTGCCACATGGATACCTGGCAAATCAAGAAGCTGATGAAACTCCACGAGAATCTCCTCTCAAATCGGTCGACTAGGGAACCCCTTGCGAGTCCACATATCGAAGACTACCATCACGTGTTGGTCCGACCCTCGTCACGTGCGACTATGCTCGGTCCGCGATAGACACTATCTCGTCTTGCCGCGGGACTCAATCACTCTGCTCAAACGAGTGGCGTAGCCACTAAGCTTCTAAGGTACCCCAGGTGCGCTCATTTGTCTTGTGTGACTATCCCCACTCTCGACGTCATGCTCCCAGAAGCTATACTAGTTAACGCTCCTCGTGACTTCCGATTGAGTGCATAAGCCACCACATTTAACTTACCGGGATGGTAATGCAAAGTGAAGTCGTAATCCTCTAGGAACTCCATCCATCTGCATTGCCTCATATTGAGGTCCCGCTGCGTGAAAATATACTTGGACTTTATGGTGCAGGTACCTCGAACTCCTCGTCATATAAGTAATGGCGCCAAATCTTCAAGGCGAAGACTATGGCCGCCAACTCCATGTCGTGTGTGGGGTAATTAAAAGCAAGTGATTCTTCAATGACGAGAACCATATCTCACTACCTCACGGATGTAGAAACACATCCTAATCAGGCCCTCGAGGCATCCTGATACTTGTGTACCCTTGTCCCTATAAAACTATCAAGATGGGAGGTGAAGTAGTCTCCTCTTGACTCTGGAATGCCTCCTGCATGGATATCTGATCAAACTTGACCTCCTTAGGGTCAACCTATTCATAGGTCTTTGCTATCCTGGAGAAATCCTCCAGTGATCACGTAATACCAGTCAGAAACTACGTATCTCGAAGGCGGCCGGCCTCTCCCAACTCATCAACGCCTCGACCTTCCTGCGGGTGGTGACACTCACGATGCGACACCGCGTGTCCTAGAAATCTCACCTCAGTAAGCTAGAACTCGCACTTACTGAACTTGGTGTACAGTTGATAGTCTCGACAAGCTGTAAAGCGATCCTCGAAGTGATACCCTTAGCTCACGGTGAGAGTAGATCGAGATGTCATCCACGAAGACTCGACAAAGCTGATCTAAATAGGGTTGGAATATCCTATGCATGAGATCCATGAATGTCATTTGGCGCGTTATTAATCAAAGGGCATCACCGTAAACTCAAAGTGCCCATACTTAGCGTCTAAGCGTCTTAGGGACTCTCAATCCACAACACTCGGTGATGAGTAACCGGTCGCGAAGTCTATCTTGGGTAGACTGGCGCTCCTCTCCAGCGATCAAACGATACGTGTCGGCAATGGGTATCGATTCTTGATCGTAACCTGTTCGGCTTTCGATAATCAATGCATGGTCAGAGGGTCTTGTCCTTCTTCTTCGCCAAATAGAGCCTGGAATGTGTGTGGTGAAGTGCTCGGTCTAATGAACCCCTTGTCCAATAACTCCTGTAGGCTGGACTGCGGTTCCCTCTGGCTTCAATAGGGTGCCATCCTATGCGAGTCATAGAGATGGGGTGAAGTACCAGGTGTAACTTCGATACCGAAGTCTACTACACATGTGGAGGTAGTCGGGTAGATCATATCTGGAAAACATCCACATACTCGCATACTACTCGAGGTAGATCTAAGTCACAGTCTCACCCTTGTCCTCTGGGGTAAGGCTCGCTAGCCAACCGTCAACATCCACGGCAGGATGGCATGACTCTGAAACTCGCGAACTAAGCTCTGCCTGCTCTGGCGGAAGAAAATGTAATCCTTATCTTACCCACTTAACACTCGCATCCCGAGTGCTCAGGAGCATCCCTTCCATCTCTCTACATAGTGCGGGCCGTCGAGCCATGGAATCCATATCTTGTAAGGCGGGAGTCACACAATCTGGCCGAATGGACAGCCGAGTCCAGGTCAGAATCTCCTAACCTTGGCCGTATGCGTAGCCCGCGTAATCGTCAGGCGAATCGAGCCCAGCTACGTGAATCTAGCCACGTAGTCCATCAGCATCATCACTCCGCGCCGACTCTAGGAACTCTGAGCCTTGGCATGCCTCATGAGTCTACGGAAAGTACTTGCCATGAAACGACTCACGAAACTCTGCCCGTGTCATCGCCTCACAGATCTCTAGGGTTCTTGCTTATTTCCATCATACTTGGGCCTCGCCCCTCTGTTTGGAGCGGCTAGTCTAATAAATTAAACCGGAGGAAATCTCCATAGCCTCACACCTTCTCATGCGCATGAACCAATGGTCTACCACCATCGAGGATCTCCTCCCCACAATGAATGTCGGAGGATGATCGCCTAAACCTGCAGGTTACTAGAGATCTTCTGTCTACGCTATACCGGCATGTGCGATAGCGGCCTGCATGTAATACCTGCGGCCTCGGTAAAAGCACATTGATCAAACAGTGGTGCGGCCCGGTACCGTGGGCGCCCTCACATGTCCTCGTCTCGACCTTCGCTCTACCCATGATTAACATGGCGGTTAAATCTCATCTGATCTCTAAGGCATAAACACGGCCCGAGACACGATCCATACATAAACCGGTGTACACTCATTGTCCTTGCATTTACAGTGTCTGAGGCAATCTATTACATTTAAAATATTGTTTTCAACAAAAATTTCATTTCGAAAATTTCATTTTTGAAAATTTTATTTTTCCGAAAATTTTGTCTAATTTTATTTGATTTTATTTTATTTAATTAAATATTAAAAAAATTTTCGTTTTTTTTTTTCCATCTATTGGAAACACCCAAAAACATATCCATGTTTTTTCATTATTATCGATACATCAAATAAACTTAGTAAAGTTTATTTATTTGATTTTTCATTCTCCAGTGTATACCAAAATAAACTTATAAAAATTTATTTTCTTCACTTTTCTTAGTTTACCTTTGTAAAATGTTGAAAACCATTTTCTTCACTTTTTTTTTTTCATTTCTTCCAGCTACTGGAAGATACACAAACAAAAAAAACAAAAAATATATATATATCTATATTTTTTTTTCATTTTTCAGAATACTCAAATAAATTTTTAAAATTTATTTTTAATCAATTTTCTTCAGTTTTACACAGTACAAACCTTAGAAAATTATTTTCTTCACCTTATTTTTTTTTCTTTAGCTTTGGACATTTTGTCTAAATCTCCCCAAACCCTTGATCCAACACTAAACCTAGTATTTCAACCTTAAAATTTTATTAAATCTCATTATCCTACAAACCAAATAAATTGAACATAATTTATTTCATTTAGTTTCCTTTTCCAGTTTTACTCACTGTAAAACTCTCAAAATGTTCTAACACCTTAAAATTTTATTAAAAATTATATTTTGTCATCCAATAAACCAAATAAATTGATTACAATTTATTTCATTTCCGGTTACACCTTTGTAAACTCCTGGAATTATTTTCCAACATAATAGTGCTAATCACCTAAGCAACCCAAACATCATAACATATCACAAACCATGTATAAACATCATTCACATAACATACAACTCATGTTATACACGCAATCACACATCGAACACCATGCATGCAGTGTTCTATTCACGTGATTTTCCTAGGTAATCATTACCTAAATCGAGACATCCAAACCACACCTAGTGGTGATGTTCTTACACCTCAAAGACTATGGCCTAAGCCCAAATCCTCAAGCCCTAGGTAGCCGTATACCTGGCTACGATGCAAGGCTGAGGCCCCCGAATCCAGGGGTCCGTTGACTACCGAATCAACCGCGGAATACTCGTAGATGTCGGGTGGTAGAGCATTTTTACGAATCGAGCGAGTCTCCTTTGTATGGGGAGGGGCTACGAAATCTGAGCACTTGCATAAGCTGTCCCAAGCAGTCCAATATAACGATTTATGATTTAAAAGCGACCACTTGGGCCCATAAACAATACTCGATATACATGCAACTATGAATCGACTATATACCCAAATGATTCTGAAGTTAATATGTTTTTACTCTTATCTGATATACATTAAACTTAAAAGTTCTAATACATGTATACATCAAAGCCACAACCCGGCTTTCTTCCTATCCTCAGTCTCTAGAATGAGCCATCCTCTATAGCTCCTGTGCACAGTAAATGATATCCCTCGAAAGGTGAGCTAATGCTCGATAATGGAATCGCCTAAGTGGGCTACTCACCCACCTAAGTGCGAGTGCAATGTTCCAATGAAAATACACATTCAAGCAAATGCATGATCCTACTTGAATGTCTACACTGACCAACTCAGATCACGAGTCCTCTGACTCAATCACACTCTTCAGCCTCGTATGAAAATTATTATTTTGTTTATTTGTGAATAGTATAGATGTGTATATATATATCGATTGGGTAGCTCCGGCCCGATTGATATATTATTTGTTTAATGGACTACCCTCCGATGAATATCCAATTGGGCGCTCAGACGATTGATATTTTAATTTCAGGACTATCCTCCGTTAAGTAATATTTTGGAGCAACCCTCGGTTCGTTTTCTCACAGACTCATCTCGTACGCTCGGCTCACCCATAGTCTGGGTGTTCAGGTGCGTATGGAATGCATGTATTCCAATTCAATCTGGTCAATTCACGGGTAAATATATACACGGCGCATATTTACAAAAATTTTTAATTCACACAATCATGTCATGTAAATTAATTAATTCATACATCAAAATTAGCTCGCCCAGGCTAATGATCAAACACGAACAATTCTTGAATTACTACGAGCAACATATATTTTCAAAAATATATTTTGAGAACAACTGTTTAGAATAGTGAAACCCTCGGTTACTATTCGAAAAATCTAAATCATCGGTTCACTTAGGGTTTCACGGCCATTTCCGGCCTCAATCCAATTAATACATGATTAACACATGAATGCACACTTAAATCAACCCCAAGCAGTAGTGGCTTGATCACGGTACTCATTCAGTTAAAAATTATATCAATTCGGTCCCAAGTTTGGGACCCGTCAGGTGCCAACCCCTCAGGCCTCATTCAACTCAAACATTCGTAAAGCACTTAAAATGGGAATAAAACTCAAGTAGGGAGAAGCCCCTACCTCTCGGAGTTTGCCAGCTCCGCAATCGATGTACGCGTGGCCCTCTCCCGCGCTAAACGGAGTTCTCCTTCTTGTCCCGAAGACTGCCGACGGTCGGATCGCCTGTATTTCTAGAGAGAAGTTCTCTCTCTCTCTAAAACTCTCTCAATCTGCTACTCACTGCATCCCGCCCCCTGTTCTGCCCGTTTCTTTTCTTTTGGTCACTTAAATTTGGGGAAGACGGCCACTGTTCCCCCTTTTGCTTTATTATCATTTAATCCATTTTATTTATTAATTCCCTTCTTTCACTAGTTTTGACATTCGTTTATCTACATGCCGTCTATTTTCGTCATTTCTCTACTCCTTACCACTTATGGTACATGAGTACTTGTTATATGTGACCGATCGCATCGAAAATGGATTTTCTGACACGAAAGCATAATGCCTCGGCGTGCCCTTTCGCGGTAATCGGAATATTACAAATTTCACGTGCTAACTAGATTTTTTGAGACGATTCCAACGGTGAAATCCGTTTCATCATCTGAGATCTAGAGAATAAATTACGAATTTTTTTAGCTGAAATTTCAATTTTTGTAATTGAAATTACGATTTTGCCCTTATTCCATAATTTGGAATTTCTCGGGTCTTATATTAAAAGCTACTTAATTGAATCAACAACAAGAAGAAGAATTTACGAGAGGCAAAAGAAAAATGGGTAAATCTTTAACTTAAATTAATTTTTATAAAATAAACGAATTCACTTCGATTTCTAATTGAGATATTCTGTATGTAGCGCCTTGTCCTTGATATTATCACGACAAAGGGCATGCAAAGATCTCAAAGTGTGAGACAATCGGATCCATCACCACCTCTTGCTCCATCATTACTTAATCCTTTGGCGTGAAGACAAAACATTAAAATCTTTTTGAAAGGTGGTGCAATCAAAGAAACAATGGGCTGACTAATCAGTAAATTCTTCATATATGGGAGTGTTGCGCCTCACAAAGCAGACTCTCACCACTTCAAAAACATGATTATTGATGCACAACAAGCTGGTATGTAACAATCACCTTTCTGTTTCTAATAAATTATTATCTTATATTATAATTGAAAACTAAATAATTAATTCCATTAATTCTACTTGTAGGCATGAGAATATAGCCACCATCTCCATATGAAATCAAAAACAAATACTTGGATATGGAGTATAAAGACATGGAAGATTATGTGAACATCCAAAGGGAGAAATGGAAGACTTATGGGTGCACAATTATGTGTGATAGATGGACCGGCCCCACAAAATTGAGCATCATTAATTTCATGGTATATTCGATAGGAAGCACAATATTCCTCAAGTCCATTGATGCATCCGACAAGATAAAAGACAACAAATACATTTATGGTTTGTTGAAGGACGTGATCAATGAAGTTGGTGAAGCAAATGTTATGCAAATTGTTACAAACAATGGATCAGCATTTGTGAAGGCGAGAAAGTTGCTAATAAAGAAGTACAATTTATATTGGACTCTATGCTCAGCACACTGCATTGACTTGATGTTTGAAGACATTGGTAAAAGAGCTACCGTTTCGGAATTGATTACCAATGCACGCAAAATCACCAACTTCATCTACAATCATGGTTGGTTGCTTGCGAAAATGAGAAAGGTCTATGGTGGAGATATTGTGCGTCCAGGGCGACAAGATTTACGATAAATTACATCGCCCTAGAAAGTCTTCTAAAAAAGAGGCTGATTTGAAGAAGATCTTTATTAGTAATGAATGGGCTTCTCACAAGCTTAGTACATATTGGGAGAAGGTCTCTAAGCTAGTGTCAATCTATGAGGCATTATATACAATTCTTCGCATTGTTGATTCCGAAGTCGTCCCAACAATGCCATTTGTGTATGATTTGATTCGGGCAATGAAGCAAAATTTACATCCTTCGATGACAAATATTAGATTCAATTAAAACAATCATCGCAGTTAGTTGGGTTGACATAAACATCCTCTTCATCTGAGTAGGTAACTAAGCGATATCATAATCACATTTAATGTATATTATCTTCCTTTTATCACATACTAATTCTAAATCACTTTTGTAACATATTATTTGAATCCAAGATTTCAATATAGACCTGGAGTTATTAGTGACCCTGAGTTACTCCAAGCTATTCACAAAGTATTTGCAAGATTATCTTCTACTACTGCCTTGGTAATTTTGGAAATGAGGTACAACAATAGGTTACAATTCTAATTAATTAATTCAATTTATTTGGTTACACTTAAACTTATATTGATTTGACAAGTACATTTTAAATTCGCAGCTTATAATGTTTCAAGATGCAAAAAGAGGATTCGATAATAGAGCAGCAATAGCCTCAAGAGATTTAATGGTTCCTGGTCAGTGTTATTTCTCATTAAAACTTTAAAAGTAAAGTCTATTATCATGTTATTATTAGATTTTGAATGTTACTTATTTTTATTGCAATTGAATGGTGGTTTATGTATGGAAATCACACTCCCACATTAAGGAATTTGGTCATTAAGGTTCTTACCCAAACTGCATCTTCTTCAGCATGTGAGAGAAATTTGAGCACATTTGTTTTAATACATACAAAACAAAGAAATCGGCTTGCTTACCCTAGGCTCCAACAATTAGTTTTTTGTTACTATAACATGAAACTAAAGATACGTGATATGCAAGCAGAGACCGATAAAGTTTCTGAAAAGAATTACCTTGATTTACTTGACATTTCAGGAGTTTGGTGAAGAAGAGGATAATCAATTATTCAAATGGGTTAGACCTCTCCATTTGGATGATGAAGATCGAAATCTTAATCCATGAATTGCTGCACATGTTCGAGAAGCTGGTGTTTATGTTGACTGTGTTTTATCTGAAGAAGTTCATAGTGAAAGTTTCAGTCAAGACACAAGATCACTGTTCCCGGCCATTGTTATACCGACCTCATTTGATTCAAGTTACGAACATAGTAGTAGACTGGATTTTCGGTACTTCTACTACAGGTTATGATGGCTCGAGAGGAGAGGGACGATGATGGTAGTGATGGAAATGATGGTGGAGATATTGCAGATCGACGAATAAGTCAATATCCATTGAGTCCATTCATTGGTAAAGATGATTTCACACATGCTACACAAGATGAAGACCACGGGTCTAGGAGAGTTGGTCTAGGTATTGGAGCCATTGGAAAGCCATATAGAATTAAACCGACGAAGGATGGCACACCCGCAAGCGGATTCATTGTCGGCTAGTTTGGAGTCTATGAGCATTGACACTTATCTGATGATTCATCCAATGATAACAACATTTTTAAATCCCAACCTTGATGAGTTATGGTCGACGCTTCTTCAAATCCTTTGGCTTCCATTGACGAAGAATATGGAATGATAAATTGTATCGCCGTCTTGAGCAGATCTTAAATTCCACATTTCCATATCCGTCACGACAAGGATTTGAATGAACATGTGGGTGGCTTGCAGAATTTCCTATCCATGGAGGTTGTGGAGTGCAGTCGAGAGCGTTTATGCGTAAGTATTTGTCTTATAATCCAGTATTATCGGAATACGTAATGGCGATATGAGTATTATCTTTCTTGCGATGGGATCCTTCGTCAAATGTTGCAGTAGATGCACATCGATCTTAATTGGTTTAAAGCTCATTGCAATGTAATCTCAATGTGTATATTTGATTATTAGTGTCATTTTTATATTTTTATAAAGTATTTCCATGAATTTCAAAGTATTTTTGTTAATTTTTTATATATCGATACTTATGTAAAAAATTCACCGATATATCTCTGATATATCCGTAAAATTCAAGTACCAATATATCCGTCGAAACCGATATTTCCATCCTTGATTTATAGATAACCTTTGGATCAGTTATATCTAGATTTTTAACAACCAGATTAATAAGAGTTTAGACAGAAAATATTTCATTACTTATTTAAACTGTTTGTTAGAATATCTTAACAAAAAGAATAATGGTAACGTCGATTTCGAACATGTTATCTAGAATTAAATAAGCAGGCATTTTATAACCCTAACCCGAGGCTTTAAGCTAATATGCAAAACAAATTTAGGCAATAGTGCTTACGTTGCTTGGTAAGTTAGACAAATTTAAATCATCATAGAAAATCCTATTTAAATCCCGTCAAACCTAGTAGTAGCCAAACAAGCCAGACTTTAAATTTAAAACATGATTTTCCTCTACTTTTCCCTCTCCTCCAAAATAAAGATCATCTACTTAGAGAAAAGTTAGAAATACTGAGAAAAAAATATGATGGAATCTAAACAAGATTTTCAAATTATGAAGAAAGAAACTATGAAGATAAGATAGATAATGAAATAGAAATAAAATCGAAGAACACGACTTTTGAAATGAAGAAATTGAGCTAGAACATGCAAATATTTTTACTAAAGTAGAGCTTGACATGTCATAATGTCAAAATAGAGCCTAGTTCTTTAGGCCAGTTAAAAGAAATAATAGAGGCCTAGTTCGTTAAGTGATTTGATGTTTTTGAGTCAGGGCCAAAACGGTGGTTGGTAAGGCATGTGAAAATCAGATTTATGGGTGAGAGTTTCACAAACCCTTTTACTTAGTTAACCTGACGGAGTTCTTGAAATCCTTAAAAAGGATTCATCTCACGAAGAAGAAGAGTCAGCTAAGATCCGTGCGACCCAAGAAAAGAAGATAAATATTCGCATGAAATGAAGACTTTTGACAAAGATTTAGTGAAGCATGCGAGAAAAGCAAAAACAATTTGTATAGGAGAAATTTATGACGAAAACTTTGACAAAAGCAAAAGGACAATTGTATTTTATCTTTAAATGTCTAATAAGATTTCCTTAACGAGGGACAAATCACGTGCTCAAGTAACGTCGCGTCTTTATCAGTCTGCGTATCAGATTTTAAATTTATACATATATGTTGTAAAGGAAAAGATTGGAAGTTTGATTTGTGATGGGGCCGATGAGCGCACGGATTAAGATTCTCGTCCTATCATATGTCTTATCCTTATACCTTCACTCTAGGAATCTCTTTTTCCTCTATATATTTGGAGGATATAATGCATTTTTGTTCTTCGTCTAGTTCTAAATGTGGTAACAAATTAAAGGTTATGTTACTTTTAGGAAATGCCTTTAGAGAATTCTTTTCGAAAGTAAATACATTTTCTTGATTCTTGCTAGAAGAAAAAGTTAGAATAATCCCAATTATAGATGCCTGTTCATCTGTAAAATAAATTTAATTTATTAATCTGTTCAATGAATTGGCTAGACTATTATATTTTCCTTTAATATGTTATATTTCTATTTTTACACATGTATAAATTATAATTTATGTGAAATTTAGCCATCTTATTTAGGAAGATCTTTTTTCATTTTTTAGTTTGTAAAACTTTACTATTGTTTCACTGTCTGTTCTTATTGAGATTTCTTTTTTAGGGATTATAAATATTCTAAAACTATCTATAGCATATGTTACGGCTAATATTTTTTGTCTATCTTCTTAATATTCACGCTTTTTGCTTTGTATTTTATTTCTTATACCAATAAATTTTTTGTATTTTAGGTAAATATTTATAGGGTTTCTTAATAATACTGCTTCCCATCCAGACTATATCTATCTATTTTAATTATTAAATAATCATTTATTAATAGTAGTTTTAATGGTATTTTTGAGAGTTTTTACTAGCTTAATATTTTCTTGGTTAAAATATTTTTGTCCTTTATTACCTATTTTGCTAAATAGATGACCAATCCTAATTAATTTTTTTATAAACGGTCTACTGCATAGTTTAATAATACTAAAAAATTTTATAACAAGGAATCATCCTAAAACGACGCGTTATGGTTACCGACAAATAACCATCAGTATCGCCCATTGTCAAATGTAAGGTAGCTTTTTCATTGCACCTGGCCTCCATAGTCCAATGTTGGATGGACTCGTGTTGGGAAATCACTGGTGCCCACTGCCCCCGTCCCTCTAACTCCACCAAAAGTTACCCCAAAAACCATTTAAGGATAAGACAACCAACGAATGAGAGATAACAACAAACAAGGCAACAACTACCATTCCTCACGTCACGTCTCATCTCATCTCATCTCATGGACTCACCAAAAGCGCAAGCGATCATGTAGTGTTCAATCAGCCACACATATATGGGTTACATTTACAACATCATTGCTAGGGCTGAGATTTTCAATTTTAAGGGATGACTTTCTGGTAAGAAAGTGAGGTAGAAAAAGTTTTATAAGTTTTATTTAAGGTTTTTCTTACTTTCATCTAAGCCTCTTTTTACTTTTTTTTTTTTTTTCAAAAAAAAAAATTTATAAATTCTTTTGATTAATTAAATATCCTGCGATTATAATCATATATTCCGTTAATATTAATATAATATTCTAAATAGTCAAATTAGATAAACGGGAAGAAGACCATAATCATAAATGTAAGAAAAGTTTATTATTAAATAAAAAAAAATAGAAAACCAGTTATTTGTGATCTGTGACATTGTAATGTCTAGAATCCGGATCAAATATTCGTAATCCTAACTTCTCCCGCATGCACACTTCCCACTCTCGTACAAAATTAGGGTAAAAAAGTTCAAAGGATTTCAGTTGGGAATACAAGCTCAGAACAAATCCTCATATTCCTTTTACCATTTACTTCATTCATCCACACATATATGGTTACATTTACAACAACATTGTTACATGCTCACTTCTCACAAACCCACTCTGGTACAAAAATAGAGTCAAAAAAGTTTGAAAGGTTTTAGATGGGAAAAAAAGAAAGAAAATTATCCATTTCTGCAACTACTGCTCTGATCTAGAAGCCCTCCTTTCATCCCCATTCCAAGAAGCAATTGAGAGAGGGATCATATAACAAAAAGAAAAACCTATAATTTTTATAATACAGAATCTCAAGAAATGAAAGGAATCCAAGACAATTGGGGGTGGGTGGGTGGGTGTTTATGCGTATACTTGACCTCCTCCATTTTCATGGATTAGGGGCCTCTGATGATCACTGCATTCATTTTCACCTTGCCAGCTCCAAACAATATCTTTGAGAGCAGGTCTTGCCTCCTCCTCACAGAACTTGATGTACTCCAGGGTGTCACCAGCGGACTTGGAGAACTGGATACCGCCACTTCCGGCGCCACCTCGAACACCTCCGCCGTCACCGACAGTTTCCCCTTTCGCCCATCCACCAGCCCCTGCAATTTCACCTTGAAATCTTTCACGTTCACCACTCTGAAATTGATCTTCTTGGCCAGCGATTCCAGCCTGGCCATGATAGCGGAGGCGGAGCACTTGGAGGTGAACATGGATCCCGACTTCCTCTTGCTCAGGAACAAGCTCGACAGGTCGAATCCCGATGACATCGAGGAGATGAACTCGAAGGCATTGTAGAACGGCGGTGACGACTTTGTTCTCACCATCTCCACCTCCCCGCCGGCGCGGCACTCCGGCCACTCCTCGTTGTTCTCTTGTTCTTGAATCGTGAAGGCGATCGGTCTGGTGAATCCTTTCTGAAACCATGGATCATCCATGATCGCAGAAATGGTAATTCGTTTCTCCGGATCTGCGACTAGAAGCTTCGAAATCAGCTTCTTCGCCTGAGCCGAAACCCACGGCGGAAACTCGAACTCCGCCTTGAAAACCTTGGTGTACATCTTCATCAGATTCTCCGCCCGGAACGGAAGAAATCCGCAAAGAAGAACATAGAGAATAACGCCGCAAGACCATGTGTCGGCCTTAGCTCCATCGTAGCCTCGCTTCCGCAGCACCTCCGGCGCCACGTACGCCGGCGTCCCGCACTGCGTGTGCAGCAAGCCATCGTTTCTGAGCTGCTCCGGCAACGCCGATAAACCGAAATCGGACACTTTCAAGTTCTCATTCTCGTCGAGGAGCAAGTTTTCCGGCTTGAGATCGCGGTGGGAGACGCCTCGGCTGTGGCAGAAATCGATGGCGCTGACGAGCTGCTGGAAGTATTTTCTGGCGGAACTTCTCTGAGCTTTCCCTTGGCCACTTTCGCGAACAGCTCACCGCCTTTACGAACTCCATGACGAAGATTTTGGCGCTGTGGCCATCACTTCCTTCAATTCCACCGCATTAGGATGACGAACAAGGCGCATAACAGAGATTTCTCGCTGGATCTGCTCTATCATGCCCTGTTTCTTCACCTGGTCTTTGTTGATCACCCTTAATGGCGACGCTCTCTCGCCGCTTCAAGCCTCTTCGCGTGGTATACCTTCGCGAACGTCCTGCCTAAGCCTCCCCATCTCTCGTATTTCTTGAACAATATGCTTCTTCCTCCATCAACAACCTGGTTCTTCAGTCCCTCCATGTCAAGTAAAATCTCGGAAAGAACTGGCGGCAATCATAGGAATTGGTAGAGCGGCAATGAGAAATAGACTTCTAATGAAGAAATTTTAGGAAAAGATTGATTTCCGGAGGATCGGAAAGATGGAAGCGGTGATGATTGGGGAGAGAGTGGAGTGAATTTGTCTTGTAGGAAGGACAGACCATGGTTTTGGGATAAGAAACGGTCGGCTGAGCACACAGAAATATCTACCCAGTTCAAGTGAGATTGTACAAATTTGTATCCCCAAACTCCCTGAATCCTCTGTTACCTGGGAATCGGACCGGATATTCCCTTTTTTCTATTCTTATATTTATTTATATATTATTGTTTTTTTTTTTCTTTGGAATCATTATATTATTGTTTTAAAGAGGATAGCTTGGTTGTGATGTGATGTATATGGATGACTCATTTTCTTTACCATTACACCACTGCTCTGCTCCACCCTTGTGTACCTGTCTCCTTGTATCTCATCTAGTCATAAAATTATGAATATATTTACTCTTTTTTTTCCAAAATTAATTGCATTAAAGTTACTTTATTTAGGAGGTGCTTTTTAGTTTTTTTACTTATATTATCATGTTTTTAGAAAGGATTTTGGAAATTATGTTTCCCCCTCCAACTACTTTATTATTTTATTATTTTACTATTTTAATTCCAAATTTATGAATTACATTATGAATGCATTTACTATTTTATTTTTCAAAATTAATTGTATTAAAATTACTTTTTTTTATGAGGGTGCTCGTGGTTTGAGTTTTTTTTTTTTACATAGTATTTTTTTTTATAAAGATTCCACCTAAAATACCTTATTTTTCATTTCACCCTTTTTATCATTCGAGCTAAGTCTCAACAGTTAGTTATTAGGTGAAAATTGATTACTAAATCATATGAATTTTAAAAAAAATGGTGATTTGATTAAAAAGGTAGTTGGCAAACCAATCCTAAAAATTTAGCCTTTACCTTTTTTCCTTGTATTTTGATAAAATATTCTTAATTTTTAGTACAATTTAATATCTATTAATTAATGGCTTAACTTTTTTTAAGGGAATTAATGACTTAACTTAAATTCTTATTTTAATTATTAAGAAAAAACTAATTCAAATTCTTTTTAGTGTCCCGTTATTATAATTAGATCAATGAAGCTAGAATAACAGTGAAAGTCGTAAAATAGTAAAAAAATCATGAAGATAATTAGAACAAATAGAATAAGAAATAAGAAATAATAAAGATATGAACATAAAAATAAGCTAATTTATTTTCCTTATTACTTAAAATTGTTTTTTTATGTAAACTTATTTTACCGAAATTTTAATAATATTTATTCTATCAATATCTCTTTGATGTATTACTAATTAATTAATTAAATTATTATGTTGATTGATTTTACTTGCACGAATTAGATAGTAAATTGAGTGATAAGCAACCAGCTAAGAACACTAAAATATGTCAAGGGTATTTTTTTTAGGATTTGGACGGTTGTATTCTTGTATTATCACTAGATGGTGTTTATTGTATTTTGTCCCAAATTTGAATGAATGTATAAATAGGAATAATACGTTAGCCTCGTTTTTGTTAATATCTAAAATTGACCAATTATTAACTCCATTTATTTTTACATGCTAAAAATGAATAAAATTATTAACTACATGCAGTTGCCTTGATTAAGAAATAATTATTACATGTCAAAAAAAAAAAAAGAAATAATTATTACATTTGTTTTTATCTTCCATGAGCAATAATTTTCTAATAGGGCTAATGCCTCATACCCTCTCAGGTATGGAGCATTTAGTGTACTTATTGATTCAACACAACCCCTTAAACACAGGGATACCCCTGTTTTTATGGACACTCTGAAAGCTCAGAGTATTGAGCTTTTCAGGATGTGGGTTAACAGGCCCATACCCAATTATTTGAGTTTTGGACAAATATATGTTATTTAAAATAAAAAAACTAAAATAAGTCAAAAAATTAAAATAATGCAAATTAATTGATGTCTGGCAGCGTCGGCGTCTGTCAGCGTGCAGTGGTCATTTATTCTGACGTTGTAATTACACAAGTCGATCTGGCGGTCGATGGCATTTGCTGACTGTTGTTATTTTATTAAGCCAATGTCGTAGTCACTGACTACGACATTGTAATTTTTTTTGTAGACTTTTATGCAAGCCCACAAGATGATGTGTCACAACATTATAATCGTGTTGCGACATTGTCGCCTTTCATTTATGTCTAGGACATTGTCGTGATGTTCTGTATTTCCAGTGATGGTTTTCGGCTGAGATTGAATCGAGGACTATCGGCGTTATTTTGATATCGCGACGCTTCGCTGATTTTGTGTCTTGAGATCTGTCTTATTGGCTTATCGCGATGTACAATGGCGACCTTTGGAATGAATGTCGACATTATGAAGTTAATAGGTCGACATCTGCATCGGCAATCTTTGCCAGTCATGACTACGACATTGTAATTTTTAAATTCGATCTTACTTGTCGTTGAATGCGGCGTGTGTATTATTTTTAAGCCAATGTCGTAGTCATTTATTTCTGGCGTTATAATTTTATGAACATGCGAGCCCACAAGATGATGTGTCACAACATTCTAATCGTGTCGCGACATTGTCGCCTTTCATTTGTGTCTAGGGCATTGTCGTGATGTTGTTGCGACGCTCAACTGATGATTTTTCCTTTGAGATTGAATCGAGACTGTCGAGACATTATTTTGATTGTCGCGACCTTCCTTTCCAATCTTGTGTCTTGAGTGCTGTCATGACCTTTTGCCTCGTGATGAACAAGCGTGACCTCACGGAATTGATTGTGGCGACCTTTGTGGGTTGCTCGTTGGTCTTCAGTGGTGTCATGATATTGTCGTGACATTCCTACTCAACACTCTTTTTGGAAAAATGTCACAACAAGGTTATGAGTGTCGTAACCTTGTTCAATTGTTTCTCAAGGGACTCTTCACATTTGTGTTGTGACATAAGTTGCAATGTCGCAAAATAAGTTACAACGTTGTAATTTTTTTAAGTCAATGTTGCAGTCAGTGACTACGACATTGTAATTTTTTTTTAGTCAATGCCTTAGTCACTGATTGGGGCATTGAACTTTAAAAAATTTAATGCTGCGATCCTTATTTACCCAACATTATCGTTTTAAACTAAGGTTTTCCTCTTTAAAGTGTGATCTTCACTAAAGTTATTGTTTTTCAAGAATCAATATCAAAAGAATAAAAAAGAGCAAGAAAATGTGTGACGCCCCATTCCCGGGGGTCTCGTTGACAACCGCGTCCCCCGGCTGGAATCTTCGTGGATGTCGGGTGTAGGCACCGCTCGCGAATCGGGCGGGGGTCTCCTTTGTGCGGGGGCTCTGCAGATACAACTTTGTCCCCGAAGCAGGTTCTGATGGCCCGCCGGGTCATGTCTTGTAGTAAAATAATGGTGGCCGCCCAGGCCCTGCATCAATATTTCATAAAATACATCGGCTTCTTACCTTAGTTCAAGAGTTAATAAATCACTCTTAATTCTAACATATATTAAAATGTGCAATTTCTAATACATGTTATACATAAGTCCTCTACCAAAGCCTGGCAAGTTTATTACAGCATGACTCTTGGTAGGCGTCGTCCTCCACATTACACTCTTACATTGCACAAATAGTGATCCATCGACGAGGTGAGGCAAGTACATTGGTGATAATTTCTGCATGGGTCGCATAAAAAGCTGCAAGTGCGCATGTCGTAGCAGACAGTGCATCCGGTGCTGTCCCATGGGCTCCCGAATGTCTACATGACCCGATCATGTCTCGAGTCCTCCTGGAAGCTCCCTCACATGCCCTAAGGCGAGATACGAGTAAAATATCATAAGTTTTAAGCAAGCTTTGTTCAGCTGCTGCGAATTTTGGTCAATACATTGGACTACCCTCCGAGGCGAAGTGCTGGATATTTCTCCGAAACAGTCATGGTCCTCATCAAAGTGACGTTGGACAACTCTCGAGGCAATTCTTGAGGAAAATCTTCCTTGAAATTCCTTTACTTAAACATTTTCGTTTTCTTTCAATTTTCATGTCATGCACTCATTCCCCAATATTATAGAAGTGTAGGTGCGTATGGAATGCAATGATGTCGATCAACAAACTCATGCTAATATATAAAACATGTATATACTAACATAATTAATCCACATAAATCATGTTATGCAAATTCACAATCAATAACACCAAAATTAGCTCACATGGGCTAATTAACAAACACAAGTAATTCATTTTGAATCACTCAACATCATAAAAATCACACAAAAAATCACATCACTATTCACGTAAACAGTGAAACCCTCAGGTTGGCACTGTTCACGGCCATAACAATGAGGATTTTCTCCACTCGGTTCAAATGTTTTGAGACCAAAAGCACGGCTAATCTAAGCCTCATAACATCCCAATGGAAATTCGCGACTCTTGCTTAGAAGAATACTTGAAGTAGGAAAGGTCCTACCTCTTGGAATTGTCGAAACTCCACCAAATCGGTGTCCATGCGTAGCCCTCTCCGTGTAGATCGATTTTGCTTCTTGCTCCGTCGAGAACCTATAAGACCCGAGAAAATTCCAATTTTTGGAAAAAAATGGCAAAATCGTAATTTCGGTCAAAAATCTGAATTTTATTCTCTAAATCTCGGATGACCAGCAGTTTCCTTTGTTGGAATCGATCTCCTTGAAATCTAGCTAGCATCAAATTTCGTCGAATTACAGACATTTGGAATTTGCACATTTTCGAGGGCATCCTCGGAGTATCGGAGTCTTAGGAAGCGGAATTTTGATGTGTCGAAAGTCACCTATAATAATAATGCAGCGTGTTATGCGTATTGCATGAATAGATAAATGATGGAAATGGACAGTCGAGGTAGTGCCAAATGTCGAAAATCTAGAGGTAGGGACATAAATGACATTTTAGGAAAGTTTAATGAGGAAGATGACAAAATAGTGTATAGTAATTAAATGCTTCGCCATTAAGGAGACAGTGGTACGGGCCCAAAGCGGAGAGGAAGCGACGGGTGAGGTTTTGAATTTTTTTTTTTAGAGAGAGAGCACCTTCTCTCTAAGTTTCCGGGAGATCCGACCGTCGAAATTCGTCGGGACAAGAAGGAAAGTCGCTCTACGCATCGAGGCCTACGCGTGGGTTCCAGTTTTAAGGAGTTTTGACAAACTCTGTGAGGTAGGGGATTTATCCTACTTGGGTTTTACACTTTATTTAAGTGTTTTGTGATGTTTGAGTTGATTGAGGCCGTGAGGGGCCGTTTGATTGGTTCAAATCTTAGGCGAAGTGTAGTAAAAATTTTAGGACACTTTTGGTCGGTCAGTATCGGTTTAGGGACTTGTTGGGAATTGTATCATAATTTATATAATAGAATTGTGTTTTGGTGAGTGGAGGCCGGAAATGGGCATGATTCGGTTCCACGGGGAACCGATGTTGGATGAGTGGGCTGCCCACAGAGACAGCCCAGCACTACTGTTTTAGGGCTGTAAAAGCAGTCCGGGTTTGTGTGAAAATAGACCAAAACGTCCATGTGTTGGGTGCTTGAAATTGATAGAAATGAATGAAAGCGGTTGTGTGGAAATGGATAGGTTAATGCATGAACTTCTTGTATTAATATGATGTCACAATTATATGGAATATAATTGTGTGTATAAGCCATTGGAGATGAAATTTTGATTTGCTCAATTATATAGAATATAATTGTGTGTATGGGCCATTGGAGATGAGATTGTGATTAGCTCAAGTGAGCTAATTTAGGTGATGGTTGATATTGTTGAATTACATGTGGTGTAATTGTAGATTTGAGAATATATGCATATTGATATATTGGTTGAAAATGATTGAAATGACATAATGCATTTCATATGCACTGGGGTAGCCTAGAAATTAGGTGAGTACATGACATGAAAAAGGTGAAAGCAGCGTTTTGAAAGGAATTTGGCAGGGATGAATTCCGGAGATTGGGGTTGGGAGACGGTCCAACAGATCATTTCGGATGAGAACCATGATTGTTTCGGAAGGTTCTCCAACACATTCGCCTCGGAGGGTAGTCCCATATTTTTACCGATACTTCGGTAGTATAGTTTCGAAAACAACAAGAATTGTTTTGAAAAATATGTTTTCTCATACATGGCTTAGAGCGAGGTGTGAGGGTCGATGTGGGGACTCGGGACGTGGGTTGGTCGTTTAGACGTTCCAGAGTAGGATCGTGAATTTGCTTGGATGTGTGTTTGCTTTGGGCATTGCATATGCGCCAGGTGGAGAATGGCAGCTTAGGGTGATTAAATGCGAGGCATTAAGCTCACCTATCGGGAATTATATTATTTCGGTGCGGGGGCGCGTAGGGAGACGGCTCATCATAGAGACCGCTTTAGAAGAAAGTCGGGATGTGGCTTTGGTTTTATGATGTAGTACATGTATTAGAATGTTTTAAACTTTTAATATATGTTGTATAAGAGTAAAATTCTAACTCTTGAAAATATGGCATATAGTTGGTATGTTGATGAGTATATTAGTATGGGCCCAAGAGGCCGTTTTTACTCATGGATATGTCATATTGAACTGTTTGGGACAAGTTTTGTATTTGGGTAAAGCTCCCCGTACAAAGGAGACTGGAATTTTCATGAGATGTCGGGTCACCCAGAGCATTCCACGAAGTCATTTCCGAGATGTGAATTAATCAAACGGACCCTAAGTTTGGGCGATCACAGGCAAATGGTCGACGACGAAGGCACACATTCTCTCTCTAAAATCTGGAATTTCACACCCCTGTCGATTTGTTCTTCCAAGAAAATTTATTCGGTATTTACATGTATCTTCATTTGTTCAATAATTCCATCGTATCGCTTGTCTTGATTTTTGTGGCAGCGCGTCTAGTCTTTAAATCTCCTCTCGCCTAATCATCGACATGTGTCACATGATTACATGTAGTAGGTGACTTTTTCACATCACATGTCTCGAAATCCGTTTATGGCACGTGCAGGTGCCTCGAAAAATGTGGTGGCCGTCTCGGTCGGCGAGTCGACGTTGTAGCTAGATTTCTGCGAGACGATTCAACGGTGAAATCTGTTTCGTCATCGAGATCTAGAAAAATTTCGGATTTTCTTTGAAATGACAATTTGCCATTTTAAATTAGAATTTTCGGATTACATTCTCCCCTCCTTGAATTTCGTCCGAGTGCGGACATTCATAACAACTCACATGCATATCACAGCGTGCCTTTATACCGTACATGTAAACTAGTCATTTAAGTAGTAGCGACTAAACCATGTACCTTCATCCTAAACAGAAGGATAGGTGGCTGCATTGTGTCTCGATGCTCCCCACATTGACTCCTCCACTCCACGATCTTGCCATAGCACATCCTCGCTAATACCTCGCGGTCTTGCGTCGTAAGAGCACGATCCGGTATCCATAATGCCTGTTTGGTCACTTCTCGAGAAGGTCCATGCGTGTCGACCTCAAATCTCTCCGCAATCCACTCATTGAGTTGGATGCAGAAATTATCTGCTCCGGGCATGGAGATGTGAAATACCCCGTGGCTGACATGTTGGGCGGTAAAGCCCCGACACACATGCAGCTGGTGCCTACTCGAGTGGCTCGAAGGGGTCCAGTAAATCTCGGCGATAGCTTCCTCCCTTGTCGAACGACCACTCATCTCTTAGGCATCACCTTGAGAAGGCGTGATCTCGACCTCGAGACTCTAAAGGTCGGCGTCATTATCGGCGCCAGCTCTTCTGTAGGCTGCGAGGCGGTGAGAGGCAATTGATGTATCAAGCTTCGCGCTTCGAAGGTGTCTCTAATCGGTCGGGACCCGGTGATGGAGCTCTCTCCCACCTAAGTCAACATAACGATTGTCTGTATGGCCTCCCATAATGCCTCATATGGTGCCATCGTATACTCGCGATACGCGTTGTTGTAGGCTAATTCCGCAAGGGAAATGCTCTTTGACTACCCTTATGATCCGGGACGCATGCACGCATGTCATACAACACACATGTATAGTTCTCTCTGACTGACCATTCGTGTGCCCATAGCCTTTTGGAAACTCTTCCAAAAGTGCGCCGTAAACCTCGGATCTCTATCCGACACTATGGATACTAGTACTCCATGTAGCTGGACTATCTCTCGAATATACAACCGGCAGAATCTCTCCAATGTGAAGGTCATCACACTTGCATGGCTAGAAAATGTGCCGACCGTGAGCCGGTCCACTATCACCCATACCGCATCATGTCCTTGTGGTGTTCGTGGCAAGTGGGTCACAAAATCCATCGTGATGTGCTCCCTTCCACTCTGACCACCTCCGATGGGTGATAGCCTGGCGGCTTCTAGTGCTTCATTGTAACCTCTTGACATGTGAGACATCGTCCTATGAAGTCCCCTACATGTCTCTTCGTCCACTCCAATAGTATTGGCGATGAAGATCACATTATCTTAGGTACCCTTTGTAGTAATAGGAAAATCGAGGCAGTGAAACTCCTGAGAATCTCATCTCTCAAATCGGTCATTTGGGAACCTGCCGAGTCCTCTATCTGAAGACTACCAAATACAAATGGATGGTCATTTCGAATCACACATTACTGTGTGCAGGTCCGATGGACACTATCTCTGCGATCCTATCCAGGACTCAATCACTCTGCTCAATGAGGGCGGTGTAGATCTAAGCTCCCAGCGTACCTTAAGAATTAATGGTCTGTAGTGGCCCGTAATCCCACAGTCTCGGCGTCTACTTGGCTCAGAAATATCTGCTTGATGCTCCTGACTTAGACCGGAGGTGCATCAGCCACCACATTTGCCTTACCACGGTGGTAATGCAAAGTGAAGTCATAATCCTCTAGGAACTCCATCCATCTGTGTTGCCTCATATTAAGGTCCCGTTGCGTGAAAATATACTTAAGACTTTTGTGGTCTTAGTACACCTCGAACTCCTCGCCATATAAGTAGTGACGCAAAATCTTCAAGGCAAAGACTACGGCCGCCAACTCCATGTCGTGTGTGGGGTAATTCTTCTCATGATTCTTAAACTGACGGGAACCATAAGCTACTACCCTCCCAGACTACATCAAAACACATCCCAGTCCGGCCCTCGAGGCATAACAATACACCGTGTACCCCTGTCCCTTGTCCGGGACTATCAAGATAGGAGCTGAAGTAAGCTCTTCTTCAACTCTGGAATGCCTCCCCTCGCATCGGTCATCCCAATCAAACTTGACCTCCTTACGGGTCAATCTCGTCATAGGTGCCGCTAATCGGGAGAAATCCTCGATGAATCTCCTGTAGTACCCATCCAATCCCATGAAACTACATATCTCGAAGACTGACTTTGGCCTCTCAACTCATCACGACCTCGACCTTCTCAGGGTTTACTAACACGCTTGATCCTGACACCACGTGTCCTAAAAATCTCACCTCAGTAAACCAAAACTTCACTTACGGGCATATAGGCGATGGTCTCTCGGCAAGCGTAAACAATCCTCGAAGTGATACTGTGTTCCCTCATTTGGGAGTAGATCAAAATGTCATCCACGAAGACTATGACAGACTGATCTGGATAGGGTTGGAATACCCTATGCATGAGGTCCATGAATCTTCTTGGCGCGTCGTCGATCAAAGAGGCATCACTTTGCCAAGCCAAGTGCCCGTAGCAGCGTCCTTAACGCTGTCTTGGGATATCTGTCTCTGCCCTCAGCGTGGTAACCGGTCACGATTACATCTTAGAGTAGACTCGCTCCTCTCAGCGATCAAACAAATCATCAATCTCGGCAATGAGTGCAGATTCTTGATCGTAACCACCGTTATTTACGTAATCAATGCACGGTCGAAGGGTCTTGTCCTTAACTGCCATGCAAATAGAGCGGAGCGCCCCATGGTGAAGTGCTCGGTCTAATGGAGCCTTAATCCGATAGCCTGTAGGCTGGACTGCGAGTTCACCGACTCCGTGGTGCCGTCCTATGCGGCGTCATAGAGATGGGCAAAGTACCAGAGTGTAACTTCGATCTGAAGTCTACCCTGCGGAGGCAATCCGTTAGCTCGCCGGAAAACATCCTCGTACTTCGCCACTACTCGAGGTAAATCTAAGTCGGTCTACTGGTGATCCTCTAGGAGTAAGACTTGCTAGCCAACCGCCAGCTGTCACACGACACACGGACTTATCGATTATGCGAGGCAAAATATCATGCTTATCCTCCTGAAATACAACACGAGTACCGTCCTGCGTGTAGGCGGTAACCTCCCTGCGCTCTGTCGATGTGACCTGTACTGGTTGTCGACCCGATCCATCCTAAGGATGGCGTCGAACTCGACGTAATCCCATGACCCTCGGGTCCATTGTGGTAGAATCACGAGATCTCTTCCGCAGCCATGACATATCATCCACATCCTCGCCCCAATCCACAAGGGAAGAACTCACATCTGAGGGCTCACTCCCGAGCCTCAACCTCTGGCCCAACTCTATCTAGCCCGATGCAACATCTCTAAGGTGTAAACACAACCCTGAGACACTATTCACATATCAAAAAAAAAAATTTCATACTCAAGGTCCATGCATTCATAGGTAATGCAAGACAATTAATTCCATATATTAAATCATATGCAACAAAAATTTTATTTTAGAAAATTTCATTTTAAAAGATTTTATTTCATTTGATTTGATTTTATTTTTGTTTATATATATATATATATATATATATATATATATATATATATTTGAAAACCTGCGTGAGCGATTAACCATGAGCCGGTGTTCGCCAGGCGGTGTCCCTGAATAGTGACCGAGAATGGTGCCGCGAGTGCGGTGCACTAAGTGCACACCTTTGGCCCTGGCACGTGGCTCACGGGGCTGCGGCGCCTTGAGCTAGGCCGGCCATGTCATGCGTTTGTGTCGCGGGGCCCTCGGTAGTGTCGTGGGGCGGGTGTCGGCTGCGCCCCGGCGCGCTGCTGCGCGTCGTGTCACGGCCATGTTTCTTCGTGTCGGCCCAGGGCGTGTCGCGACACACCCGTGACCCGAGCCTCAGTGCGATCACGTCCTAGCGGGTTGTCGTGACACGCTCAATAACCGATTTGCCCGCTGTCGCGGTACAGGCGTATCGTGACACAACCCACATGGCTAGTCCTAAACACGTCACGATACAAAACTTTGTATCGTGACACAATCCACGACCGGTCGTGCGTCTGCGCTCATTGTCGACCGTGTCGTGGCCTCCCTTGGCGGAATGTCGTGGGGGTACATGTCGTGGCCCGGCCGACGATATCGTGGTCGACCATGCGCCCACGGCGCGCCCGGACCGGCCTCCCCCGACCTGTGTCCGCGATACAAATTCTTTGTATCGTGACCTAGTCTGGCTTGAAAATGGCGTGGCCAACCTTCCTACACTTATTATTAATTTTTCATCATTTTCTTCATTTTAGCCATCTCTTTGGAAGACCAAAAAAAAAAAAAAGAAAAAAAAAAAAAAAAAAAATATATATATATATATATATATATATATATATATATATATATATATATATATATATATATATATATATATATATATATTTTATTTTATTTTTTCTTCCAATAGAACAAATAAATTTATTAAAATTTATTTTATTTATTTATTTATTTATTTCTGGTTTACACCTTTGTAAAGCCATAGAAAAAATTTTTCTTCACATATTTTTTTTTCATTTAATTTTGGACTATTTACTTGAATTTCTCAACCTCCTAAGGTTTTAATTTCTCCTATGCTACTTACCAAGCATACAAATCACACCACACAATCCATGTTCACACATCCAAGCACACATAACACAATGAATGCAATGTTCTAATTCTGTCCTGTGACTGCCTAGGTAATCTCATACCTAGCTCTAACATCGTGACACACCAAGTTGTGGTACTCTCACTCCTTAATGACCAAGGCTGGCCCAGTCATGGCGCAGATTATTCGTATGCACTGGCTCGATACCAAGATTTGTGAAGTTGGTATCGAGGACTAAACTTATGGATCTGTTCGTCGTTTCCGAGTCAGTGTTTGGCTTTGATGCAGTGTGGCGTAGCCCCATTCTGGGGACCCGTTGACAACTTGTCAACCCGTGGAATACTCGTAGATGTCGGGTAACCGGCGCGCTCGCGAGAAATCGGCGGGAGTCTCGCTTTGTGCGGGGCTCTACCCAAATACAACATGTCCCCAAATAGTTTGTGACAGGGTCCACATGCGAAGTAAAATAATTGGCCGCCAGGCCCTGCATGTGCTCATAAAATACATCAACTATATTACCATAGTTGAGAGTTAATAAATCACTCTTAATTCAACATATATTAAAATGTACAATTTCTAATACATGTTATACAAAGATCTCTACCAAAGCCACAGCAGACTTTCTTCGCGCGGCCTCTAGTGAGCGTCGTCATCTGGATCACTACGTGCCAAATAGTGATCCTCACGACGGGGTGAGCAAAGCCCGTGTTAGTGAATTTCCTACATGGGTTACTCCCGCCCTAAGTGCACATGTCATGGCAAGCAATCACATCCAAGTAATTACATGAACCTACTTGAATGTCTACATGACCAATCCCACGTGTCCAGAGTCCTCACCCAGAGCTCCTCGCATATGCCTAAGCCGAATGCGAGTAAAATATCCGTTTGAAACAAAAAAGCTTTTGTTCTTGAAAACTCACTACGAATTCGGTAAATACATTGGACTACCCTCCCAGGCGAATTATTCTTTCTCAGAAGCAGTCATGGTCTAAATGTTAGAAGTGATATGTTGAATGACTCTCGAGGCAATTCTTGGAAAATCTTCCTTGAAATTCCTTCTAAACATTTTCCTTTTTTAACGAATTTCATGTCATGCACTCACTCCCTAATAATATTCTAGGGTGCCCCGGTGCATATGGAATGCATGATATAAATCGACAAACTCATGCTAATATATAAAACATGTATATACTAACATAATTAATCCACATAAATCATGTTATGCAAATTCACAATCAATAACACCAAAATTAGCTCACATGAGCTAATTAACAAACACAAGCAATTCATTTTGAATTACTCAGCATCATAAAAATCACACCAAAAATCACGTCACTATTCACATGAGCAGTGAAACCCTCGGGTTGGCATTGTCCACGGCCACAACAATGAGGATTTTCTCCACTCAGTTCAACTGTTTTGAGAACGAAAACACGACTAATCCAAGCCTTAGAACATCCCCAACCATTCACATGACTCTTTGTAAAACCTGAGAAAATTCCAATTTTCTGAAAAAGGATAAAACGGTAATTTTGGTAAAAATCCAAAATTTTTCTAGATCTCGAATGACAAAACGGACTTAACCGTTGTAATCTTTTCACGAAATATAGCTACCTTGTCGAATTTCGTCGAATTCCGAGACAGTCGGAATTTCACGTTTTTCGAGGCTCCGAGTGTCGGGTGCAGTAAAATGGGTTTGAGAGACATGTGATGTGACAAAAGTCACTTACTACATTTACTCTTGTGACACATGTTGCAAGATTAGAGAAAAGATGGAAATGGACGGCCTAGATAGTGCCAAGTGTCAAAAATCAAGAAAAGGGACACATTGGGAATTATTGGAATTGTTAATGATAATAAGACGAAAGATGAACAATGTTCATCTTCTTTATTTTGAGCACAAAAACGTGCATTGGCTGGGCATTTTGAGTTTTAGAGAGAAGGGCTCATGCAGGATTCAAACCAGTTCGGATCGTTGGTTCTCGGCCAGACAGAAGTAAAGTTCTTCTGCCTTGTGAGGGCTACGCGTGGGCACCGATTTGGTGGAGTTCGAGCCTGACTCAAGAGGTAGGGATCTTTTCCTACTTGGTTTTTGATAACTGGCTAGAGTATGTTTATGGTTAGGGATATTACGAGCAGTTTAGCTAGTAAGTCGATCTCAAAACCTTTGAGCTTCAGTGAAGAAAATCAATTATTAAGTAGTGAGAGCGATAACAGAGTGTTTCCTTGTTCACGTGAATAGTGGCGTGATTTCTGGTATGAAAATGTGTTTTTGTAAGTGATTGAAAATGGAATTGTTTAATGTTCTTAGTAAGCTGCATGTGAGCTAATTTGTGTTATTAATGTGGAGTGAATAACAGTTGGCCGTGAAGTAAATTATGTTAATATATACATGTGAATTGTATTATGGTATTACGAAATTGGCATAATCGTTGCCATGCTGTGGGCGACCTAAAGCTGTAGGTGGTGCATGTTTAAAACAAAAAACAAAATCTTTGTGAAGGAATTTTACGGCAAACACTGGGAGAATTGTGTTGGGAAGATTGTCGACAATTCCGTTGGAGGAACCCGTGAATTGTTTCGGAGAGTTATCAGCAGATTCACCTCGAGGGTTATCTAATATTTTGAGAGCTTCGGTGAGTGTGTTTTTCAGAACGATAGCTTGTTTTGTGATGTGCTTGCGTGACTTAAGTATGTGAAAGTCGGTGAGAACTTTCGAGACATGGGTTTGAGACATATAGACGACCAGTAGGTTCATGAAACGCAGATGTGATATTGTTTGCCATGACGCACTGGGGCGGGAAAACCAGCAGTATCTGCTGCTGCTACGTGAATCGCCGACTCAGGCAAAGGGGGTATTGCTTGCGGGGCTGCGGCTTGCTAGGTAGCGTTAGAAAGCCGGTGTGGCTTTGGCGTGTCTGTATGGCATGTGATAGAAAGTAATGAGGCCACAATATATGTTGAATTAAGTGAACTGTATGCTGAACTGTGTATATAATTGATGTATTTTGTGGAGTATTATGCGAGGGGGCCCAGTGTATTTACTCGCGTGAACCTTGTGTGATCATTGTAAACTGTTGGAACGAGGTTTTGCGTGGTAGGCTCACGTACAAACTGCCGACCTGTGGCTCGGGTTGTCCACAGTGTTCAGCGGGTTGACGGGCTTGACCGGGAGTGGGGCGTCACACTCTAGCGAAATAACATAGAGTAGGAAAAAATCCCTACATGGGTTGTCGGATACGAATCGGTCTCCAGCGTGGCCACTCGCGCCGTAGATCGAGCAACTACTTTTAACAAGGTCGAGGCGACGGTCGGCTATTATAAATCTAGAGAGAGAGCTGCGTTCTCTGCAAAATGCGGAATTTCACACCCACTGTCGATTTGTTCTTCCAATGGAGAAGAAAGCTATTCATTATTTTGTCTTATCCTCATTTACATTTCCAATAATTCCATCCATGTCCCTTTTGTCTTGATTTTTGACACTTGGCACAATCTAGGTCATTCATCTCATCCTCTGACTAATCATGCAACATGTGTCACATGAGTACATGTAGTAGGTGACTTTTGTCACATCACATGTCTCTCAAGGTCGTTTTCACGACACCAGATGCACAGTTGCCTCGAAAAATCATGAAATTTATTTGTTTCGAGTCGACGTGGTAGCTAGATTTGTGAGGCAGTGATTGACGGTGGAAATCCAAGTTTCATCGTCGAGAGATCTAGAAGAATTTCGAATTTTTGCAGGTAACCATTTTGCCATTTTCCAAGTGGAGGTACTCTCGGGTCTTACAAAATGTGCTTAATTGACTAAGGTAGGAAGCAAGGTTGTGTTGCAACATTGCAACTTATGTCGCGACACAAATGTGAATAGTCCTTGGAGAAACAAATGAACAATATCGCGATACTTACTAACTTTTTGTGACATTCATCCAAAAGGAGTGTTGAGTAGGAATGTCACGACACCCATGAAGACTAACCAACAACTCACAGTGTCGCGACAAATGTATTGGTGTTGTAAAATTCATTCCAGAGGTCGATAATTGTACATCACGAGGGCAGTGTCACGATAGACTTTGAAGACAGAAGATTGGAAGGGAATGTCACAACAATCAAAATAATGTCGTGATAGTCTCGAATTTAATCTCGAAGGCAAAATCATTAGTGACTGTTGCATTGAATTTAAAAAAATTATAATGCTGCGATCGGTGGCTTCTGACATTCAGCGATGTGTATGTCGACGTGACTAAAACCTTGGATTTGAGCATTATTTTTTGATTTTCGGTTTATTTTAGTTTTTTTTAAATAACATATCTTTGTCCAAAACTCTAATTATTTCCCATGTTTAAGGAATCTAATTGTCTTGTCTGCAGACAAAAGACAACCTAAATAGAGAGTAGTCCTTAAAAATTTGAAAAGCTAATTTAGCGAAATTTTGGAAATTGGAAGTTTGAAATTGAAATTTTGGGAATTGATTATTTTTAAATAAAATTTCAAATTTCAAATTTGAGAATTTTGAATTGAGAATTTGGAAATTGGAGATTTGAAATTTGAAATTAGGAACGTGAAATTTGGAAGTGGGACCTTGAATGGAAACTTGTAAATTTGAAACTGGAAATTGGGGGACTTTGAAATTAGGGCATTTGAATATTAAAATTGGGAATTTTTTCATTTTGAAATTGGAACTTGAAATTTGATGTTTCATGGGTTAAGGAAAATACATTGAATTATTTAACAACAAAAAAACTTTAACAACCAATCTAACTAAATAAATAAAAATTAACAATATACTGACAAGGAAAATAAAACAATAATAATATATTTTAAAGATTATAAATTAAATGACTAATTAAAGAAAACAATAAATTAAATAGATATACAAGACAATTTATTAAACAATAATGTAACACCCCGAAATATACCCTAGTTGTTTTCAAATGTTTAGGAATTACTGTAAACATAAATTAATTTTAAGTAAAATTAAATGCAAAAAATGGAAATTTGAAGCCCGAAAATTGTACAAGACTTAAAGACAAAATTGTAATTTGGCCAAAGAGGGGCATAAAAGACATGAATGGATAAGATTAGAGGCCAAAATAAAATAAAGGGAAATTGAAAAATAAATGGTCAAGAGTTGGAGGACTAAAAGCTAAATAATAAAAACTTTCACTATAAATAGAGGAGGAGACCAAAAATAACTCATTTTTGGTCTCCAAACAAGGGCTTACGGGAAGAAGAGGAGGAGGAAGGAGAAGAAGAGGAAGAAAGAGAGAAATCAAGCCAAGGTATGGATTCCTTGGAGTTTGAGTATGGATGGAATTGTATGGATTTTGGTATGATTTTTGTACATAAACTATTGGGTATGGATTGCTATGGTTTTCCTTGGAGATTAAATTGGTTCCCTTTTCTAGGGTTTTGTTAGGAATATATCCTAACTCTAGATTTAAGGGAAATTGGGTTGAAAATCCCTACTTAATAATATGTAGATATGGAATCCTTCACAATTCCAAGGTTTTGTAGAGTTTGGGTGAACTTGGGCATAAATCTTTGGATTCTTTGGCTAATTAAAAGTATGGGTGGAGTTGTTTTGAGGGGATTCATTGTTAGTTTTGAAGGATGTAATAGAAGTGATTTATGGAAGAAAGTGCTTGAAAAATGGTGAAATCGCCATTTTGGGCGGGTCGAAGCCGTGCGATACCCCTTTGGGCGATGCCGTCTGTAGTCGGTACCGGTACCGCCCTCAGAGCAGGGCCGATCTGGGTACCGATGGCTCCTGCAGCCCCTGTTTTTGTTATTTTTGCGTATTTAAGCTAAAATTTGCATACCGGAAGTATAGAAAAGGATGAAAGTAAGTGAAAAATGTATCGTACCTCGCCACCTCGGCGAAGCTTCGCTTTGCCTCGGCGAGTTCGATGGGAGCACAGTTCATGCCCTAATAATAAGATAGGAAGTTTCTGAACACATATAATCGTAGGAATGCCTAAGACCAAGTATTAAATGTCCTGACACTTACATTTACGATGTGAGGCGAGTACGTCGGTGTCTTTATAGCACTCTTTGTTCGATGCCCGGGTACTCCTAATTAGTCTTCACGACACTCTGACCGATTAGTGCCGGCACTCTGCTAGTACTCACTCCTATTTTGATTAGTGCCCCGGCCTCTGCTGATGCTCTTGCACTCTTGTTCTTATTAGTGCTTGGCACTCACAGCAAGATGCTGCTACGCACTCTGATTCTAGTGGTGCTTGGCGCTCATGCTTTGTCTTTCACGACACTCGATCTTGTATAGTATCTTGGATCTTATTGTGTTATGTCTTACTCATCTATTTGTCCTAGTCTAGGTATTCCCATAGTTATATGATATGCTGGAATGAATGGGAGGAAACAAATGTGTATCGTTCGTCTATTAATGCCTATGGGTATTTCTGAATATGAATAAGCTCTGAAACTCCTACGGGAGACCCGAATAAACATAAGTCTGTTATAAGCATAAGTTCTGCATAAGAATAAGCTCTGTAACTCCTACGGGAGATCCGAATAAGCACAAGCCTGTTATAAGCATAAGTACTTGTATAAGTCCATGATATGAATGCATGCAATTTCTGATATATGTTATTGTTATACGCTTATTATAATTGTGTATATGCATATTACCTATGTTTCCTACTAAGTGTAAAGCTTAGCACGGGTTTTTATATCGTGTGATCTGGAAAAGAAAGAGACGCGATATTCCGCGTGCAACGAGGCCAACACACGAGTAGGGGTTCATCATTGTAGGTTCTGCACTCTGATCAGTAAATGTAAATGTATAGTTTTTGAATATGTAAATGGGACTTAGTACCGTATATGTGACACTTTAAACACCACTACGATGGTAGTTTTATTTTGGACTTTTGTATATGATATGTTGATATAGTTATAAGAATTGAATATATCAATGTCTGATAAAGCAGGTAAGAGGTCTGATATATGGTCTCGCACCCAGGAACTAGATTCGGATCACTTTGTCGGTCGGGCCAGGGAATCGGGGTGTGACAAATAAAATAACCATAAAAAATTGAAAATTAAAAAGAAAGTCAAGTAAACTTACCTCGTAGAAGGCATCTCCTTAGACCTAACGCCTCCCAAGTCAAGGCTGCTTCCAAAGCCAAGACCACATACCAAGCCGAGATCCTAAATTATTATTTAAAATTTTTTGGTTGATTGAGGAATGTAGGTTTTGGTGGATTAGTACCACAACATGAAGTCATTCACTATTTGAGCGACTCAATGGGTGGAGGTGAAATTATGAAAATGCTAACAACAAAACTAAGCCAAAACAAGGATGATTTGTGAAAACTGGGAGTAATTGAATAAAGTCAGGGAAAAGGTCTCAGAGAGGAATTAGGGTTGGTTATCTTCATTGATATTTAAGGATTCATTTAGATAAGGCCCAGTTGAGTGAATTATAATTTGAGTTGGTCCGAGGATACGGTACAAGGATTCCACTTTCGTGTTCCCCCTTGTATTTTCTTACATTATCCACCTATTCATAGGTACGTCTATCTAGGTCGATAGGACGATACTTTTCAAAGACATTTTTCTTCGAGAGCTCTATTGGTCACAGTTACGTCCTTGCAATAGAGCTACCAGGACTAAGATCAAATTGGTCACATTTACATCCTTGCAATCCTCACTTAATGCATTTGGTGTTCCCTCTTGGTGAAATCCGCTTAGTACTAGACATTTCTAATTCCCTAAGCCTCTTTAACTAAGTTAATTCGAATCCCGATTAATTGATTCATGCCTTAAGAGAATCATAACAGATTTTAGGGCTTAATCCAAGCGTTACCAAGGATACCACAGTAAAGTCCCGAAGATCTAATTCTCATCATGTATCGGTCGCAAAACCTTAGTATTCAGAGTATTAACACCAAATATAACAAATCAAGCATAAAAAATCCAACCAAACTAAAGTGGGAATCAAACACCAAATACGATAACTTGACCACATAGAATGCTCGAGCTAGCATTTCATATATCAAAAACCACAAATTCATATTTATTAAACAAACATAAAGCTGCGAAATTGAAGAAGGAGAAAGAGATAGAAATGCAAAATAGGGTTAAAGCGCAAATGAAAAATCCAAGCAAGCTAAATCCTCCTCCACAAGGTTGTTCTTCCAACAATATTTAATTACAAATCAGAAAATTCACAAATCTGAGCCTAAAGAAGCTTAAGAAATCTACAAAATCTAACCCTAGAAATGGAACAAAACTCAAGAGAGAGAAGAACCCTAGAGGAGAGCCTCTTCTCAAAAATTTCGAACCCTAAACAAGTCTAAAGAACAAGTATTTATATGATTTGGAAAATGGGCCAATGATGGCCTAAAAATGCGAATATTGTTGCTCAGAAGCTGAAGTAAGTCGCTTCCTACGATGAACCCGGAATATATATTAGCAATTCAGATTTGACTTTCTAACTTCAAACGATCATAACTCTCTCATCCAACCTCCAAATGTGATAATTTTGGTCTCTACGGAAAGCTAAGAGAGATTAGAATCTATCCACATCAATATTAGAGTCATTTGAAGCCCTTAGGTAGACTGAAAAGGCATAAAATTTGAGGGTTGCTGTATGTGGTGTTTTGGAAAATCCTCCCTTGACTTCATGAGGCCGTATTTTTTTCGTTTGAACTTAGAATTGGGTGATCTTGGACTCGTTGGAAAGCTTGAGAAGTGTAGAATCCATAAATATCAAGCTTGAAGCCATGAGGTCATGGTACAACCCAGAAGTTCATCATTTTGGCCCTCTTTATGCTCTCTTTGCTTCAAAATGTACTTAGAGCCATAAGATGATAAATATAGCATTAGAGCCGTTAAAAACACCATAAAAGCATTTGATTGATAGGTGATTAATGGTATAAAAACATTTATGAAAAGCACCTATCAAATACCTCCAAACTTGACATTTTGCTTGTCTTCAAGAAAAGAACAAGACCATTTCCCTAAATTTATTCAAAGCCAAAACAAGCAAAAATCATGAGTGAGAATGCTTCTTGGAATGATTGCTAAATTTTTCCTTGACTATCTCACCAAGAAAATAGCAAGGAGAAAAACTCAAGGTGATTGCTTTTTGAATAAGGAGTTCTAACCATCAAGTTAAATTGGCTTAGCATGGAAACTCTTGTGTGTGTGTGTGTAGTCTTACCCAAATAAACCAATTGCAACCCGGATGGACTTATGCAAGCAAGGGTGTATGAAAGATCTCTTAATAAATGAAATAGACTAAATAGACTTGTTTTTCATATCATTCTCCACTAATGTAGACCACCCACAACTCTATGATCAAAAGGTCTTAAATAAGCTTGTAATGTAAGGCTTGGGTCAAAGGCATGATAAAAGTCATTTTTTTTTTGGGCTCAAATTTACCTAAAGACATATATTTCTTTTTCACTTTTGTCTATCCCTTCAAACACATTGGGCTTTCACCAACATTACATCTCCCCAAACTTATTGCTTTTCATACTTCACTTTGCTCCCAAAACTCCTTTTTATTCACATAACAAACAAACAAGGTGTATGAGTAGTGTAATGTTCGGTTCCCAGCCAAACTTTCTTCTCCCCATTTCGAATTTTGAGGTGTTAGCTCTAGACCGATTGGCCTTAAGTGCTAGGTGTAGAACACCCCTAAGAACTTACTTACTCAAGGTAGGAAGGCTATGAAACCAAACTTACTTAACCTTTTATTCTTTCTTTTTTCTTTGTTTTTCTTTTTTTCATCAACCTCAATCAATCACCCAATCCCACATAGTTTCAACATGATGCATCAGCAATCACACATGCCATGAGTAAATAAGGTTTCAAGCTGAGATACATAAAGGGTAGGAGCATACTTGGTTCCACGAAAAAAGGCTTCTTTAGGCTTAAAAAGGGTGACTATAGATATGTTGATATAAAGGTTGGCTAGAAAGGCACAATCGGCCAAAGGATGGCCTAAATCATCTCCTAAATATTGTGGTGTATAGGATTTCGCCTCAAGCGATAATCAAAAAGTTCTAGAGTTGTTTAGAGATCAAGAAAATTATGTTCGCATAAGTCTTCTCTAAGCTAAGAAAAATTGGTTAACCGGTTGAGACTTGTGCTTTGAAGTGTTAAGAGTTTATAACTAAACACAACCAACAATATGGTCAAACATGGATTTTATAAAAACACCTTTCATTTTCCTCGAGCTATAAGAGGTTTGATTAGTTTTCATTACTGATCATTAACAACTATCCAAAAGAACATGCACTCAAAACATTTTTACCCTTTATTTTAAACTAAAAACATATTAAAACTAAACACATAGCAACTAAAAATACTAAAAACAGGATAGTGAAGTTGGAATTTTTTTTTAAACAAAGGGACACCTCCCCCCACCCCGATACCCCTAAACTTTAAATATGCATTGTCCTTAATTTATGAAATATAAAAGATAAGAACAAAGGACTCCCCTAGATGATCAAGTGTGATCATTAGGTTCGGGTTGAGGTGGGTCTTGATGAAATTCCCTTAACAAGGTAAAAACTTGATTGGTTTCTGCAAGCGCATGGGTCGTACAAGTAATATAGTGGACCAAAAGTCCAATTATCGATCCTATAGGAAAGGTGAGGTTTTAGCGAGGATTGAGTCCCCGGCTACTAAAGTTGTTCACTATTTGAGCGACTCGATGACTTGGGGAGAATGTTTTCTAATCTAAAATAAGAACAAAATAAAGCAAAACAAAACAGAACAGGGTATGATCAGTGTTCACTTACAAGGACTGGGTTAATCTCAAAGAAAGCACTCAAGGAAAGATACTAGGGTTGATTTCTTCCATTGATGCATTTATAGTTTATATTCATTAAGCTCTGATTGAGTGAATGTACACTTGTGCATGTCCAAGGAATTCGACATGAGGTTTACGCTTTCGTTTCTCTCCTCAATTTCTCTTACCCATTCCCTATTCTCCTTTCGATCCATCTAGGTCATGAAGTATGATACTTTTATAAGGTAGTGCTTTCCTTGGGAATCTTATTGATCACCTCTCGGTCCATACAATAGGACTACTCGGACTACGCTTGGATTGATCACCTCTAGATCCATACGATCCTCACATAATGCTAAGATGGTGCTACCCTTAATGAAATCCATCTAGTACTAGGCATTCCTAATTCCCTAAACTTCTTTGATTAGATTAGGTTGATTTCTTTAATTGAGACACAATTGGGGGGTAAAGGTCAAGGCCTAAGGGTACACCTCCAGTTGTCACTATGGAAACTTAACACAATATAGATATGAGAAAGCTCTTCAACATAAATCAGTGAACAGAATATAATAATCTCAATTCACCCAACTATCACGGCATGGTGCAAATAATACCAAAATCTATATAAAACCAACATCTTTCCTGATCGACACCAGGGAAGAGTTTGTATATTTACATTATAGATCATAAGATCATGTCTATTGTCATAACAATGAGGATGGAAGGTGAGGTTGGGGATATAAAGCAGAGCTCTGGACAGAAAACCACAGGCGTCTTCAGCTCACTCCATGGTTGGAATGAGGATTATCTAGTTGATGGATTCTTTAATCTTGCTAATCCCAGTAAAAGTGGAACAAATCATAAGCGAAGAAGTGAATTGAAGAAGAGGAAAGCTTCCGGGGAAATTGTTTCTATCAAAATCTGAACACAAACCATTAAAAACTTATTAATTTACTATATTGGAAAATGATTAATGTTGAACTCCAAACTAGAGATTCTCTTTGAACAAACACTTATCTTTTGTATGGTAGACCAGAAGGATTGTCTTGATCTTACTTAATAGCATTGGCAAAAATAACCTTCGACAAGATATATCTTATTCATGATAATTTTGGGGTTTCATCTTTTGATTCTTGACCAGCTGTGACCTTTCTATATGCGACTCTTTATATATTTGTATGTTGATAACACTTGGCTCTTTCTTTCTCTTTGTGATTTCTTTATCTTTGTGTTTTAAGCTTCTAATCTCGTAAAACATAAGCAAATGGGGGATTAGAGCTTTCTTATACAATATTGCTGCGAATATAGCATTTATGTTGCATAAAACACATGAAAATCATACTATAAATGCTAACAAGATTCTCACCTATCAAATACCCCCAAACTTAACATTTTGCTTGTTCTTAAGCAAAGAAACAACTCATTTTCCATATTCAAAACTAACAAACATGTTGAGCATGAAATTGGGATAATATATGATAAATTGCCTCAAGGATCTAACCTTCATACAACACAAAGAAAACTTTGAGATAGCCTTTTTAAAAAATAATAGATTGACCATGAGTTGAACAACCTAAACCAAAGTTATTAAGCATGTGTGTAGTCTTCCCCTCTCTGGTTAATTGAAGTTCGGATGGAATTAGATGAGTATGAGTGGAATGGGGATCTCTCAATCACATGGTGAGTGTGTAAGACTCCATATGCTTGTTGGGCATATCACTCTCCACTAATGTAGGCTATACACGACTCTTAAGATCAATTAGGTCTTTATATAGTTTGTAGTGTACGACTTAGGTAAGGGTAGTTAAATAGATCATTTAGACTTTAGTTTACCCAAAACATACACATTTTCCTTTTTTCTCCACTAATTGTTCACCTTTTTGCATATTGCCTTCTTTTAGTGGTGCTAAAACCACTAAAACTTAACTTATTGCATCTTTTTATCTCATAGCTCCCCTAAACTTGCATGATTTTCATTGTTTTCACAAGAACACCAAGAGCTTTATTTTTCATATTATAAGGCACGAGGTAGTGCAATGTTCAACTCTTTTAAGCTTTCTATCTACCCCATGTAACGAGTTTTGAGTTTGTAACTCCTAGACTAGTTGGCCTTAAGGTACTAGGCGTAGAACACCCCTAAGAACTTACTTGCTCAAGGTAGGAAGGCTACGAGGCCAAACTTACTCCTCCTTGCTTTATTCTTTCTTTTTCTCTCTTTTTCTACTTTTTTCTTTCTTTCATTATTATTTTTTAATTTTTTTAATTTTATTTTTATTTTTTATACCCCGAACCTCTTTTGATTTCCATTCAAAGCATACTCACTTCAACCAAACTCTCAATTCACACTACATGTATTCACAAGATATAACATTAAAACTTACATGTTAGGGTGCGAGGCTTTGATTGAAAGGCATTCCAAGCACAAAGGTTCAAGGTGTCTGCCCCCCCGCCCTAGGCAAATGAAGGGGTGCGAGACTATCTTTGGGACTCCTTTACACCTTTGGAGACATTGGTGGAGTGCGAGTCTTATAACTGATAAAATATGTAAACAAATATACAGAATAAAACTACCATCGTAGTGGTGTTTACAGTGTCAATACATACAGTCTTGAGTCCTATTTACATATACATATACAAAAACTATACATTTACATTTACATAATCAGAGCGTAAAACCTACTATGATGTACTCTCTTAGTTTGTTGGCTGCAGTAGGATGAATCGCGGACGTCTCTCACGTACCTACATAGATAAAAGCTGGAGTACTAGCTTAGCAGCTTAGTGGAAACCATATGAGCTTATCGTATACACACACATGCATTAATACTCTTTTACGGTAAGCATCGCAATTAACATATCTGTTGCGAGATGTCAGAATTTTCATGGAATTCATATAACAAACATACACGTACTTGTACTTATGAAGCGATACTTGTTCATATCTCGTAGGTTACGGAGAGCACTCTTTATGCGAAGATGCCGTAGGTACTACAAGCTTATACTTGTACGGAGGTACCGAAGTAGGTACTCTGAGCTTATACTTGTCTGCGGAGTGCCGTAGGCCATGATTTGCGTAAACGTGTAGCTAAGGCGACTCAGAGACCAACAAGATTTATAAACCTAAACCTTCTACTCTTTGTGGCCTAGCTCTTTGTGTATAGTGGCTCTAAGGTCGAACTCAAGGATGGGTTTTCTTTGCACAAATGATTTACAGTGAGCTCAAAAAGGTGAATTTCAGTTTGGATTTTTGGGTTTGATAAAAATAGTAGTGTATGGTGGTTTGCAGGCTGAAAATAAAATGAAGAAAAATAAGAAAAAGAACTCCTTAAAGCATTGAGCTACTGGGTTTAAGATCCTAAGGTAAATTCGAGGTTCTTGGGTCCTTTTCCTCGCGTTGGGGAGGATGACCTATAGTCATTTCCCAAACCGGATCTTCATTTGGCTTTTAAAATCTGAACCCTAACAATTTTCCTTTCGAAACAAAGCATTTATTGACGTAAGTATAGGGATAGTGAAAACATGTCCTGATCACCTATAGTGCATTCATGAAGGCAAACTAACGAATCTCGATTGGATCTGGCAATAAGCATCCACGAACCCAAAAGAATGCCAAATACTGGGGTCAATCAAATCTCGAGAGGACAAACTAGATTGAAGATAGAAACATAAATGCTAATAGCGCAACGTTAAGCGGGAGAACCAAAATTTTACCTCGAAACCGTTGCCCGTGCTTCCCATCTTCCAAGGATGGAGGTTTAGCCAACCATCCCTTGAGTTGTCATGTCAAAGGGGTGTTTGGCGGTGAGAAAAGTGAAAATGAGAAAGTGGAGGAAAAAGAAAAGAAGCGGGAACTGCTGAAAGGTTCCCGCCTAAAAAAAAACTTTTTAATGGAAGATCACATTCTGATTGTATGCAGGGCTTTATAGCCAAGCCCCCCTTTACATATTGCCAAAATAACAAAACAAATACTATTATAATGGGGGAAATTCGGGAGACAGCAAAAGTGACCAAAATAAGTAAAAGTAAGCGGGAAACATGAGCGGTGGTTGGAGACTTGAGCGTTGTGCGGGAAATGGGTAGTTTTGCAACCATGCGAAATTTAGCGAGGTTGTAGTCTGCAACTTGCGAAAGTCGCGGAGTTAAAAAATTTTGCAACCACTAAAGTCTGTAGTGCTCCATTTTTTCACTTTGCTCTTCTTTAAACACGGGATACGTCTGCCAGCTGATGAGTTGACTCGGGTTCTTCGTGTTTAGATTGACTCGATAATTTTTGCCTGATTATCTTGCAAAAACTATAAAAATAGCCACAAAATACGATCAATAGTATAGCTGGGACCTTAATGTGCCAATTGGGTTAAGTCGTTAGATTAGTACACAAAAGTGCTCAAAACACACGTAGTAGGTTCAAGCCTTTAGCTTGGACACTGCAATTACACTACCGAGCTGAGACATTGCTAGTCCCTTAGCAATGAAAGGAAGAGAGCAATCAAAACAAAATCAAAATTATGTTCACAAAAAATGGTCATTCAAAAGGTTGTGAATGAGTAATACTACAGCCCTCGGTTGAGGATTAAGATTGGCGCATTGTGCATTATGGGAGGATGATGGGCGGGGTTGGGTGGGACATGCATGGCGGGGTGGATCAACCAGAGACTTCCACCAAAACCTAAGTGTTCGTTTGATAAGTTCTCAACCATAAATTGCCAAACTGCACTCTCCCCCCAACCAAGCTACTGCCTCCACCTAGGACACTAACCAACCTAAATAAATCAGGACCCTCTCTTATTCCACAACTCTTTTTGTGTTGTAGGGGTGCAATGGTGAGGAATCGACCTCACCAAAGTCCATGTAATCTGTGGATCTATCGATGACTATGGAACCAATTAAGGCTCGTGGCACCAAGGCATAAAAACAGATCCTTCAGAATACTAACTCTTCGTGTTTCACCCCGACTCGAATGATTTTGAGATTCCAGCACCTACAACTCGCTAACCTTACCCATCCACCCATGTAAAGGGAGCACAAAGCTCCAAGGACTCCCTACCACCGCTTAGGCACTGTGCTTCAAAGATTCTCGCCATATACCCCCGCACCGTGCTCGGGTTTCCAAGGCAAAGCGTTGCAATTTTCTTCTTTTCTTTCTTTCTTTTCTTTCTTTTCTTTTCCACTTCTTTTTATATTGGAAGACACATTGGCCTTCTTTTCATGGGAGTCCTTAACCTATTAAAGGTAGTCAACAAAACAAGGGTAGGTTTTGCAAAGTTTAGGAGGTCCTGTAGTTCTTCAGCCTATTGTTGAAACCTAATGTGCATAGTGTGTGGTTAGCTAGAGGTGGAAGAAAAGGTTGAAAGCAACAAGAATTCAACTGATCATCCACTTAATTAAGCATGAAATCACCTAACATCAACGCACTCGCAAAGTTTCAATTTTTCAAATTGCAGGCTAGGAAAAAAAAAAAAGGGTGTAATTTTTGAAAACTGCAAGTGCAAGCTGTAAAGTGTGTATTATGTAAAAAAAATGACTATATTTTCAGCTTTTCAAAAACAAACTAACAGCTTCACAAACAAAACAACAACTATACAAAAGGAAAGTAAATAGAAAGTCATTAAACTTAACAAAATAGGCTTGCTCAAAATGGAAACAAAACACAAAATAAATGATACTTCCTTCGCTAACTCTTTCCCCAACCAAATGTCTCATTGTCTGCAATGGGGCTTGGATTGGAAATTTAGGGAAGGAAGTGTTACCTCCTTGATGAGATAAAAATTCGTTTGGATAGGAGACTTTTCTGCTTTCCACCGAGACCTTATTCACCCATTCAGCTTCCAAAGGAACAAGTTAGGAGAAGAAAAGAGAATGAAAATGACCGGGGCTTGGAGCATTTTGAAAATGAAGCCTTTATCAAAGTTCAAAGTGTTTTTATGGCTAATTTAGATTTTACACTCTTAAGCTTTCCAATGGTACCAAGATTACCCAAAACGGAATTCGGATGAAAAGGTTATGGTCAAAACAAATTTGGTCAAGGAAGTGGAGGGGGTTGTGTACCCGCGTGTCGCGAAATTTCACAACCGTGCGATTTTTTTAAAGAAAAATTATTTTCAAAGACCAAATCTTTTTTTTTTTGAGAAATATAATATTTATATATATATATAAAGAAATTTTTTTATTTTTAACCAATCCCGTGACCGCTCCTTTGTCTTCTTATGGAAGCCTTTCGCACGCGACAACTACAAGGCAATAAGGGAATTTTTACATTTGCGTAAATTTTTTACCGTTGCAAAAATTTTCAATTTCGCAAATTTTTTACCACATAAAAATTGTTTGGTTTTACTCGCTCCCCGCATCTCCCCGTCGCAAAATTCTGACAAAACTCGGAAAAAATAAAACACAGAAAAATTAAAAAAATGCAGAAAATTGAAAAGTAAACTAAAAACAAAGATTAACTTAAGATTAGAGAAAATCTAAAAAGAAAAATCAAATAAACCAAAAATAAAATAAAATAAAGCAGGAAAATTAAAACAAAAAGTGGGGAGATTTGGGCGACCCGCCCACTTTCCAAAACCGCTCAAGCCTGGAGGCCCTCGGGAACCGGTTGTCAAACTCGGTGGAGCTTGTAGAAATGCTATATCCAGTGTGCTCCAAACCCGAACCAACACCCAAACCATCCGTCAGGCTATAGCAGCCAATGTTCGATGTAGTGGCAAAAAGTTTGAACAATGGCCACTAGCTTTGAGTTTTCAGGCGCTGCTGTAGATGGATGGCCTTGTAGTAGGTGTGTTTCTGTGTTGAATGTGCCGCAGTGAAGGCGTGATATATAGTGTGTCAGAGAGGGTGCCGGGCAACAGTCGCTGCGGCTTCAAGTAATGGTAATTAGGATTCAATTTTGTTGGAAGTGGTTTAAGAATAGGCTTTTGGGGCTCTTCCACTACTTCCTTTCCATTGCCCTCCTTAGTTAGCAATGGGGAGATTGCTTCATTTTGCTTTTTACATTGCTCCTCCACTGTGGTGTTAATCATGCACTCTTCTTCTAGATTCACTTCCTCTTGGTGAACATGTTGTTGATTGGTGAGCATTAAAATGAAGTACTCCGCAGCCTTGTCACCATCAATTTCACTTTTGGTGTGTTGTCAAATTCTTTTATCAATTTCACTTTGAAGCCCATCTAATTTTTGGTTCGTAGAGTTCTCCAATGTATGAATTCTTTGATTTAATTGGGCATTGAATGTCTTTTGCTCTTCCACAACGTCACCCACCAGCTTGGTAAGGTTCAGAATGGCTTGTTCAACTGGAGAGGTTGACTGTGGTGGTTGAGGCTGAGGAGTTGAAGCATAATATGGAGAAGCAGGAGGTGCATATTGTGGCGGTCTTAGTTCCCATGAGGAATTTGGGTGGTTCCCCCAACTAGAGTTGTAAGTACTGCCAAATGGTGTAGTAGCTGGAGGAACGATGTAGGAGGGTGCACTCACCCATGGAGGGTTTATATAGTCCTCATGGACCGTATGCATTAGATTTTCTCTCCATTGGGTACTCGACGTTGTCGTTTCTCTAGGTGTTCCATTTGGATCAAAACTAATATTCAATTCTAGAATTGGACTCAGAGAACACCGACTTTGATCAACATGCTCCCATTTAACCACTGTAACATGGATTCCCGCAAAGAAAATCATGGCAAACACCCAACGACCAAGAAACAATCCTACCTAAAAGGTTACGGTTACTTAAAAAAAAAAACTATGAACTGAAACTAAGAAGACTAACAGTAAAATATATATAGGAAAAAAAATGATAAAAGAAATTCACTAGGTATTGTGATGAGGATCACAAGTGTTCATCAGGTCATCATTTGCACTTAGGCACCATCCCCGGTAACGGTGCCATTTGGTTCGCACGTAAACGTGTAGCTAGGTAGCTCCGAACCAACAAAATTTATAAACCTAAACCTTCTACTGTTGTAGCCTAGCTACTCGGCAGATGTACGCTCTAGGGTCAACTTAGGGATGGGTTTTTTGTACAAATGATTTACGTTGAGCCTTCAAAAGGTGGAATTTAAGTTTGATTTTGCCTGATAAAACAAAGAGTGTATGGTGGTTTGCAGTTGAAAATAAAATGAAGAAAAAATAAGAAAAAGAACTCCTTAAAGCATTCCAAGCACGTGGTTTAAGAACATAAGGTAAATTTGAGGTTCTCGTCCTTTTCCTCACGCTGGGAGGATGACCTATAGTCATTTCCCGAACCGGATCTTCATTTGGCTTTTAAAATCTGAACCCTAACAATTTTCCTTTTGAAACAAAGCATTTATTGAGCATAAATGCTCCCGGATAGTGAAAACATGTCCCCTAATCTACCCTACAGTGACTCATAGAAGACAACTAGAATCTCAGTGGATCTGATAGCATCCATGAACCCGAATTGCAAAATATTGGTCGTCAGGCATCTCAAGGAGTTTAAACACAGATTGAAAGATAGAAACATAAATGCTAATAACTTCTTGTGTTAAAAATAGGAGAACCAAAATTTTACCTCAAAACCGTTTAGCCCTCCTCTTCAAGGATGGAGGGGGTTTAACCAACCATCCCTTGAGTTGTCATCCTCGAGGGTGTTTGGCAGCGAAAGTGAGAGAAAATGAGAAAAGTGGAGGAAAAGAAAAGTAGCGGGAGGCTGAAGGTTCCGCCTAAGAAAAACTTTATTAATGGAAGATCTGTTACGATTAGCATGCGAGGGCTTTTATAGTAAACCCCCTTTACATATTGCCAAAATAACAAAACAAATACTATTACAATACAGAAATTAGGAGACAGCAAAAGTGACCAAGTAAAAGTAGCGAGAAACATGAGCGTTAGTGGAGACTTGAGCGAGTGTGCGGGAAATGAGTGGTTAAACGGCTGAAATCACAAAGGTTGCGAAAATTTGTAACCACATGAAATTCTGCGGTGCTCCCATTTTTCACTTTGCTCTTTGCTCAGCTTCTAGGATACGATGCAATGATGAGTTTCATCGGGTTCTTCATGTTTGAGATTACTTCGATAATTTTGGCCTGATTATCTTGCAAAAACTACAAAAATAGCCACAAAATGCGATCAGTAGTATAGTCGGGACCTTAATGTGCCAATTGGGTTAATTACGTTGATTAGTACACAAAAAGTGCTCAAAACCTGCAATAAACAGGGTTCAAAAATAGCCTTGTTGAGCCTTATCGATACTGATGTCGAAGCGAAACGATGTACATTACTTTACTCTTATTCGTTGTGGACTCTTGCTCGTATAATTGTTTGACTACCTAGACCCGATGACAAGAATGAGTGAGGACATAATACAATAAGTGCGAAGTGCGATTACGATCTTGAGGTCTTAGTAGCCTGGCGGGTGCTAAAGCAGCGGCGAGTGTCGTCGCGCTAATCGAGAGAGTACCCGGAAATTGCTAGATGTGCCGAGGAAACGCGATTCGGAGAGTGTGGTGCACTAATTGGGAGTACCGTCGCACTGTCAGTAGAAGTACTATAAATTAATACGCCCACATAACGAGAGGTGTCGTGTCATTGATATCTGGTCTTAGGCAGTCTCTGATTATATGTGTTCGAGACTTACTATCTTATCATAGGGGCATTAAGTTTGCCAGCGCGTAAGCCGTCTCGGCGGTGAGTGAATCTAATTTTTCTTTTACCTATCGCGGGGAATGAACCCTTTCATACACTTAGGGTCCTCATTAGTCCAATAGACAAGTCCTCGGAATAACGGAATAGAAAAACAAAACAAAACACAAAAATTTCTATGTTGTGAACAGTAGCCACGCCCCATTGTAGCACTGCTACGCTGTGGTGTAGACTTTCGCCTCGACGTAGCTCTGCTAAGCCTCGGCGTACCCAAGGCTTGTCCACACCTCCCTCTCAGCCACGCCGCGGGCGTGGACTGTCTTCTGCGTGGGATCAATATCTTGTGGATGAAATTTGCGAATTCTTTGATTTAAATCATTTTCTAGAAATCAGCAAAACCTTAATCCAAAAGCATCATGAAAACAACTCCCAAGTGTTACAACAGCGAAACCAAACATAGAGATTAATTAGGGTTTTTTCCAAACCCTAAATCAAAATACTTGTAAAGTTAGGTTAACTTTCTAACATGAACCTGTATCCATACACCATAAACCAGAATCCATACTCAAGGGATTCATATAAATCTTATAAAAATAGGTTTTACCAACCCTTCTTTCAACAAATCTAGGGTTATGATGAATTCTAAACTAAACCCTAGAAATGGAACAAACTAATACCCATACAAAAGTCCAAAAATCCATACAAAACCATAATGATCCATACCTTTAATCCTCTTCTCCTTCTTCTTCTTCCTCTTATTTCTTATAGCCTCGCTTTCTTCATGTAGGGTCCTCCTCCCCCGATGAGACCAACTTGGTCTTATCCATTTGATCAAATTTTCATTTTATTACACTTTGGTCCCCAAACTCTTTTCTATTTGCACCACAACTTATGTTATTTCTATAATAGCATATCATCTTCTTATATTATGACTTTTGTGTCCCATTTTGACACGTTACAAATTTATCCTTGCTTATTTTCGGGTTTCTCAGTTTTCGCGTTTTGAATTTAAATTACGAAAAATTCAAATTATACCTACAAAATACCCTAAACACGTTGAAAATGACTGGGTACTCTTCCAGGATATTCTGAGGCTAATTCTCCAAGCTTTCTTGAAAAGAAAATGGCTAATATGGCTCCATCGGGTGGCTTGTGGATATATATGCACAAAAGGTTAAGCTAGAAAAGCTCAATCGATGCAAGGATGGCCTAAATCATTTCCTAATTGTCGTGTTGCCTAGGATTTTGCCTCAAGTGATAATTGAACAAGTTCTAGAGTCTTTAGAGATCAATTAGAATGATATTCACCTAATTCTTCTCTGAACTAAGCAAAATTGACAATGAAGGGTACATGACTTGTGCTCAAATTGATAAGAACGTTAGTCTAATTAGTCAACTACAAGGTCAGACCATTATGATATAAGTTCAAATATCTCTCATTTTTTTATGTGAAGGAAGATTTATTCATTATTCATCATAGGTGTGAGGAGCTCACGCCCCAGTACCCGACCCGACCCGGAGTACGAACAGGATCCGGGACGTGGTCCTCTCTTTTACGAATCCTGATACAATTCATTTTCTCAATAAAACACATTTCAAATACTCATTTGTAAAGGATAATTATCCTTATGAAAATATATAAGTATATATCACGTCAACTTAAGGGGCCATTATTTTGTTCTCAATACACATTTTTCATTCAATATAACAATATGCATTTGCTCCATTTCCCACCTTTATACATTATGGCATTATAAGTAGATTATAAATATAAAAAAACATTTACAAACATTTATCGAGTTCAATTTTCACAACATAGTTTTAATCTGAAAAAGTATCAAAAAAGCGATCAAATGGGGTTTCATGTATGCATGGTGAGACCTTTTACTTCGTCTTTACTTTTAGCGATGACTTTGCACTTGCAGTCTTTTCTTTTGAACTTTGTTCACTGTACTTGATGATAAAAAACAGCGCGCTAAGCATTTCATGTAGTGGTTCTATACACTTATCTCTTCATTTTATTTTAACACAAATCACACGACTTTTCTAAAGCAATGCTTTTGAACCTTATTGAATGATCAATGCAATACAATACGTATATATATATATATATATATATATATATATATATATATATATATATATATATATATATATATATATATATATATATATATTCATTTCATATACATTCATTTTACAATTCATTGATCATTACAAATATATTTTCAAATATCTGATAAGCTTCATTCGAAAACTCAAATCATACTTTTCACAAATATTCTTATCATTTTTGCCCTTAATTTAGCCAATGTTTTTCGGTCTGCATTAGGATACTTAGAAATCACCAACACGGTCTCGTAGGTACACGGTCGGTATAAAAGGTTTTATAACACGGTACGGTCCGGTTGTTGGCCCAGTTATAAAAATCATTTTGTGAATACTATCGATACTGTCTCGCTTGGCTACGATCGGAGTGACACTACATTACGTTCGTTCCGCAGTCTTTGCTGAGTGTAAGACCACAATTCTGGTTCCATGAATAGTAAAATTTCTATTCGATCGGTTATGTATTTGAAATTTGAAGCGGTCGAATGAATAGTGACTGAAAGAAACTAGTCGAGTAAAAAATATTCATAATAATGTATTGAGTCTAAAGGAAATGAAACAGATTAAAACGAAATTATTTTAAGGGGTGAGAATGTAAAACCTTGGAAAAATGTAATTTTTTTGGAAAAGGGCAAAACGGTAATTTGCCACTGAAAAAAATCTGTAATTTTTCTAGATCTTGGATGACAAACGAACATTTAGTTGAAAGATTTGTGCGAAATAAAATCGCAATCGAATTTAATTGGATTAGAGACGAGTCGATTTTTCTTGAATTTGAAGCTTGTGAACATCAGTGGACCCCAAAAGAGATTTTAGAAAAATCTGAAAAATATCAAATATTTAAGAATGTTCGTTTAAGATAGATGGGCGAGGAAATCAAGGCCAAGTAATTATTTAGGGCAGAACAGAACCTAAGAAGTATGACGTGGCGCGACGTGAGCCACGTGTCACCATCGTCTCTTGAAATCTCTAGGCAAACTCCACGTTTGGTGAGATACGCTTAGTAAGAGAGAGAGAGAGAGAGAGAGAGAGAGAGAGAGAGAAGAGAGAGGAAGCGAGCTCTGCCCGATTCATGGGATTTTGTCGGTAATAGTTCGATAGTCCGAGTTGGAAGGCTGCTTTGCGCTATGAGGCTCGCGTGGTGCAGAATCAAGATTACGCAGGTTCAAAGTTCGAGGTTTTCCACGAATCGAGAAAAACCGGTGTCAGGGAAACCACGCTATTTGGTGGGTTTTCTCTACTAGATTATGTCTGTTTAAGGGCATGTGTGTCGAGGAGATCTTTGTCAGGTTTTTCTCTTCGATGTCATGACTGTATTTTGGCCATAACTTGACCATTACTCATTCGAAAGGAGTGATTCAAATTGCTAGATAAACTAGACTGATAGGATAACATATCTACTTGAAATAGGTCAATCCAAATTCCGAACCCTTTGGATTCATAAATGCATTCAAATTGGAGCTATGTTCATGCAGTTTTCCTATTCTATTTTGAGACTCCATGACTGTGTTTTGGCCATAACTCATCTGAATTGAGTGATTTTAATTGCTGGATGAACTAGACTTATAGGAGACCATATTTCCTTGAAATGGGTATATCCAAATTCTGACCCATTTGGACTCATAAATGCATTCAAAGGGGAACTATGTTCGGACAGTTTTTGGTTCTATTTGAAAACTGAGTAGTCCCGGTTGTGTAGGATATATCTTGAGTTTCGATAATCCGATTTGGGTGATTCTAGTTGGAGAATAACCCTAAGAACCGTATCTTCAAATGAGTATAAAGAACAAGTGTCAAATTATGGATTAAGACCCCTTAAATCGGGTATCACAGATTGTTTCCAGTGTGAACAGAGTAAATTGACCAGTTTTGAATGAAAAGGCCATAACTTCTTCGTCCGAACTCCGTTTTGGGTGTTCTTGGACTCTATGGAAAGCCCATTGAGTTAATATTCCAGCCATGTTTCTGTGGAGGACAGGGTATGATCATATTTTGCACCAATTTTGCAGGTTGCTTGGTTATGTCGATGTGAATAGTCGGGTTTTGACATAACCATTTCATGGCATGTTGTGGGCTATTGTATTGGGTAGTAATTGCCATGAGTAGCATAAGAAAAGCATGAGAAACAAAAGAGGTTGATTTCAATTGATTTTAATCAATTGGAAGTGATTCATGCTTAAGGGTTGTTGGAAAGTATATTATAGTTAATGGTTTAATTGAACATGGTGAAGTATGGATGTTAATGGATTTATGGATAATGTGACTTATGGGAAAGTGGTTAGGACAAGGGTAGAGGTGGAAAGTTTTTAAAGGAGGAAAAGGAGCTTAAATAACTAAGGTGAGGAAAAATATAAAAATGTTTTATGAATATATATATATATATATATATATATATATATATATATATATATATATATATATATATATATATATATATATATATTAATGTTTACCAATGTATATGTTTTCATATCTATGTTATAAATGTTCAAATGAAAAAAAAGAAATGTGGTTTTCTTGACTTTAAATTATGTTGAGAAAATATGAAATGATTATGGTTTCCATATGAAATGAAATGTTTATGAATGTATATTCTATATATACATGTTTATATGAAAATGTTTGAATCCATGGTTACCCTATGTTATAAAGATAAAGTTTAAAGGAAAGTCGGCTAAAGTACTTTATGCGTGCATGGTCCATGGGAAAGGGATAGGATTTTTTTTTTATAGAGGTAAGGGAAGAGTGATGCATATCACCATACTTACCGTGAAAAGTCTGAAAAGTTTACCAACGCATAATGTGATTTATTCCATAGTGCAATGCTATTTAAAGAAAACCTGCGATTTATCGGAGGGGTCCTTTTGGGCCATCGGTGTCCGTAAAATTTGTTTCCTCGGAGGTTCTTTCATAGACCAACGGTGGTTAACGGTAGGCGGGTTCCATTGGATATGACGGATTGAGAAAAGAAAGTATATTGAAAAGATATGTTGTCTGATTATTTCTGGCATTGTATTTGAACTATATGGAAAAGAAAGTAAAGTAAATGTTTATTGAAAGTTTATACAATTTTTTTATACATTGTATTTGAACTATATGGAAAAGAAAGTAAGGTAAATGTTAATGGACATCAGATCTCTATACAATTATTTTACACGTTGTATTTGAACAGAAAGGAAAATAATGTAAATTAAATGTTTATGGAAATGAGATCTCTATAAATTTGTTTTACACATTGTATTTGAACTATATCTGGAAACATTATTTTCCTACGAATTGTACTCTCACTGAGTTCCTTTAGCTCACCCTTTTTCCAAATGTTTTATAAAATGTTTTCGGGGCGGGCGACAGTTCGAGGCATCGCCGGGCCAGTGACACTTCGCCCTTACTCGGCGTACTTTTTAAAAATGTATAAACTTTTGTTGTAAATAAGCTAACATGCCTTTAACTTGTGATATATATATATATATATATATATATATATATATATATATATATATATATATATATATATATATATATATATTTAATAAATGAACTCACGAAACTCCCAATGCTCTATTTATTTAAGAACTCTAGTAGACGAGTTAGATTATGATTCACATTTCATTTTAGGGTTTATAGAAAAAAATGTTTATATGTTATAGTGTTTAGAAAATGATTTTAAAGTTTGATTTGAAATTGTTGTGGTGGACTTGATGTCCCATGTGGTTGGATGTGGAATAAATTAAATTGTTTTTTATTACGGGTGTTGTAAATTGGAAATGTTCAGCTTGAAGGAAACTGCCCGATTTTCTATAAAATGTTTAAGAGCGTATAAAAAGGGTTTAATGTTAAAGAAGTTTTTATTTTATCCACCATGTTTCATAAGATTTTTAATGAAAAGCATGTGAATATAGTAGGTTCGCTCCACGGATTCACTTTTAAAAAATGTTTAAAAGAAATGAAAGGTTTTTTATTTCAAATCCGTAGGAGTGCCGGGAGGGTCCCCCGGTTAGGAAAAGGAAACCCGAGTTGGGTCCCTTTAGCTAGTTTGACCCTTATTGGTATACCAATCTATCCTTAACTCGAATATGACGGATAAAATTCTATTAAGAGCATTAAAAATCAATCATAGAAATTTATAATAGGGTATATACATTTATACTCAAATAGAAAATTTCAATTCTCATGCAATTTTTTTCATGGCAATCATTTCACAATCAATTTTCTCAAATCACTTAAAATAAATCAATATGTAGTTTTATTGAAAATAATTTCAATAATTGTGCAAACAATTTTGATACTTGAAATAAGAAGAGAAGAATAGAGTACGAGCAGGTCGTCACGCGATTCTTATCATGGAATCTCGACTTCAATTCGGGTTTTCCTCGTTCCCCCAACCCTAATCCATCACAATTAGAGAACAATATAAGTTGGCTTATTTAGGTTTCTAGTTAGGGTTGTTTTCTACCAAACACACCTTCACTTGTAAAAAAAAAATTTTTTAAAGAACAAATGAGCCATATTTTACTGTTTACTTCCGTCCCATTGTTCCTCTATAAATTTATTTTATTCGAAATTGGAATCTCATCCAATTTGGATCATAAGAAACTCGTGAATATGTCCAAACATCGGGGACTATTCTATTTTAGACACAAAACCAAATTTTCAAAAGCAGGCTCCGTTTTAAGAAGAATTTTGGAGTACAATGGGGTCAATTTGAATACACTTATTTCATGGAAGGCCTTGTTTTCCTAGAAGTCAAGTTTACCCGAGGAAAGTTGAATCACTCAAT